>CM076571.1:244675265-244951681 GCA_034641835.2 Pinus albicaulis
AAATATGTTTGTCCCAACCATCTTTTGCATCTTGTGGTACATTTTCCTGTTGAATGTGGCCATTTATGCTTTTATTTTTTCTTTTCAGCTGCTTCAACCTCCAGGGCATCATTCCAAAGCACCAACCAAGGTGGTGTCAAATTAATTTTGGGTCGGGAATCGTGTTTATGTGATTGATGGAAAGTCTTCTATTTGTTATTTACTTAACAAATTATTCACTGTGTTCTACAAGAAAATATCGAAATTCATTCACTACAACTTACACAAATTACCTGCGGAAGAATTACAAGTGCGGAAACAAATCTGAACAAACATAGATCACATGACCATTCGACACAGTTATTTTTGGACTAATGTCCCCGGAAAAACCCAATGCGGGAAAAATGGTGCAGCAGATTTGAGGGTTTATATATTATGCAATAAATATTATGAGTACAAATCTATGATTGACACATCTGTCAAATCATACAGAGAAACTAATAGAAGAGATCTTGTGAGACAAACCTCACTCCTCCACGGGAACGACCCAACGACTAGGCGCATGCATTGCCTTTGCGTAGTGATCTGATTGCATCCTCTCTACGCCGATCTCATGGCTCCTGGTGTGGTTGCCCTCTGCCTCTGTGACCCGGGTCTCAGCTACAGTTTGGAAACTAAAGCCTTCGGCCTCAGGAGGAAATCTCTCATTACCACTGCTTGCGCTCTCTTGTTGTCATTGTTGTCTCCTCTCCCGACAGACAATGCTTCCACCTACGGCTATGCGCAGTGACTACATAGGCACTGCGTCACTAGCTTTGCGTTGCTGCTGTGGCTCTCTCTGTCTCTGCTGCTATGTACTCTCCGTCTCATGATTCTTTTCAACTGGACTCTTCAAAAGATCTCTTGATCAAATTTTCTCCCTAAGCACTGCTCACTGAAGAAATCGATCTATGATCTCTGCCTCGTGTCTCCAAAAATGTGTTTTCCAAATGACCCTTCAAGCCAATCTTATAGTCTTCTCATTGAGACTTCAATGACCCAGATTAGTTCTCTAATCAACGGATAAGATTAACTTTTGATTTGATCCATTTATTCTAGATCATTCTCACTCATATTCTATTAATTCACTTTAATTATTTTATTTTCCTAAGTTTAGACTTAGGGTCCCTTTAAAAATTATTAATTATTTCTATAGAATACAATGCGAGTGGAATTTCACCAAACGATTTCTGGGTTATTTGGAATACATGTGTCTAAGCCTCTCCACAAAATTTGAGACTTAGAGCACATCCGATGCTACCCCAAATCAACACTCCCTCTTATTGAGGAATGTGCTCTAACAATATGCCCTATTGCATATTGTTCTGACCCTAAAGCATCTCCCTCTGTGCCGCTGATGTCTGACATGCTGTCCACCAACTCTGTGCAAATGTTGCATATGTACTGCTGCTGACATTGCCATTGTCAACATTGCATCTGTACTGCAACTCCCTCTGAATTCTTCATCCGTGCAACTGCTACTGCACTGCAATACAGTTGCTTTCTGCAACTGAAAAACATTCAAAGTTGGACAATTATATTGCATCCTGGTGATGAAGATCTGCTTGCTGCTAGCCTCTGCTAGCCTCTTTGAAGCTGTTATGCTGTTATTGCTTTGCACTGCGTCCCTTTGCGCTGCTGCAACACTGCTCTGCGCTGCTTAGACTCTGGTACTGCTAACCATTGTGCTGTCACTTCAACACTCTTCTGCACCAATTGGCACTAGTCCATCCTGCTACTTCTGATTTTGGGCTCCTGTAGCAAGGTGATGATCCGAGAGGTGGACTCCTCAAGGATCCTGCCCAACTTGTAGATCTCTGGGTCTACAACTCCAAATTGGCCCACCTCCCTGCTGGAGGTATATGTGCAATCATGGCAAACTCCTCCTCCTCTATATTTGCTGCTTCGACCTGAGGATCATGCTTCTCATCCTTGTCCTTCTTTCTGAGAGGACACTATGTGGCATAATGTCCCATCTCGCTACACCGGAAGCTTTTGATCTTTGATAGATCCTTCTTCCTCCTGCACTGCTCTTGCTGTCCCTTTGATGCAAGGGCTGCATTCTCATCCTCCTCCTTCTTCACCTTCGAACCACTGCTACTGCTGCTCTCAAGTTAACACTTGAGTAAATCTCTCCTCATCTCTTCTTGCTGAAGAGCTGCCCACATTGCTTCCCAGCTTGGCAAATTCTCTCTGCCCAGGATGCTTTGGACAAAGACTTGATAGTCTTTGGACACAAAATCTAAGGCAAGTCTAACCATCTCTGTGGCTTGAGGAGCTGACCCCACAACTGCCAGTTGGTCTCGGTTTTCCTGAAGTCTAGACAGGAATGGATCAATGCGCTCTCCTTTCTGCATCTTGGTGGTCCGCATTTTCTCCTCCAGAAACATCTTCCGCTACTCGGAAGTCCCCTGATATAGCGTTGCCAACGCATCCCATAGCTCCTTGGCTGCCCCTTTGCTAGAGATGTGTGAAACAATATGATCCTTCACTCTGTCGAGGATCAACTGCTTGGCCTTTGCCATATTCTTCTTAAAGGACCTTAATGGTGCTGCATCCACCGGTTCAGCCTGAGCACTCTCGATACAGTGCTTGAAGTCATGTTTATCTAAAAGGAAGGAGATCCTTGCCTTCCAGATTACATAGTTGGAGGCACCCTCCAACCGATCTTGGTCACACAACCCACTGGCTTCCATCCAACCCAAACGTTGTCGATCTACTACCTCTCACCCTTTGCGCAACTGGATTTACGCACTCCTAAATTCTAATGGAGCAAGCCACAAAATCTGCTACTACTGCACGAGGAATCTAAGTTTCTTGGGCAAGAAAACTCATTGAGGTCAGAAATCCCCAAAACTGTGTTTCAGCTACGCTTCCTGACGCTCTGCACTAGCAATCACTGCTGCGCAGTCAACTGCGTCCCTCCAGTTGCTGATTTGCATAGATCTGCTGCAATGCTCCCTCTGCCTCGGACAAACAGCAACCTGGAGCAATCCTACCTCTATGTCGGGTCACTCAGAGAAATTTTCTTGTTGTTCTAGCCCTCCTGACTTGGACTGCTCAATCAAATGGGAGATCGATCTGATGCTTACGCAACTCTTTGATCCTTGCTTCACCAACATTGAATCTGTTGGATCTGTTTTTTGTCTCGCCTACACTCAGCTCAGCTTAAACAACCTCTGATACCATGTGAAAATTCCATCAACTCAAGAATCCTACTGCAACAACTGATGGAAAGTCTTCTATTTGTTATTTACTTAACAAATTATTCACTGTTCTACAAGAAAATATCAAAATCCATTCACTACAACCTACACAAATAAACTGGGAGGAATTACAAGTGCGGAAACAAATCTGAACAAACATAGATCACACAACCATTTCGACACAGTTATTTTTGGACTAATGTCCTCGAAAAAACCCAATGCGGGAAAACCGGTCCAGCAGATTTGAGGGTTTATATATTATGCAGTAAATATTCTGAATACAAATCTATGATTGACACACTGTCAAATCATACAAAGAAACTGACAGAAGAGATCTTGTGAAACAAACTTCACTCCTCCACGGGAACTTGACACTGATCTGCACTAAGACTGGACTTCCCTCGTTGCCTCTGCACAGTCTCTGCGTCACAACTGTGGCTGCCCTCTGCCTCTGCGATGGTCTTACTTCTGGCTGGATGAGCTTCCTTTATCATTCAGGAACCCATGATTGTCCCAACCCCTGGAGGGAAATGAGCTGCCCTACCTAAAAGGGGGTAATCATTGCTATATCTTACACATCATGCTCTTGTCCTTTGAGCCCCGAGCAGTTAATTAAAGAAAATTCATAAAAGGACAAAGGCATATCAAGAAGGGTGGAAAATTCAAGGTCGTGGCACCTCATGTACCATGATTGCTCCCTCCTACACATTATATACTCGGGTGTGGGCTTCCCCTTCTCTAGCTACCCTTGAGCCCCAATATGTGGCCCAAGATTGCCTCTCTCATTCCTATTCCATTTCACTTCTTTGTCACTTGCCACCTCCATTTGAGGGATGTACCTTGGACATACTATCCCCTTTAAGGGTAGAAACCACCTAATAAGGTACCTGGCTAACCGCCTTTGGAGCTTGGAGACACTAGCACATGCCAAAGCTCACTACGAAAGAACATGCCATTATGAAGTGCCCACTTTGTTATCTATGGTTTGGAAGCTCTTTTACATGATTTACTCTAATGACTTGTTGTGTTGGAAGGCTAGGGGACACATTGGATCTTATACAAGATTGCAGATGGTGTCCATTTGGGTTTGGCCTCCCTATATGGGTCCTAACCTCCCAGAGGGCTACATTGGCACATGTAAGGTGTGTGTAGAGAGCCATGGGCCTCCACAACAGCAGACAATACTCCACAGATCCCCACCGATGTCCAAAGATTACTAGAGATCCACTTTTGGGATGAGGATGATGCACTAGGTACATTATTCCTAGCAGGCTCCACATGAACACCACACACTTGGCAGGAGTCCTAGAACTTGTACAATGACATGGCAACATTCATTCCATCATTTGAGCCCTTGCAGGGGATCTACAGGCATCTTCGACTCATATGGAGACCCATGGGGTCATTAGTGTGCCCCCACACACATTGAGAGCACCACAAGTCTACTACTTGGAGAACGAGGGGCCACCCCCTTGTCCATCACATTTTGAGGATTTTATTCATCATTATGGCACTTCTGGACATTATCAGGCCTTTTGGGGGGCCCCACGACATGCATATATTATTATTGACCTCCTAAGAGGCTTATTATTTCATTTATGAGCTAGTTTGGTGGGCTTGTCACCAGAAGTTAGGTTATTTGCACATTATTTTATGTTTAGGGGATAATGTAGGCCCATTAGCTAAATCGAACTCCTAATTGGTGTATAAATAGAAGTTAGTTGTATTCATTTGTATCATCACTTGGATTGGGATCTCTCTCTCTTAAGAGAATTTCACATATTTTCCTTGGTGGAGATTTTTGGATGATGGATGAATTTTGATGTATGGATTTGGGTTCTCTCTATCTTGGAGCTTCTTATATTGTGAATATGATGTTGGTTGGATATATTCTATAACGTGTAAGTGCAAATTTGATGTCATTTTTCTTGTTGCTGCATACATTTGAACTTCACTATGATTAGGGCTAATTGCTGCATATGTTAAATGTGGAATTATGTGTCTATTTTAGTGTATATATGTGTATGGGCCATGTTATATGAATGAAATTTTCTAGAGACCGTGTTATCTCGATAAGCCTTCACCATTTGCAAGAAGTATAAATGTTTTAAAGTCACTTTTCTTCTCTAGTCTCTAACATTGGACGAAGTTGACTTTGAAGCCTTCTTGAACGATAGAAATACATTCCATCTTCTTAATTATCCTTGACTCCATATCCCCAAGTGCAATTAGGCACTGATCCTTCACAGGGTGATCATTTTAACCCTTATTTTTACATTTTCTCCATTTTTCCCAGGTCTGGCCCCATTAGGTCACCTAGGGCATCACTTTCCCAGAAATCCGGCCATAGGAAAAATTCAATCTCCTAGGGTCAACTGCGCTAGTGGGTCCCCCAAGTCTCCTCAAATTTTGAAGACATTTTGACGGTGGAATCTCGAGATATCCCAAGACCTAGCTCTAGGATTAAGTTTTGCCTTGTGTTTCCCAAGGCTAGCACCTGGCAGGATCAATTTGACCTTTTGAAGTAAAAATTCTTGTTTGATCCTTTCCTTTCACCTTGTCCAGTATAGTAACATTGGTTGCTAAATTCCATCCCTGAACCTGGGTTGGGTCCACTTGGCTCTGTGTGGTCCCATTTGTTGTCAAAGTCTATTCATCAAGGACTATTTGGGAATCCAAGTTTTTATAGGATTTTAGGGACCGGGAAGCACCTCTACAAGTTATACCCTTCATCCTCACCCCCTCTCCCTAGAAAGTCGAGGCCCTTGCTTAAAGAGCAAGCAATCTCCATTCTTTACCTCCTCCTAGGGAAAGGGTTTAAGGTGCCACTTCCCGTCTATTCATTGATATATCCTTTATAAATGGCTTCCCAAAGCATTGGGACTCCTCCCATCAGTGAAAGTCTGTAAAGAGTAGGGAGTCTTAGCCGTGGTGATAGTGGGCTAAGTCTCCATCGTTGCTGGTTTGATTGGTAACAGTACTGAGATCCACTATGGCTACATTTTTGTTGTTGAACCGAGTGTTGAGGTTTATGTGAAGAAATTGAAATGGTTGAGAATCCCTTTTAGAAAGAGCATTGATTACATATCATCATGATTCCTCCCTTAGCTTGTGTGTTGTGAGACCTTGTGGTCAGGGAGATGCATTGATATGATGATTCCTTTCGTAGGCTGTGTGCTGTGAGACCTTGTGGTCCGGGAGATGCATTGACTTGTGATTCCTCCCATAGGCTGTGTGTTGTGAGACCTTGTGGTTCGAGAGATGCATTGACTTATGATTCCTCCCGTAGGCTTTGTGTTGTGAAACCTTGTGGTCCGGGAGATGCATTGATTTGATGACTTCTTTGTTAGTTTTTGTAGCATCGGATGTGTTCTAGCCACAAAACCTTGTGGAGAGGCTAGAATACATGAGATCTCCAGAGCCTAGAAATCGTTTTTGGAAATTCCGCCTAGAAGTGACTTAATTAGATTATTAGCCAAATTGTTAAAGTTTCCTAAGTCTAAACTTAGGAAAACAGGTTAATTAATCAGTATTAATTAAGTCAAGGCGAGAAGAGTCCAGAAACTCACATAGATCGATCCAGAGATGATCCTAGCCATTGATTATGTTTTAATCTTGGCTGTTTGTGCTCCAACAGAGGATTATAAGAGGAGGTCGATGTGGTGATGGGTACTTCACTTTAGCAGTTCAATTTCTTAGCAGATCTATTTCCAGAGTAGCAGCAGTCAGTTGTCGGAGAGAGCCAAAGATCGAAGGAGCAAGTGAGGGGTAGAGACAGTGAAGTCGAAGGAAGATTTCCAGATATGGTGAGTGCATTGCAGAGAAAGGCCAAGTTTTCTCCAGGAAGCTGCGCAAAATCTTCAATGAGAAAATTTAACTCTGCTGGGGTGAAGTTGGTTTTCAATTCCAGACGCTGGAAAGTATTTCTAGAGTGTCGGAGGGTCAGTTTCCCAATTAGTAGAAGGAAAGACAACTTGATCTTCAGTTGTTCAGGGCTAAGTGTGTGGCATATGGCGCAGAGGTGATGCAGAAGTTCCGTAGAGCTAGGAGGATGACTTGATTTTCAATAAGCAGTCAAGAGAGAGGATTCCTTGGAGTGAGGGTAATTTCCTTAAAGATACTTTTGCCAGTATTTTCTCTGTAGGATTGCCAGTATTCGACATCCAGATTGTACTCAGATTATTTCACTGTTGCATAATAATAAAACCCTCACTGCTGCATCGGTTTTCCCGCATTGGGTTTTTTCGGGGACTGTTGTCCAAAAATAATTGTGTTATATTACGTGTGCACTAGCATTTCTCAACTTCCAACGATTTATTCTTCCGCAGTTTTATTTGTGTAGATTGTAGTGTGATTTATTCTGTATTTGTTGTAGCAAACAACAAATTGTTAGTTTTTGTATCATCATATGTATTCTAGCCACGAAATTTTGTGGAGAGGCTAGAATACATGAGATCTCCAAAACCCAGAAATCGTTTCTAGAAATTCCACCTGGAAGTGACTTAATTAGATTATTAACCTATTTTTAAATATTTCCTAGGTCTAAACTTAGGGAATATGGTTAATTAATCAGAATTAATTAAGTCAAGGCGAGAATAGTCTAAAAACTCACACAGATCGATCCAGAGATTATCTTAGCCATTGATTAAGTTTTAATCTTGGCCGTTGAAGTCTCAACAAAAGATTATAAGAGGAGGTTGATGCAGTGATGGAGATAACACTTCTGCAACTCGATTCCATAGGTAGATCGATTTCCAGAGTAACAACACTCAGTTGTTGGAGAGAGAGTCAGTGAGATCGAAGCAGTGTGAGGGGCAGGAACAGTGATCCCGAGGAAAGATTTTCGAAATCTAGAGAGGCAACAATAAGAGGGCTGAGTTATCTTAGAGAGGCAGTGCTGAGGGACAACAGAGTTGCTTCAGCCAGGTACTTTGATTTGGAGGAAGGAAAAATTGTTCTCAGTTCTAGGGGCTGGGAAGAAGTGCTGAAGAGACGATTTTCTCCAAAGGCAGGACAACTTCATCAGAGCCCAGTCTGAGGCAAGCCGTCTAGCTAGCTACGCAGAGCAACGTACAGGTTGACGTAGAGCTCCAGGAGGTTGAGTTTTGGCAGACAAAGCTGTGTGAGAAATTGCTTGAGGGAGAAGGGTAATTTCCCTTTAGTATTTTGCCCAAATTTTCTTGCTGTTTGGATTGCTAGTTGGGCATCCATAGATGTACTCAGATTTCACTACTGTATAATAAAATAAAACCCTCATTTGTTGCCCCAGTTTTCCCGAGTTGGGCTTTTTCGAGGACTTTTTTTCCGAAAATAATTGTGTTATTTTTATGTGTGTACTAGCATTTATTCCAACGTTTATTCTTCCGTAGTTTTATTTGTGTAGATTGCAGTGTGATTTTTTCAGCATTTGTCGTAAAACACAACAAATAAATTATTAAATAAAATTAACAATTAGGAGAATAATTTCCAGTTGCTGTGATAGGATTTTGGTTTACAGAATTTTCACACAAATAAACTGTTAAATTAAATTAATAATTAGGAGAATAATTTCTAGTTGCCGTAATAGGATTCCAGTGTAGGTATTTTTACATGGTATCGGAGCGCAGTTGATCAACCGAAGAGCTCAGATTCAAAAGAAGGAATTTCGCTGCTTAGTAAGAGCAGCAGGCCAAAATTCCCAGGGGCAGCACAGTCCTTTGCCAGGAGGTCGAGTTACTTGAGGAAACTCAAATTTTCATAGCAAAAGAATTCGATTTTCTAGATCAAGTGATTCCAAAGTCAAAGGGAGCAGTTCAGATTTTTCGTTGGGCAGATCTCTAGCTGGACGCAAAGTGTTTTACAATAGTTTGCTAGAGAAGAGCTAGCATCGGGTGGAAGAGAAAAGCACACACAGCAGAGGAAAAATTTCTCTCAGAGGATCTCGATATTTAGAGATCTATTTTTTCTAGTTGCGGATTGGCAGTAGTTGTGAGCAGATCTTCTCACTCCAGAAGGGAGTGTGAGTAGCAGATCTGGCAGCCGCGCTGCGGGAAAGAGGGAGATTTTCGGGTTTATTTTCTCCAATTTTGAGTTTCACATATTTTGTAGCTTTACAAGGATGGTCGTACGAGATTACCAAAGGAGGCTGTGCGAGTTAGCTAGAATGCAGATCTGGACAATAGTTCGACTTCCAGTTGCTAGAAATAAGTGCTGGAAGAAGTGTGAGTTATCCAGCGCGAGTTGGAAAGAAAGGGTGGGTCCTAGCCAGGGTCTAGGATTTAAAGAAGATAGTGGGGCACCAAATCCAGGAGGAGGAGGAGGAGCTTATTACTCCAGTGTGCCAGATTGGGAAGGGTCCATTGAGGAGTCCACCTCTTGGATCAATACCTTGCTATGGGGCCCTACAGTATTCAGTAGCAGGATGGATCAATGACAATAGATGCAGTCATATACCAGAGTGACAATTGCAGTGATTAGTAGCAGTCTGATGTTGGGGAGTGCAATGCAGAGTTGGCAACAGTGCAAAGTGTGTGAAAATTCCTAGATCTAAATGATCTGCAGAATCTTACTGCAACCAATTGAATTTACTTCTATTTGTAAATTCCACTACAAAATTATTTCAGATTTCTTCACGAAATATTGAAGTAGATTACCGAAGCAACCTACACTTAATTACTTATGATTCTGAAACAAGGAAACTGAGCAAATATAAATATAGACATAGGACATCGTTATTCTAGACGAAAGTCCCTGGAAAAACCCAATGTCGGAAAACCGGTGCAGCAGATCTGAGGGTTTGATTTTATTAAGCAGAAGCAAATTCTGAATACATCTCTGAATAGCACAAAGGTTATTAAGTTACAGAGAGATAAATAATGGCAGAAAGATTGTGAGTTTTACCTCACTCGATCACTGAGAAAATCCCGGCTGATCTAGTCACTGGATGAGGTGCCCCTGGTAGGCCCCGTGTTGCCTCTGCACAGTCCCTGTTGAGTTTTCTTGAGTGATGGGGTAGCATCGGTTGTGCTCTAGCTCCCAAAATTTGTGGAGGGACTAGAGTACATGAGATCTCCAAGACCCAGAAAGGGATTTGGGAAATTTCATCTGGTTTGGGAGATAATTAATTAATTAATAATTTTAATTAAGGACCCTAAGTCTAACTTAGGAAAATTAAATTATTAAAGGTAATTAATTTAAACATGTGATGAAATTGTCTTAAGTCACACTGATCAAGCTTTATTTTAATCTTAGCCATCGATTCAAGATCTGATCATGGCCATTGGTTTCCCAACAAGAAAAGTATAAAGGAAAGGCTTGCGGTCACTTGGAGATGACACACAGAGGCAGAGCACTGAAGCTAAGCTGGAATTCTATGGCTTGGTTTACTAAGAATTTCCAGAAGTGTTTCAGCTGCAGAGATGGGTAATTTAGGCAAAGGGGATGGTTTGATCCTAGTGCCTAGAATCAATGAAAGCGGAAGCGACTTAGAAGGCGGCGCGGAAGCGAGAAGGCAATGACGAGAGCGTATTCTGCAGAAGCGAAGGTAACCCGGCCCGTGGAGTGCTACGCAGTCCCTCCTAGGGCAGCATGGGGTTTCTAGGGCTAAAATTTCGCTGAGTCTTGTAAATCCCTTTTGAGGGTGTGGATCAGTGAATGTTCTGGCTTCAGAACAACAAGTTAGCTGCAGATCTATATTTTTCTTTGTCGGGTTAACCAATGTGGTGCCCATATTTGTTGTATTTAGAAAACTACTTAATAATAAACACCCTCCAGCAGCTAGAAGACCAATTTTCCCGCATTGGATTTTTTTGGGGACTATTGTCCAAAAAATCTTGTGTCACTTTGTCTATGTGTGCATTTATTTTTCTGTTTTAGATTTGAATCGGTGAAAGTCTGTTATGTGTTTACTTCGATGCTATTCTAAAGATTTCAACATTAATAACTTGCTTAAGTAGGAGAAGTATAACCAGATCTAACAGTAGATTTCTGCGTCAGTAAAATTCATAAATTTTCATAGTCCCTACGCAGTCCCTGCGTCACCCAACTAGGTGATCGATCTGCAACCCAGAATCACTGTTCTCAGCCTCCCGGTCTCACACCCTGGTTCGCGGCTTCTGAAACTTATTCTTCTGCAAAATATCAGACTCTTTCTCACCCTCTGCACTTCCTCTATGTGGCCCTACGTCAGCCTCTGCGTGAGAGCCGCTTGATCACTCTCTGCGTCTCTCTGCAGATGATTCCCAGGTTGAGAAAATCTTTCTTCGGAGGCTATCCTTGCCCCTCACTGCGTTGAGATCACTTAGATCAAATTCTTCTATGGGCACTGCTCACTTTAGAAAATCGATCACTTAGATTCACTCGGTGTGTTTCCAACTGACCCTCAAGCCTTCCTTTATAGCCTTCTCGTTGAGACTTCAATGGCCGAGATTAGATCTCTAGTCAATGAATAAGATTATAACTTGACTTGATCCATGTTATCTAGAAGATTCATACTATGTTTTATTAATACCCTTTAATTATTTAATTTTCCTAAGTTTAGACTTACAGTCTCATTAAAATATTTAATTATTTTAATAAAACACATTCTGAGTGGAATTTTCACAAACGATTTCTGGGTTCTTTGGAATACATGTGCCTAAGCCTCTCCACAAAATTTGAGAATTAGAGCACTTCCGATGCTACCAAAAATCAACACTCCCTCTTAGCGAGGAAAGTGCTCTAACAACATGTTTGCTGCACATTGCTCTAACCCTGAAGCATCCTCTGAATTGCTGATGTCTGAACAGCTGTCCACCAACCACTGTGTTGCTGCTGTAACTGTACTGCTACCCTTGACATTGCCACTGCCAATGCTACATACGTACTATAGCTCCCTCTCAAGGTTGCATCTACTATGCTACTAGCACTGCCATTGCTCACACTACATATGCACTGCAACTCAGTTGCTGAGAGAAGCAATTGAAACCACTCAAAAAATGAACAAGCATTCAGTGGATGCACCTTGGTGCTGAAGATCTGATTGTTGCTAGTCCCACACTGCCTTCTCAAGCCACTGCGTCGTTGAAGCTACTGCACTGTGCCTCTACACACTACTTCCTATTTGCTCTACGCTACTTAGATTCTGGCACTGCTAACCACTGCATTTGTCTCTCCATCACTCCTTTGCTGCCACTGAAAATTCCTCCATCCCGCTACTACTGATCATGGGCTCCTATAGCAAGGTGATGATCCATGAGGTGGGTTTCTCAAGGATCCCGCTCAATTGAAGTTCAAGGTGAACTACAGTTCCATGTCACCCCATGTCCCTCTTAGAGTTGCGTGGGCACTCATGTTATACTTATCCTCCTCGATATTCGCGGTTGCAACCCTTGGATTGTGCTTCTCATCCTTGTCCTTTTTCTTCAAAGGACACTGTGATGCATAGTGGCCCATCTCGTCACATCTGAAACACTTCACCTTGGAGACCTCCTTCTTGCGTCTCGATTGCCCTTGCGCCTTCAATGCGAGGGCTGCGTATTCGTCCTCCTCCGGATTTTTTGATTCGCTGCCACAGCTACCGTCAAGTTTACACTTGATCAGATCTCTTCTCAGCTCCTCCTGAAGAACTGCCCACATCGCCTCCCAAATCGGTAGTGTCGCCCTGCCCAAGATACTTTGGACAAAAACTTGCCACTCCTTTGTGACTGTGTTAAGGGCCAGTCTCACCATAGCTGTAGCAGATGGGGTAGATCCCACGACCACCAACTGATCATGGATTTCCAGAAGTCTCGTTAGGAATGGAAGAATGCGCTCCCCCTTCTGCATCTCAATCATTTGGAGCTTCTGCTTCAAGTACATCTTACGCTGCTCGGAAGTTCCTTTGTATAGCGCGAAGAGGGCTTCCCATATCTCCCTGGCTGTGTTCTTGTCAGCTCTATGAGAGACTATATGATCCTTGACACCATCAAGGATAACTCTCTTGGCCTTTGCCATATCGAACTTGTACTTTTTATTCTGTTCCGGATTTGTAGGCAAAACAAACACGTTGTCTACGAACGCCTTGAGATCATACTCGTCCAGAAGGAATCTGATTCTTTCCTTCAAGATCATGTAGTTGGAGATCCCTCCAACCAATCTTGATCTCTAAGTCTGTGAGTAGAGATCTCAGCCAAAAAATGTCGGATTGCTCCGTCTTTCTCCCTACTATGACCAGCTGAATTTACTTCTCCAATTTGTAAATTACATTACAGAATTATTTCAGATTTTTTCATGAAATATTGAAGCAAATTACTGAAGGAGCCTACACTTAATTACTTCGGATTCTGAAACAAGGAAACTGAGCCAAAAATAATATACACATAGGACACCGTTATTTGTTGACAAAAGTCCTCGGAAAAACCCATTGCGGGAAAACTGGTGCTGCAGATCTGAGGGTTTGATTTTATTAAGCAGTAGCAAATTCTGAATGCATCTTTGAATACCACAAAGGTTATTCAATGACAGAGAGAGAAATACTGGGAGAAAGATTGTGAGTTTTATCTCACTCAATCACTGAAAAAATCTTGGCTTATCCGGTCACCAGATGAGGTGCCCACTGAAAGGAAAGCCTGTTACGCCTCTCTTGCAGTGCCTATGGAAACTACGATCCCCTGTGTCAACCTCTCTAGGCATTGCGTCACCCAGCTAGGTGATCGATTTGCAACCCAAAATTACTGCTCTCAGCCTCCCGGTCTGACACCCCAGTTCCCGGCTTCTGAAATTGATTCCTCTGCAAAATCTCAGACTCTTTCTCACCCTCTGTGCTGCCTCTGCGTGAGAGCTGCTCAATCACTCTCTGCTCTCTCTGCTGATGATTCTCTGGCTGAGAAAATCTCTCTCCGGAAGCTATCCCTGCCCCTCACTACGCTAGAATCACTTAGATCGAATTCTTCTCTGAGCACTCCTTACTTCAAAAAATCGATCACTTAGATTCACTCAGTGTGTCTTTCCAAATGACCCTCAAGCCTTCCTTTATAGCCTTCTCGTTGAGACTTTAACGACCGAGATTAGATCTCCAATCAACGGCTAAGATAATAACTTGACTTAATCCATATTCTCTAGAAGATTCATACTCTGTTTTATTAAGACCCTTTAATTATTTAATTTTCCTAAGTTTAGACTTAGGGTCTAATTAAAATAATTAATTATTTTAATAGAACACAATCCGAGTGGAATATTCACAAACGATTTTTGGGTTCTTTGGAATACATGTGCCTAATCCTCTCCACAAATTTTGAGACTTAGAGCACTTCCGATGCTACCAAAAATCAACACTCCCTCTTAGCAAGGAAAGTGCTCTAACAACATGCCTGCTGCACATTGCTCTGACCTTGAAGCATCCTTTGCATTGATGATGTCTGACAAGCTATTCACCAACCATTGTGCTGCCGTTGTAACTGTATTGATGCCCTTAACATTTCCATTGCCAATGCTACATCTGTACTACAACTCCCTCTCAAGTGCTGCATCTACTATGTTGCTAGCACTGCCACTGCTCACACTACATCTGCACTGCAACTCAGTTGCTGAGAGAAGCAATTGAAAACACCCAAAAACTGAACAAGCGTTCAGTGGATGCATCTCGATGGTGAAGATCTGACTGCTGCTAGTCACACGTTGCCTTGTGAAGCAACTGCGCTGTTGAAGCTACTGCAGTGTGCCTCTACACACTGTTGCGTCTCTGCTGCTAACCATTGCATCCATCTCTCCATCGCTCCTTGGCTCCCATTGAAAACTACTCCATCCCGCTACTACTAGTCATGGGCTCTCGTAGCAAGGTGATGATCCATGAGGTGGGTTCCTCAAGAATCCTGCCCAACTGAAGTTCAAGGTGAACTATAGTTCCATGTCACCCCATCTCCCTCCTGGACATGCGTGGGCACTCATGGCATACTCATCCTCCTCGATCTTCGTGGCTACAACCTTTGGATCATGCTTCTCATCTTTGTCCTTTCTCTTCAAGGGACACTGTGATGCATAGTGGCCCATCTTGCCACATCTGAAACACTTCACCTTGGAGACGTCCTTCTTGCGTCTCGGTTGCCCTTGCTGCCCCTTCGATGCGAGGGCTGCATTCTCCTGCTCCCACTGCTATCGTCAAGTTTACGCTTGACCAAATCTCTTCTCAACTCGTCCTGAAGAGCTGCTGAAATTGCCTCCCAACTCGGTAGTGTTGCCCTACCCAAGATACTTTGGATAAAAATTTGCCATTCCTCAGTGACTGCATTTAGGGCTAGCCTCACCATAGTTGTAGCATATAGGGCAGATCCCATGGCTGCCAACTGATCACAAATTTCCTGAAGTCTCGTCAGGAATGGAACAATGCGCTCCCCCTTTTGAATCGGGATCATTTGGAGCTTTTGCTCCAAGTACATATTCCGTTTCTCGGAAGTTCCTTCGTTTAGCATGGACAAGACCTCCCATACATCCCTGGTTGTGTTCTTGCCAACTCTATGAGAGACTATATGATCTTTGACACCATTAAGGATAATTCTCTTGGCCTTTGCCATATTGGACTTGTACTTTTTATTCTGATCTGGATATTATGTAGCCACAACAACCATGTTGTCTACGAACACCTTGAGATCATACTCGTCCAGAAGGAATCTGATTCTTTCCTTCCAGATCATGTAGTTGGAGGATCCCTCCAATCGATCTTGATCTCTAAGTCCATGAGCTGCCATCTCAGTCGAAAACTGTCGAACTGCTCCCTCTTTCTCCCTACTGTGTAGCTTCTAGGCTGGCTTATGCACTCCTTGATGGAGCTGGTAAGTTTGCTTCTCCTCTGCTGCCCAGCAAATGAGAAAAACTGAATTCCTCGGCAAGGAACTCACTAAGGATGAATTCACTCACTATGTTCTCTTCTTCTTCATCTGACACTTCTCTGCCCAACAACTGCTTGTAGAAAAGTTGCGTCCCTCTGGCTATGCGTGAAGGCTCTGCGCTGCTTCCTCTGCCTTGGCAAGATCTCGATTCGAAAGTCTTACCTCTCTGTCGACTCACTTCAAAGAGAGACCACCTCGAAAATTCAACCCTTCTGGCTAAAACTAAGCAATCCCTTTGGGGATTCGATCTGCTGTTGTTGCAACAATCTGACCTTCGCTTCAGTGCTAGATTTTCTCTTCCCGTTTCACATCAAATGCTTTGATACCATGTGAAAATTCTTAGATCTAAATGATCTCCAGAATCCTAATGCAACCAGCTGAATTTACTTCTCCTATTTGTAAATTACATTACAGAATTATTTCAGATTTCTTCATGAAATATTGAAGCAAATTACTGAAGCAACCTACACTTAATTACGTATGATTATGAGACAAGGAAACTGAGCAAAGAAAAATATACACATAGGACACCGTTATTTTTGGAGGAAAGTCCTCGGAAAAACCCAATGCGGTAAAACTGGTGCAACAGATCTGAGGTTTTGATTTTATTAAGCAGTAGCAAATTCTGAATACATCTCTGAATACCACAAAGTTTATTCAGTTACAGAGAAAGAAATATTGGTATAAAGATTGTGAGTTTTACCTAACTCAATCACTGATAAAATCCCGGTTGATCTAGTCACTGGATGAGGTGCCCCTGGTAGGCCCTGCATTGCCTCAGCGCAGTCCCTACGCTGTCCTTGTATCAGCCTCTCTAGGCACTGCGTCACCCAGCTAGGTGATCGATTTGGAGCCAAGCATCATTTCTCTCAGCCTCTCGGTATCATACCCCGGTTCCCGACTTTTGAAACCGATTCTTCTGCAAAATATCAAACTCTTTCTCACCATTTGCGTTGCCTCTGCCTGGCCTTGCGTCGGCCTCTGCATGAGAGTTGCTGGATCACTCTTTGCCTCTCTCTACTGATGATTCTCCGGCTGAGAAAATCTCTCTCCGAAAGCTATCCCTGCCCCTCACTGCGCTGTAATCACTTAGATCGAATTCTTCTCTGAGCAATGCTCACTTCAAAAAATCGATCACATAGATTCACTCGGTGTCTCTTTCCAAATGACCCTCAGGCCTTCCTTTATAGCCTTCTCGTTTAGACTTCAACGACCGAGATTGGATCTCCAATCAACGGCTAAGATTATAACTTGACTTGATCCATGTCCTCTATGTTGATTTTTGGGCAGGATCGGATGTGCTCTAGCTCCGAAATTTTGTGGAGGGGCTAGAACACATGAGATTTCTAAGACCTAGAAATCGTTTGGAGAAATTCTGCCCATAGTGCATTTTTTTCAAATAATTAATTATTTTTAATGGAGCCTATGTTAAAACCTAGGAAATTAAAATAATTAAAGTGAATTAATGTAAATGTGGGTGAGAAGCTTCTAACTGACGAGGATCAAGTTTGTTTTAATCTTAGCCGTTGATTAAAGATTTGATCATGGCCGTTGTTCCCTCAATAGGAAAAGTATAAAGGAAGGCTTGAGGGTCAGTTGGAGAACACACACACGGAGAGGAGCACTTGAGCTATGTCGAAATTCTGGGGCGCAGTTTGCTGAGAATTTCAGAGTGAGTTCTAGTGCAGAGAGGGGTAGTTCGACAGTGGGACTTCAGTCCAAGGTCGAGAATACATTGCAGAGAGGCAGCACAGGGTGACGCAGAGCTTGAGAGAGGTGACATAATCATTGAAGAGGCAGTGCTGGGGTTTTTGTGAGGCATATCGGGCATCAGTTCAGCAGATCGATTCATGTGTCAGGAAAGCTAATGAGGAGGGTGATGCAGCTCCTAGAGGGTGTGATGTAGTCTCAGCGCAGAGCTGGGAGCAGCTGCTGCTGCGCAACAATGGTGACAACACAGTCACTTTTGGGGTTTGATCATTCTATTGCTGGATAAGCCACAATATCTGTCTCCGGATAGAGGTACTTCTACTGAGATTTTTCTTCTCTGTTGGGTGAGACGGATTTGGCACCCTAGTTGTATTAAGAAATCTGCTTAATAATAAAACCCTCATATCTGCTGTACTTGTTTTCCAACATTGGGTTTTTCAGGGCACGTTTAGTCCAAAAATAAGTGTCCTTTGTGTGATTGTCTCATCTTATTTTTCAGTACTTGATTTGTATATTGGTGTAGGTTGCAGTGTATTTGCATTAATGTTTACTAAAAAATTATGTAAATAACTAGTTAATTGAACAACACAAGTAGGAAATGCAAATCAGTTAACTGCAGTAGGATTTCTGGTTGTTAGATTAAGAAATTTTCACACTCTAGAAGATTCATACCCTGTTTTATTAATACCCTTGAATTATTTAATTTTCCTCATCCTGAAGAGTTGCCCACATCGCCTCACAACTCGGTAGTGTTGCCCTACCCAAGATACTTCGGACAAAAACTTGCCACTTAGTGACTGCGTTAAGGGCCAGTGTCACCAAAGTTGTAGTATATGGGGTAGATCCCACTGTCGCCAACTGATCACGGATTTCCTGAAGTCTCGTTAGGAATGGAACAATGTGCTCCCCCTTCTACATCTGGATCATCTGGAGATTCTGCTCAAGTACATCTTCCGCTGCTCGGAAGTTCCTTCGTATAGCACAGAGAAGGCCTCCCATATCTCCCTGGCTGTGTTCTTGCCAACTCTATGAGGAACTATATGATCCTTGACACCATTAAGGATAAGTCTCTTAGCCTTTGCCATATCAGACTTGTACTTTTTATTATGATTCGGATCTGTAGGCACAACAACCACTTCGTCTACAAATGCCTTGAGATCATACTGGTCTAAAAGGAATCTGATTCTTTCCTTCCATATCAAGGATAAGTCTCTTGGCCTTTGCCATATCAGAGTTGTACTTTTTATTCTAATCCGGATCTGTAGTCACAACAACCACGTTGTCTACGAACGCCTTGAGATCATACTCGTCCAGAAGGAATTTGATTCTTTCCTTCCAGATCACGTAGTTGGAGGATCCCTCCAACCAATCCTGATCTCTAAGTCCGTGAGTTGCCATCTCAGTTGAAAATTGTTGAACTGCTCCCTCTTTCTCCCTACTGCGTAGCCACTAGGTTGGCATATCCACTCCCTGATAGAGTTGGTAAGTCTGTTGTTCCTCTGCTGCCCAACAAACAAGAAAAACTAAATTCCTCGGCAAGGAACTCACTGAGGAAGAATTCCCTCACTATGTGCTCTTCTTTTTCGTCTGACGCTTCTCTTCCCAACAACTGATTGCAGAAAAACTGCGTCCCTCTGGCTCTGCGTGAAGGCACTGCGCTGCTCCCTCTGCCTCGACAAGATCTCGATCTGGTAGTCTTACCTCTCTGTCGACTCACTCAGAGATAAACCACCTTGAAAAATTCAACCCTTCTAGCTAGAACTGCGCAATCCCTCTAGGGATTCGATCTGATGCTGCTGCAACAATTCAACCTTCGTTTCACTGCTAGATTTGCTCATCCTCTTTCACATCAAATGCTCTGATACCATGTGAAAATTCGTAGATCTAAATGATCTCCAGAATCCTACTGCAACCAACTGAATTTACTTCTCCTATTTGTAAATTACATTACAAAATTATTTCAGATTTCTTCATGAAATATTGAAGCAAATTACTGAGGCAACCTACACTTAATTACTTATGATTCAGAGACAAGGAAACTGAGGAAAGAAAAATATACACATAGGACACCGTTATTTTTGGACGATAGTCCTCGGAAAAACCCAATGCGGGAAAACCAGTGCCGTAGGTTTGAGGGTTTGATTTTATTAAGCAGTAGCAAATTCTGAATACATCTCTGAATACCACAAAGGTTATTTAGTTACGGAGAGAGAAATACTATCAGAAAGATTGTGAGTTTTACCTAACTCTATCACTGAAAAAATCTCGGCCAATCTGGTCACTGGATAAGGTGCCCCTGGCAGGCCCTGCGCTGCCTCTGCGCAGTCCCTACGCAATCCCTGCGTCAGCCTCTCTAGGCACTACGTCACCCAGCTAGGTGATCGATCTGCAGCCCGAAATCACTGCTCTTAGCTTCTCGGTCTCACACCTTGGTTTCCGACTTCTGAAATTGATTCTTTTGCAAAATCGCAGACTGTTTCTCGCCCTCTGCACTGCCTTTGCGTGGCCCCGCGTCAGCCTCTGCATGAGAGTTGCTGGATCACTCTCTGCCTCTCTTTGTTGATGATTCTCCGGCTGAGAAAATCTCTCTCCGTAAGCTATCCCTGCCCCTCACTGCACTGGAATCACTTAGATCGAATTCTTCTCTGAGCACTACTCACTTCAGAAAATTGATCACTTAGATTCACTTGGTGTATCTTTCCAAATGACCTGCAAGCCTTCGTTTATAGCCTTCTCATTGAGACTTCAACGATCAATATTAGAGCTCAAATCAATGGCTAAGATTATAACTTGACTTGTTCCATGTTCTCTAGAAGATTCATACTCTGTTTTATTAATACCCTTAAATTATTTATTTTTCCTAAGTTTAGATATAGGGTTTCATTAAAATAATTAATAATTTTAATAAAACACATTTCGAGTGTAATTTTTGCAAACGATTTATGGGTTCCTTGGAATACATGTGCCTAAGCCTCTCCACAAATTTTGAGACTTAAATCACTTCTGATGCTAGCAAAAGTTGTGAAAATTTTTGAATACAAAATTACTGAAACCCTACTAGGCTACTGCAGTATCTCGATTTACTTCTCCTACTTGTGGTTTAATTATTTATGTTATTTTAAGAAAATATTGAAGTAAACACAACTAGTAGCCTACACAAATACAGATCATTTACTGAAACATCACGCACATATGACAAAGGACACACATGATTTTTCGGACAAATGTCCCCAGAAAAACCCAATGTGGGAAAACTGATGCAACAGTTCTGAGGGTTTATTATTATTAAGCAACAATATTAAAAGTACATCTAGGATGCCATAATCTGGCTCACCTAACAGAGAAAACCTCGACAAACGGAGATAAACGTGAGTTTTACCTCACTCTGCAAGTTCGGCTGATCCGGGTTGGTCACTGGTGAAACCCCAGCTAGCTCTACGCCGTCTCTATGCTGACATTGCGTAAGCCTGCGCGGCCCTGGCTGAGGAACTGTGTCACCCTTCCTCTGCGTTGATCAGCTTCTCTTGGAATTGAGTTTCAGCCCTGCCGGCTTAGAAACCCTAATCTCTAGCTAATTTTGGACTGTACCTCGGAGGCTCTGCACTGCTCCTCCGTGAGCCCTGCATGGGCCTGCGTCACCCTCTCTATGGTCTGCTTCACACTCCCTGATGGTTGTGCTACCTCCTCTGCGTCTCTGTTTCCCTTGCTCTACTTTGTACTTTTGGTCCTCCGAACAATCACTGCATTTGTCCCTCACTGCTTCTCTGAATGACTCAGATCTGTTCTTTGTCCGAGCATCACTCCGTCAAAAGAATTCGATCCCTTATACTCTGTGTGTGTTTTCTCCAACTCACCCCAAGCTTTCCTTTAAAACTTTTCTAGTTGAGAAATCAACGACCGTGATCTAATCATTAATCAACGACTAAGATTAAAGAAAGCTTGATCCACGTCACTTAGAACACTCTCACCCCATGTGTAAATTAATTCACTTTAATTTTCAATTTCCCTAAGTTAGACTTAAGCCCTATTAAAAAATTTAATTATTTGAATAACTTTTACAGCAGGTGGAATTTCTCCAAACAATTTCTGGGTCTTGGAGATCTCATGTGTTCTAGCCCCCACAAAGTTTCAGAGCTAGAGCACATCCGATGCTACCCCAAAATCTCAACAAAAATCAACACTCCCTCTTAGCAAGGAAAGTTCTCTAACAACATGCCTGCTGCACATTGCTCTGACCTTGAAGCATCCTTTGCACTGCTGATGTCTGACAAGTTGTCCACCAACCACTGTGCTGCTGCTGTAACTATATTGCAACCCTTGACATTGCACTGCCAATGCTACATCCGCACTACAACTCCATCTCAAGTGTTGCATCTACTATGCTGCTAGCACTGCCACTGCTCACACTACATCTGCATTGTAATTTAGTTGTTGAGAGAAGCAACTGAAACCACCCAAAAACTGAACAAGCATTTAGTGGATGCACCTTGGTGCTAAAGATTTGATTGATGCTAGTCCCACGCAGCCCTATGAAGTCACTGTGCTGTTGAAGCTACTGCAATGTGCCTCTACACACTGTTGCCTCTCTACTTTGCGCTGTTAACGACTGCATCTGTCGCTCCATCACTCCTTGGCTCCCACTGAAAACTCCTCCATCTTGTTGATATTTTGTGTATTTGGGGTAGCATCAGTTGTGCTCTAGCTCTCAAACTTTGTGGAGGGACTAGAGTACACTGGATCTACAAGACCCAGAAATGGATTTGGGAAATTTCATCTGGTTTAGGAGATATTAAATTAATTAATTATTTTAATGTATTTCCTAAGTTAAAACTTAGGAAAATAAAATAATTAAAGTGAATTTAATTAAACATGTGATGAAATTATCTTAAGTCACACGGATCAAGCTTTTTTTTTAATCTTAGCCATTGATTAAAGATTTAATCTTGGTCGTTGATTTGTTAACAAGAAAAGTATAAAGGAAAGACTTGGGGTCATTTGTAAAACACACATGGAGGCAAAGCACTGAAGCTAAACTGAGATTCTAGGGCAGGGTTTGCTAAGAATTTTCAAAAGTGTTTCAGTTGCAGAGAGGGGAATTTAGACCAAGGGGATGATCTGATCCCGGGGTTTAGAGTACACAAGAAGCAGAGAAGAGATCAGCAAGGACAGCGCAGAGAAAGGCAACAGCAGCAACAACAGACGGCAGCAACAACAACAACAATGTCTTTCAGGGGCAACGCTGGGGTTTCTAGGCCTAGATCTGGCTGAGTTCTGTAAATCCCGTTTGAGGGTGTGGATCAGTGAATATTTTTTGGTCTTAGATAAGCCATGAGTTGCAAATCTAGGGTTTTTCTCTGTAGGTTTTTCCAATCTGGAAACCAGAGTTGTGTATTCAGAAATATTTTTAATAATAGAACCCTTCAGCAGCCAGAGACCGATTTTCCCACATTGGGTTTTTCCGGGGACAGTTTGTCTAGAAATAACTGTCACTGTGTCTATGTGTGCATATGCTTATTCTAGATTTGAATTGGTAGAGATTTGTTATGTGTTTTGCTTTGATGTTAACTTGAATTTATTCAGTTAATAACTTGTATAAGTAGGAGAAGCTTAACCAGATTAACAATAATAATTTCTGCATAAGAATTAAGATTCAAAAATTTCTACATGGTATCATAGCCAGGTTGCATATTTGAAGGGGCAACGCAGTTGACAGGAAGGGAAAATCTGACATGAACCAAGGGAAGGGTTCATGCAACCAAAAGGACTCACGCAGTCCTCCAGAGCATGCAGAAATGCAGAGGGAACATGACATGAAAGTGCTGGCATCCAGACTAGAGGAGGATCTTGCATGTGTGTCAAGCACAACTCCTCTTGATGTTTGGTATATTGACAGTGGAGCATCTGCTCACATGACAGGGGTTCGAGAATGTTTTTCGAGCTATCAAGAGGAGCAGATGAATTTCCAAATAACTATGGGAAACAAAGGAAAATGTACCCCCATCGGGAGAGGTACTGTAACTTTTCAGACGGAAGATGGCCATAAGATTCGAGCCACAAATGTTCTGCATGTACAAGGGTTGGGGATGAACTTACTCTCGATGTCTCAACTTCAGAACAAGGGCTATGATGTATACTTTATTCAAGACAAAGTATATGTCAAACATCCTAACTAGAGTAAAAAGACACAAATTGGAGTAAGGAGTCACAAGCTGTATAAGCTTCAGCTTGAATCTCCGGTGGCCCTGATTAGCAGTACAGACGACAGAGATCTGAATGAGTTATGGCACAGAAGGATGGGGCATCTACATCATGGAGCCTTGGGGATTCTCAAAAATACTGTCATAGGGGCTCCTGAACTCAGCACAAAGAAAGACGATGTTTGTAGAGTATGCATACTAGGGAAGTACGCTAGCGTTTCCAAGAAGCAGAAATAGAGCCAAAGGTGTATTAGAGTTAATACACTCTGACATTTGCGGTTCGATGTCTACAACAACTCTCAGTGGGGCAAAATATTTTGCCACCTTCATTGATGATTATTCCAGGAAAACTTGGATCTATTTTCTGAAGACCAAAGATGAAGTCTTTAATCGGTTTAAAGATTTCAAAGCATTGGTGGAGAACTCTATAGGAAAGAAGATCAAGAAGTTAAGGTCAGATAACGATGGAGAATATATCGATAAAGACTTCACAAATTTCTGTGCGCAGGAAGGCATCAAGAGAGAGTGGACAGCTCCCTACAATCCAGAACAAAATGGAGTTGCAGAACGAAAGAATCAGACCATAATAGAAGCTGCAAAGGCAATGCTGTACGACCAGGAAATGCCCAAATTCTTATCGGTAGAGGCCTGCAACACAACAGTCTATATTCAGAACAGAGTTCCAAATAGGGCTTTGGGGAAGGTGACTCCCGAAAGTGTGTTCACAGGCAGCAAGCCTAAAGTGAGCCACATCAGGATATTCGGCAGCGTAGCATACTGCCATGTTCCATAGGAAAAGAGGAAGAAACTAGATCAAACTGCAGAAAAGGGTTTTCTGATGGGCTACAGTGAGAATGCAAAGGCATACCGCGTCTATATTCCAGAGAGAAGGAAAGTCGTGGTAAGAAGGGATGTGAAATTCCTTGAAGAAAGAGCCTTTAGGAAATCTCGAGAGATGGCCATAGATACGCAGATTGAGGAAGATCCATTGGTACAGCCTCAACGACCTTTGGAGGAGAGGTCCAGTGCCTCTCCTAGGCACAATTGTTCTGAAGGAAGCTCCTCCGACGAAAAACAAGAGGAAGAACAAGTGAGACCACCCACCACTGATGGGAGACCGAGCAGAGAACTCCAATAGATTCTTAGAGATGCAGAAGGATTTGTTGGAACACCTAGAGAAGGGAAGAGGATAAGGAAACAACCTGACAGATATCAGGCACTGGTAGCTCAAGTTGGAGAGCCCTCTACCTTTCGAGAAGCAGCTTAGCATCAAGTATGGGTAGATGCCATGGTGGAGGAGTATAGCTCCATCATGACAAATGATGTCTGGGAAGTAGTCTCTAGAGTACAGGACAGATCTGTTGTAGGATCCAGGTGGATCTACAAGATCAAATATGTTGCAGATGGTAGCATAGAGAAATTCAAAGCAAGATTTGTAGCAAAGGGGTATGCCCAGAAAGAAGGCATTGACTATGAAGAAACCTTTGCTTCTGTAGCACGGTACACTTCTATCAAATCCATCATCTCTTTGGCAGGGCAGATGAGATGGGAGATTCACCAGATGGATGTCAAGACTGCGTTCTTGGACGGTGTGATAGAGGAAGAAGTGTACATAGAGCAGCTAGAGGGCTTCGAGACACATGAGCAGAAGGCTCATGTTTGCAGACTTGAGAAAGCCTTGTATGGCTTAAAACTGTTGGAAATACTGAGAGGGGGGGAATCAGTATTTCTTTTCAATTGTTAATTATTGCCAGTTAGATTCTTCACAATTAAAGACAGAGAGGTGTATAATAATGATATTAAGGATTAATAAGAACTTCAACCCCTTTTTTTTATAATAGTATACAATAGATGAGTGAAGGACACCAACCCTTTTAATGAAATAGGGACCAACCTGTTGCCAAGCACCAACTTGGACTTTGATGAGGCCCCGACCTCTAGGGCTCCAACCTTGTCTTTATAAGAAAAATGAATTAGTAACTTACTTGAATTGCTTCACAAGTTTCTTCACTGTCCAATATTTCACTTGTCCAAAAACTCCAAAATTGTTAATGCTTCACTGCTCACAGATTTTTACTTTACTGTTCAGAATTATGCCTTCAAATTCATCACTGCTCCAACATCCAAATCTATACATTCATCATTGTTTTATTGTTCTATTCTTCATGAGCTTTTCACTCCTTGACTTGTTGACTGTTCACTCTAGTTTTCCACAGCACTGTTCCAGGTCAGGAGTAATACTTTAATGCTTTACACAATCTGAGCCATCCGAGCCTCTGTCCTCAACAAATTTCACACTGACCCAAGGAATAATCCCTGTCCACAGCAAACGGTCTGAAGGTAACACAAGTCTCTGTGATGATTACACCAAGGTATTGAGCTATTTTTCAAGCTAGAAATCACGAAGAATCACATACATCAAGCCTTTCACAGTCTGAGGTTGATGGCATTATATAGTCCGAGAGAAAGGTATTAATACTGCACAGACCTGTGATGGTTCATATTAATCCTCCAAAATTCGAGTTGTAGCAATACTGCTTTGCTGAGTGAGGGAGAAGATCTGTATCACTGTGATATATCACAAAAACGAAGTTCTGAACTGTATTGCAGTAAGCCACCGAAACAATCCAATGGAAAAATAGCCCAGTTTTTAAGAAGAACAAATCTGTGGTTTTAAGGTAGAACAAATCTGCGGATCTGTGGTATTTTGATGACTGTCTGGAGGTGTTCTTTGCTTTGAAGCCCATAATCATTCAACCAAACCTTTTTCTCCTTATTTTTCTGTTTCTCTTTATGTTCACGAGTTGTGAACGGTAATTTTCTTTCCTGTGATGATGACCGAAAAAGATGATCCAAAAATGAAGTTCGAATCATGAATATATATGGTGATTTTGTTTCAACGAACGTCAACAGCCATGTCCCTAAGGCAGACCGACTTTAGGAGCAAGAACAAGTCGGCTCAAAAGGAAAAATAATTATTCCGCAACTTCAAAAATTCATATCTTTCAAACCACAGGGAGTTTTGGGGCATATGAGGACTCGTTGGAAAGAGGAAGGAGTCTTCTTCAAGATGGACAAGGGCTCACTTTGATATCCTTCCTTAAATGTCTCCAAAAACCATTTTTCTTGCTGAGTGTCCTTGTATTCCTGTGCATAAAAAATTATGTACAGTGAGCCTTTATTTTCTTAAGTATTTTGCCCTAGTATTTCTTGTGCATGGGAGGATAGTAGCTTGAACAGAGCTGCTATGGATATCTTCATCCAAGAATCATTAATGATATTTCCATCAATGCCAATTATTGACCAACAAAAACAAGCCCCCAGGGCATGGTATGGTCGGATTGATGGCTACTTGCAGAAGATGGGGTTCGTCAAGAGTGACGCAGATCCCAACTTATACTACTTGAGAGTAGGAGATGAGCCACTTATTCTTGTTTTGTATGTGGATGACTTGTTTTTGACTGGGTCATCCAATCTCATCATGGACTGCAAGCAGAATCTGGCAACAGAATTTGACATGAAGGACCTGGGACGGATGCACTATTTTCTTGGGTTAGAAGTTTGGCAACATGAAAAGGAAATCTTCCTAGGGCAAGGAAGATACACGACAGAGATTCTGAAAAGATTCCATATGGAAGATTGTAGATCCATGGCCACACCAATGATCACTAACTGGAAGAAGATAGACACATCAGCGGATGATGAGGTTGATCCCACCTTGTACAGACAACTGATTGGGTCATTGATGTATTTGGTCAATACAAGACCAGACATCTACTATGCAGTGAATACCCTCGGTCAGTGCATGGTGGAACGAAGGAGGGCTCACTGGGTAGCAGCTAAACATATTCTCAAATACTTGAGAGGGACAGTCGAGTATGGGCTAAAGTACACGAAGGAAAATGAAATTCAGTTAAGTGGGTTCACAGATGCAGACTGGGCTAGAAGTACAGTAGATCAGAAAAGTACCAGCGGGTACTGTTTTAGTCTCGGATCAGGAATGACCTCCTGGTGTAGCAGGAAACAAAAGTCCGTAGCAGTGAGCTCAGTGGAGGCAGAGTACATGACAGCAAGCACAGCTTCGTGTGAGGCCATATGGCTCCGCAAATTAATTTTGAACCTACTTAAGAAACGAATAGAGCCGACCAAGATCATGTGTGATAATTAGAGTTGCATCAAGCTCTCTGAGAACCCTGTGTTTCATGACCGGTCGAAGCACATTGACATTCGGTGTCACTTTATCCGAGACTATGTTCAGAAGGGAGCAGTACAATTACGATACACTCCTACAGGTGAACAAGTAGCAGACATTCTCACAAAGGCTCTGAATAAGGTTAAGTTCACTTACTTCAGAGAGAAGATGGGAATGATCGAGAACCCCTTCCACTAGAGGAAAGGGTGGTCTTCCGAAGAAGAGGAAGCTGCAGTACAGTGGTTGCTTCTTTGGAGGATCCATGCAATCCTTTTCACAGTGCCCTTAATGTATGAAAATGTGAATCTGGGCACATCAGAATCCAAATGGGTTCCTCCTTGATAAGTTTGGCTTTTTGGATTGTCCTCTATTTGATTTTTTTTTTTGTGATTCTGTTATGAAGTTCTTCTCTAAATGATCCATTTCTGGTTCATGATGTTCATTGTCAAAGATCCTTTTTGTCCTAGTTGCCAGTATGTTGATAACCCCAATCGTTTTAGATAGATAGTGGTGGGAGTCAGCATGTGGGTATCTATTAATATGAGTATTTTTCCTGTACACCTGATACTACAATGTGCTATCCCCTTAGATATCAGCAACATCGAGAAAGGGAAATCCACCATCGACCTCAAATTCCATGGTGAATTTTATGTGCTCTGAGATGTTATTCAGATGCCTCAAGAAGTCCTCCAGGTTCTCCTTCCCAATTGGCCACTTTACAAATGTATCGTCTTCAAATCTTTCCCACCATCCATATTTGAGAAGTCAGGAGTTGATGCCTCTGTTTTGAAAGTTCTCCATGTGAAGGTTTGCCACAACTGGTGAGAGGGGAGGGTCCATTGCCACTCCATTGGCCTTCTCATTAGCTGTGAAAGAATGGCTTCTGAGAAAGAAGTATGTTGAAGTTTTGAACTGTAATGGAAATAGAACAGGTTCCAGGAGCAGTGTTAGGATACTCTTGCAATCATATTTTCACTCGAGTTCATGATTTGTTCATGTATGTAAAATGTATATTCTGTTCCCTTGTAAAGACAATAGTTACCACAAGAAAGTTAAGTTTGATAATAGTAAAGTTCTAATTATGTTTTCATATTTTGGAGAAAATACTTCTTGTCTGAATATTTTTATTTCGGAAGTTTCCAATACAGTAGTCAAAGAAGAGACTGCATATCTCAGTTAAGATGGATTACTATGAATGAACAATGATAGAAAAGCAGTGGTTGCACTCACAAGTTTTGGAAAATAAGTATTAAAGTCAGCAGGAAAGCATTTTAGACTAAAATTTTCAGATAGTCTGAATATCTTGCCACATAACTTACTTGAGTTTCTTTAATTGTTGGTGATGGAAGGTTTATCAGCCACTGGGTGACATCAAACTAGACTTTAGCGCTTCTCATAAAGGTTTTGATGGTAATAGCTATAAGAGAGAGTTGGATTTGGATACAGCAAAAGCTACAGTGAAGTATGTTGCCGAGGGTATAGAGTTTACGAGGGAAGTTTTTGCATCCCATCCACATCAAGTAATTGCTGTAAAGATTTCTGCAAACAAAACAGGTGCCGTTTCTTTTACAGTGGCCCTCGATAGTCCCTTGCAATATGAATCACATATAAATGGTCAAAATCAAATTATTATGCAGGGTCAGTGTCCTGGCAAGAGAGCCCCTCCCCAGAATGATGTTTATGAAGTTAGACAGGGAATAAAATTTTGTGCAATACTTGAGTTGCACATTAGCACTGATGCAGGTGTTGTATCCAGCATAGAAGAAAAGAATCTAAAAGTTGAAGGTTCAAACTGGGCTGTTTTGATTTTAGCAGCATCATCTTCATATGATGGTCCTTTCACCATTCCTGTAGACTCTAAAAGGGATCCAGTAGCTGCAACATCAGCTACCCTAAATTCCATAAAAGATATGCTGTTTTCTGAACTTTATGCATCTCATTTGATAGACTATCAACAACTTTTTCATAGGGTTTCACTTCAGATTTCAAAGAGTTCTAAAATGAGTTCTCAGAATAGTGGAACTTCTATTTCAAGCATCACAAATGGGAATGAAGATCATCCTTCTGCAGAGATGAAACAGAACGTACTTTCAGGGAAGATCTCAACAGCAGACAGAATAAATGCATTTGCAAAAGATGAGGACCCAACTTTAGTGACACTCCTCTTTCAGTATGGCCGATATTTGCTTATTTCGTCATCTAGACCTGGAACTTTTGTTTCAAACTTGCAGGGTATATGGAGCCAAAAAGTTGCACCAGCCTGGGAGTACTCTCTCTCTCCCTCTCTCTCCTGTTGAAATTTTCTGTTAGCATATGGTTTCTCTTAATCGATGTTGTGAAGGAAGCACTGATCATACAATTTCTGTTTTTTGTGTGGAAAACCCATTTGAAAAGGATAATGCATAATACATTTGATAGATCAGATAATTATGAAACCATGGTCTATGATTTCAGACAATTTTTGTCATCGTTTTTTTTGTGGGAGAAAATGTATTTTATATTACATTATTATTGTAACAAGGTTACATCAAAGGTTACATGACAGAATGGGAGAGGAGTTGATGGGCACCACTACAGGGATCATTTTACTCTAGTCCCATACCACTCAAGAAGCCTAGTTGCTATGTGACACAGTGACACCAGCTTGACCTTGTTAGTTGGGCATGACCATCAACCACTTGTGTCACCTGGGATATGTTTAAGCGACATGTCTCGAGTAAACCCAAACCGAGCACCTTTAACCATGTGGAGTGTCAAAATGCTCATTTAACCTTAGGCGATACTTGTAAGTTTTTCACAGGTTTCAAATCTGGTTGATGTTCCAATACAATTTATGCGTAGATTTAAATATTTTCAGTTTCACAGCCTGATTTTTATGAACAACACAGTGAAAACATATGCAAAGGTAAAATAGAGAACCACACACGATAAATGAGACAACTTTTACTCTGGAAAACTCCAAAGGGGAAAAACCAATAAACAAATGTTTATTATTTTCAGCTCCTAGAGAAATCAAGAAGTTAATTACAGGCTACAGCAATATTTGAACTTGGTACAACTCACAAATCCTTGAGAAAACTGGACATATTTCAGCCCAGCAATCCTCCAACTCTGTCCAACCTCGTATCTGAGATTAACTCTGCCTTAGTGCATAGTTGTATGGTTGTCGATATGGTACGGATTTGTACTGTGTGGTATGGCTGCCTTGGGATGCATGCACTACTGGAAAACTCGACATTAATTTGATTTGTAATCTCTCGGCCTCTGCAAATCGATTTTCCTTCTCTACTTTTCCTTTTCAGCCTCAAACCTCATATGTTCTCTTGTGTGTTCAATGTGTCTCACTTTTCCCCAAACTTGCTTTTTATCTCTTTATGACGAAATGCCGAACCTTAGAAGTTAGATCTCTAAAGTCATGGTCTGCCAAGATTAAATCTTGCCCTTTTGAGATCAACAATTATGACTTAAACTTCCGTTGAGGCAACTTAAGTCACTTTTTTTTTGTCGGTCAAAGTCAATATTATATTATCATAGCAAAAACAAAATTTACAGTAGAAGCCACCATGGCTTGATTACATTCAGTGAACCTAGAAGGCATGCATTACCTGTAGAACTTGGGTGCTTGCCAAGGCATTCAAAGAACTTGGTTATGTGCCGCAAAATTACAAAAAAAACATATCGAAACTATCATCATGGGGGTGGGTGCAAGGGGGCCAGGCAGAGGAGCCGCGAAGAGACGATCCTGATGGTGCATGTGGTAGTTGTCGTGATCCACTTGGGTCTCCAGGGCTTGGAGGTGGTCTTGGGAGCGCCTTAGTAAATGACACAGATTCTCCGGAGCCTCAAGGGTCTTCGTCTGCAGGTTTTGGACAGCATTGATGTAGGCCACTAATTTGTTTCGATCATTGTACCTTTGTTCATGCAGGGTGTCCAAATTGAGCTCGATCTGCTGGAGTTGAGCGGAAATGGCTTGAAGGGTGGCCGGAGCCTCAATCTGGCCTGGAGATTGGACTGGAGAAACTGCCATGGCCGTCGCTGAACGCTGGGTCTCCGTAGACTGCGAGTGGGAGCTCGAGTCTCCTGGTACCTCGCGATTATCCATGCCTCGTCCAAAACCACCACGCCAGGCTTGACCACGTTCTCTCGACATACAGGTACCCTCCTCTTCTGTTCACTGTGGTAGGCTGTGTTGTCGCACAGATTGTCAAGGCACCGCGACAACGGCTCAGATTGGGGGCTGTCACCCTTATCCCCATTCCCTCTATTTAAGCTGTCTCCTTGCAAGCTAAGGGAGGTAGACCCTATTAGAAATGAGGATGAAGAATCCAGGAGACACAGCTAGAACATCAAATACTTGATAAGATGAATGAGATTCCACAGATCTAAGTTAGATTTCACGTTTAAGTCCAGTGCCTTATGGAGTCAAACAGAATCCCGTTATGCAATTATAAACAAGTAAGTGACGATTAACTGCTACTTATTAAAACATGATTGATCACAATGATATTCAATTGAAAAACACCACAACCATGCATTAAAATACTCGAGCCAATCAAAGTTTATCATGAAACAACTATTGAGAAAAAAATGCCCGATGCTTGAAATATTTCCGAAATTAAGATATTCCAATTATAACCCAGTTCGAAAATAAAAATGATCTACAGTGAAACTTTAGATAAAGAAATTAGCGCACTTGACTATGGAAAATTTAAAATTTTTTTTTTATATTTTTTGTATTTTCTAGAATTTTTTAGAATTTTTGAAATTTTTATATTTTTTAATTTTTAATTTTTTATGCTCCAAAAAATTTAAAATCCAAAGAATTAAAAAATCCCAAAGCAAAATTAAATGAGATCTAAAAAAGCTAAAACTAAGAATTAAAATTAAAAGCTAAAATAAGATTTTTGTTTTTGTAATTTTTTATTTTATTATGTTTTTATATTTTATATTTTATATTTTTCTTAAATCTAAAAAATGAAATTCCTAAAAATTAAAACAAAGCTAGGGCAAACTTTAATTAAATCTAAAAAGAGAAACTAAACGTTAAAACTAATCCTAACGTTACCAAAAAAAACTAACGCTAACAAAAAATTAAAACTAATCTCACATTACACTAGACTAACGCTAGGAAAAGAAATTCGATTGAAAAATAAAATAAAACGCAGGTAACGTGAGGCTCTTTTCTTTGTTTTTTTTAATGTGAATTTCGTTTTTGCAGGTCGAAGGGAAACTTGACGCGGAGAGGGAAGGGCCGGACGGCTGATGGCTGACGGTCGGGTTTGATGGTAGCTGAGGAGCACGATACGGTGGGAAAAAATGCAGAGGATATGGGCAGCGTTTGAGGAAAGGTACATCCGTATGACGTACGGACGGCAGTAAGGGAACAAGGAATGGCAAGGGAAATGCAGAGATGGTGGCCGTTGAGTTGAATGCGGGTCTGAGGGTGGTAGGAGAGACAGGGGCAATGTTTATGCAGCCAATAAAAACCTAGAACAAAATATTTATCCATCAGATTCGAAATATTTTTTTCCTGTGTGACTCAGATGCTGATTGAATACACCAGAGATTCTTTTTTCTTTGAAATTATGCCCAGATCTGGAAGCAGATCCAATTTTAAGGCCAGACCCCTCTCAGATCTGAAGAAAATTTGAGAAAAACTCCCTGCAAACCTGCGAAAAAAAATTATTAAACAAAACTAGAATTGTGTACAAAATTTACAAGATTAATGTACAAATTCAAATGCTCTCATAGCCATATTTAGATCCATTTCAGCACAATTTTTTAGAGATTTTAAATTTTTAAATGAGAGGCACAAGCCTTTGAAACCCTGCAAAATCACAAATATCGTAAGATAGACTTGGAATTTAACAAATAAAGAGCTTATCAGATTTATGTTTATTGAGAGTCGGCTGGTCCAACCGAAGACTTCCCCAGATGCCCAATCTTAAAATAAAAATTTCTCTGCACACTTAGATCTGAATCTTAGATCGATAGAGATTTAAGAAAACAACATGAGACCTTTGCAGAAAAATCAAAATGTTATTTTATAAACCCAGAAAACTGCACAAGATACTTGTATGCAGATTAATCCATGAAGGCCATCAACCATAAAATACGAGAAACAAAGTAGCAGAGTTTAGAGACAATTCACCACATAGATCTGAGAAGGAACATCCAGATTTGTAACCCCAAAGTCTTTATGCTTTATTCCTCAAAAATTTACAAGAGCTTCTAAGAACAAGTGCACGATCCTGAGATCGGATGACTCAAGAATGAGAAAGACCTCTAAATTTATAGGACAATGTAGAAATTTCATTTTTTCCTACAGTTTTTTTCGATGGACCTTATTACTCAAAATAGTTAAATACCCTTTCCCATATCCATACATTTAACAAGCGATAAATTTTCTTGAAAACACAAATTGAAAAAATTACGAATGTTTGAAAATATGAAATAAAAATCAGCGGATCAAACTTGACCATTCAACATGATAACACGGTAGAAGAATCAACACATGATAACACGGTGATTTTTGGTCGAGGTGACCTTGGAAAAACCCTACAACTCTTGAGAAAACCGCATACGGCTTCTCTTTATTTTTCTGAAAAATGCTTTTTACAGTGAGACAGAAATATACACAGCAAAAATTACAGCAACCTCAAAAACTATACTTATCTCGAAAACCGTGCCAAAACTCCACCTCGGTTTCCGTGCCCACAAAAAACAGAAATTATAGCAAACAGTCTAGCATTAAATGCTGTACGGACAACATTGAAATTTGTGCTGTACGTCTGCCTCGAAAAACGTGCTGTACGGCTTGTCAAAACTGCTGTACGACTGCCTCGAAAAACGTGCTATACGGCTGCCTTAAATCTGTTGTACGGCCTCGATTTCAGCGCTGATTTTTCTGCTGTACGGATTCAGAAAACAACCCTCTCTCTCCTGCTGTACGGACCTCGATTTCCGTGCCTTCAAGCTGCTGTACGGACCTAAAAAACGTGCAGCATTAAATGCTGTCTTTCTTCCCTCGAAATTTGTGCCCTCTTGCCTCAAACTTCATGCTCTGCTCTTGCTGTACGGATTTGCTGAATATCACTGCTGCTGCCCTCCTCCTTCTCACTGCTCAGAAAAATCTCCAGCTCTCTCCTTCTCCTTCTCTCAATCTGCTCATGAAAGAATGAATGACCTTTTCCTCCTTTTCCTCCTTTAACCTAAACCTAAGTGACTTTTGGGGAATCCCTAAATCCAATGGCTGAAATAGATTGAGATCTAGGGCTGAGATTAAATGCTCATTTAAATCTCACTTTCTATTTTCTAATTCACCCCACTTTAATAAAGACCCACTTAGTCATTTATTTCCAAAGTCACTTTTCCTTTCTAATTTTACATTGACTTTATTAAAGTCACTTTAAAATTAAACTTTAGTAACTTTATCACTTAAAGTCACTTTTAAATTAGATTTGACTTTATAACTTTATAAAGTCACTTTAGTAACTTTATCACTTAAAGTCACTTTTAAATTAGATTTGACTTTATAACTTTATAAAGTCACTTTAGGAGAAAAATTAAATTCTTTTGGACACTTTTCCCTAGGCAAAAGATCAAAGCCTTAGGGAACCACCTGTCCTCCGGTAACCAAATTTCAACACTCCCTCTTACCGAGGAAGGTGTTCCTCACCACACCCATCTTGTCTCTGAAGTAGACATGCTTGCCCGTGGTAAGGCTTTGGTAAGAATATCTGCAACCTGCTCATCAGTGGGAATATACTCAAGCTTCACAGCTCCCTTCTGAACATAGTCTCTGATGAAATGATATTTGATCCCGATATGCTTTGACTTGTCATGAAATACTGGATTCTCCGTGAGTTTAATGCAACTCTGATTATCACAGTAAATCACTGAAGGTCTCAACGGCTGACCAAATAAGCCAAACAACATCTTGCGAAGCAAGATGGCCTCACAACTAGCTAGACTGGCTGCCATATACTCTGCTTCCGCTGAACTCAATGCTACTGACTGCTGCTTTCGGTTGAACCATGACACCACTGCCGAACCCAACCCAAAACAACACCCTGAAGTGCTCTTCCTATCAAAAGCACAACCTGCCCAATCAGAATCAGTGTAACCTGCCAATCTCACTCCATCCCCCTGCCTGTAGTCCAGACCATAATCCACTGTCCCCTGCAAGTACCGCAAAATGTGTTTTGCGGCCACCCAGTGAACCTTCCTAGGCTCACACATAAACTGACTCATCGTGTTGACTGCAAAACAAATATCTGGTCTAGTGTTGACCAAATACATCAAGGAACCAATCGGCTGTCTGTACAATGTGGGATCCACCAACTCGGAATCCGAAGCATGAAGCTTCTTCCAGTTGGTGATCATCGGTGTCGACATGGGTCTATAATCCTCCATGTGGAATCTGCCAAGGATGTCCACAATATACTTCCCCTGTCCCAGGAAGAAATGCCCCTCCTCCTGCCACACCTCCAAACCCAAAAAGTAATGCATCAAGCCGGTGTCCTTCATCTCAAACTCCGCCGCAAGATCTCTCTTGCAGTGCTCTATGAGTCTCTCTGCACCTGTAATGACCAAGTCATCCACATACAGCACCAGAATGAGAGGCTCCTCACTTATCACAATATAGTAAAGGTTCGGATCTGCCTCACTCTTTGTGAAACCCATCTTCTGCAAGTAAGTATCTATCCTGGAGTACCAAGCTCTGGGAGCTTGCTTCAGGCCATAAAGGGCCTTCTTCAGTCTGCACCCATGGGACTCCTTCCCATGCACCTCAAAGCCCTGTGGCTGCTCAATGTACACCTCCTCCTGTATGAAGCCATTGAGAAATGCGGTCTTCACATCCATCTGGTGGATCTTCCAACCCATCTCTGTTGCTATCGATATAATGGAGCGGATCGAAGTATATCGAGCCACGGGAGCAAAGGTCTCCTCATAATCAACTCCCTCTACCTGGGAGAACCCTCTAGCCACAAACCTCGCTTTGAATTTCTCAATGCTGCCATCTGCAGCATGCTTTACCTTGTAAAGCCATCTGGAAGTAACCACGGATTTGGCCTCAGGCCTCGACACCACCTCCCAAACATCATTCTTCATGATAGAAGAATACTCCTCCTGCATGGCCTCTCTCCAGACCTGCTGGCTAGCTGCCTCCTCATAGCTAGAAGGCTCAGAGTCAAGGATGTTGGTAGCCATTTCCATATAGCTACAAAACCTCTCAGGTGGTCTGCTCTCTCTGACCGGCCTCTTAGGCTCAGCAACAGATGTGGCATCTCTCAAGGTGTCCTGAAGCCACTTGGGCTTCCTCTTCCCTGAGCACACTTCTCTCGCTGGAGAATAAAACTCCTCCTCCTCAACATCAGGAGCCTGAACTCCTGACTGTCTGTCTGCTGTCCTCCTGCCTGCACCTGAACCTGTAGATGCTGAGGTACCGTGTGAACTGTCCATTAGTGGACTCCCCAGTGAACTGCTCTGTGGACTGCTCTGCGTGCTGCCCATAGCACCACCCCTCTGACTCTGCGAGCCACTCCCCACTGACGGACCTGACATTGTCATAGATGTACCTCCGGATCCTCCTGATCTGCCTTTCGGATCCACCTTGGTCGACTCAGCTAGCACCGGCGGGGTGCGGGCGGTCCGGATACTCTAACTCATTGAGCTCCTAAAGGTTGAGTTGAAGCTTCACATCCGCGACAACAACACCAGCCGCACGAGAATGTAAATCCGAGCCTTGGAGGTCTCACTGTAGCCCACAAAGATACCCTTCTCTGCGGTGGGCTCTAGTTTGGTCCTCTTCTCCTTGGGTATGTAGGAGTATGTCATGCACCCAAAGATACGAAGATGACCAATATCAGGCTTCTTCCAGAAAAAGCCTCCTCCGGAGTCATGTGCCCCAAGGCACGATGCGGACTCCTGTTCTGCAAGTAAACAGCTGTGTTGCAGGCCTCTGCCCACAAAAACAATGGCAACCCTTGATCATGTAACATGGCTTTGGCAGCCCCTCCGATGGATCTGTTCTTCCTCTCCGCAACCCCGTTCTGCTGGGGGTTGTAAGAAACAGTGAACTCCCTCCTAATGCCTGCCTCCGCACAATAGTCAACAAACTCTCCAAGGGTGTACTCTCCTCCATTGTCCGACCTCAGGGACTTGATCTTCCAACCTGTCTGTGTCTCCACAAGAGCTCTAAACTCCTGAAACCGCTTGAAGACCTCACTCTTGGTCTTCAAAAAATAAATCCAGGTCCTCCTGGAGTGATCATCAATGAATAACACATAGTACTCATATCCACTCAAGGAAACATGAGACATCCGACAGCTCACATCGGAATGAATCAAATCAAGTATCCCAGTCGCTCTGCTGTCACTGCTGGGAAAAGGGGATTTGGCAAACTTGCCCATCGCACATCCTCTGCAAGTATCAAAGTGATCAGTACTGAAATCTGGCACACCTGTAGGGATCTCCCGCAAAGTCCTCAAGGCTCCATGATACATGTGCCCCATCCTGCGGTGCCAAATCTCACACAACTCGGAACTGCTAGCTCTGCTGTCGGTACTACTGCTCAATGCCAAAAGGGACTGAAATGCAAACTTGTACACCTTTGCATGGCGTACACCTATCACTCTAGCTGAATCAGCAGGAGTGCCCCTGGGATACATCAACACCTGTCCTCCCCTGAACAGTACCTCATATCCTCTATCCTCCAAAGCTGAGACGGATGTGAGGTTCTTCCTCATCCCTGGCACATAAAGAACATCTGACACCTTCAAGGGAGGTTTGGACTCCCTCTGAAATGTCAGTGTCCCCACACCGACTGCTCTAACAACTCTGTCATCACCGAGTACTACCTCTATATCAGTGCCACTCTCTGAAAGCTCTGAGAAGTACTCACGGACTCTTGTCATGTGACGTGAAGCCCCACTGTCCACATACCAGATACCCGAAGATGCTCCGCTAATTGAGGGAAATGCATGCTCCCTCTGAACCTCTATGGCAAATAATCCCGCACTAGAGGACTCACACGCAGTGAACCCAAACTCCCGGTCAAAACGATCTACAAAGTCCTCAACCTCTGCTGAAGCTGCCATGCTCTGGTTCTTCCCCTTCTTCTTCTTCTTCTCCGGACACACAACTGCATAGTGTCCCATCTTCTGACAATTCCAACACTTCACCTTGGAATAGTCCTTCTGTGTGTTATCCTATTTACCTTTACCTTTTCCTTTGCCCCACCATTGCTTGTGGAAGCCTGCTTCTTCCCTTTGCCTTTCTTGCGTCCTGCCAACAGTGCTACATCCTCATCCTGCTCAACTGGCTTGGCTGCCCCAAGCTGACCTTTCCTGATCTCTGTCTGAATGCAATCATCCCAAAACCTCTCCCATGTGGGAAAGGTCTCACGTGCACAAACCCCATCAGCAAAGTTCATCCATGAACGGGGGAGGCCATTCACTGCAATCCGCACCAACTCAGTGGGTGGAATGGCCTCTCCAATCGCTACCAACTCATCTCTCACATTAGTAATCTTTGTGAGCTATCCAGCTGCACTATCATTACCCATCTTAATGGTCTTCAGCTTCTCCTTCAGGACCATTTTCCGGTTCTCATTGGTACTCTGGTAGAGATTGGACAATGCTGTCCACATCTCATGAGCATTTCTCTTCCCTCTCACATGAGGAATGCAATGGTCTTTGATTCCTTCTAGAATCAATCTCTTACCCTTGTTGTTCTTTTTATTATATGCTGCCAACTGAGTAGCATCAGTAGGCACATTTACAGGGTTCTGTGTGGTATGCACCATAATATCCCAGACTTCTGCCTCCCAGACTTCTGCCTCCTCAAAGATACTCTGCATTCTCTCCTTCCAAATGTTTATGGTCGATGCCATCCAATATCCTTTTTATAGTTCCCAGGCCTTATCATAACGATATTAAGCGCCTTAACGACGTAAGTAAAAATTCTGTTTGTGAAAAAATTAGCTTGCTGGAATTTTCTGAGTGAAAAATCAGCAGGCTGTATTTTTCTCCTTGCTGTCCCAAACTGCTTTTTCAGCACTCAACCTCTGATACCATGTAGAAATTTCTTGTTTTCCCACCCCGGTTTTCAGTTTCACCTTATTACTCCAAAATAGTTAAATGCCCTTTCTCATATCTATACATTTAACAAGCTGGAAAATAAATTTTGCTGAAAACACAAATTCTGGAAAAAATTACAGAATGCTGAAAATACAGAAATAAAAATCAGCAGATACAAACAGTCATTCAACACATGATAACACAGTGATTTTTGGTCAAGGTGACCCTGGAAAAACCCCCTACAACTCTTGGGGAAAACCAGTCTGAAAGCTTCTCTTTATTTTTCTGAAAAATGCTTTTTACGGTGAGACAAAAATATACACAGCAAAAATTACAGCAACCTCAGAAACTGTACTTATCTCGAAAACTGTGCCAAAACTCCACCTCGATTTTCGTGCCCACAAAAAATAGAAATTACAACAAACAGTCCAGCATTAAATGATGTACGGACATCATTGAAATCTGTGCTATACGGCTGTACAGTTGCCTCGAAAAACGTGTTGTACGACCTGTCAAAACTGTTGTACGGCTGCCTCAAAAAACATGTTGTACGGCTGCCTTAAATCTGCTGTACGGCCTCGATTTCAGCGCTGATTTTTCTGCTGTACGGATTCAGAAAACAGCTCTCTCTCTCCTGCTGTACGGACCTCGATTTTCGTGCCTTCAAAACTGCTGTATGGACCTAAAAAACGTGCAGCATTAAATGCTGTCTTTCCTCCCTCGAAATTTGTGCCCTCTTGCCTCAAACTTCGTGCTCTGCTCTTGTTGTACGGATTTACTGAATATCACTGCTGCTGCCCTCCTCCTTCTCACTGCTCAGAAAAATCTCCAGCTCTCTCCTTCTCCTTCTCTCAATCTGCTCATGAAATAATGAATGACCTTTTTCTCCTTTTCCTCCTTTAACCTAACCCTAAGTGACTTTTGGGGAATCCCTAAATCCAATGGCTGAAATAGATTGAGATCTAGGGCTGAGATTAAATGCTCATTTAAATCTCACTTTCTATTTTTTAATTCACCCCACTTTGATAAAGACCCACTTAGTCATTTATTTCCAAAGTCACTTTTCCTTTCTAATTTCACATTGACTTTATTAAAGTCACTTTAAAAGTGGAATTTGACTTATAACTTTGTAAAGTCCTTTAGTGAATTAGTAACTTTATCATAAAGTCCTTTAAATTGAATTTGACTTTGTAACTTTATATAATCAACTTTGGAAAAAAATTAAATTCTGACCTTTCTTTGAGCCAAAGATCAGAAAGCAGGGAACCACATTTTGTCCTCTTGGTACAAATTTATAGGACTAGCTCTAACGGCTAGTTTGGATGATCCTCGTCAAAATAATCTCAACCGTCCAAAAGATTTAATTATCTTTTAATCCGGAGCGTTGAAATTAAAATTTTGGGGAAAAAACGAATTTATCATTTAATTCAATTTTAATTAATTCAAAAATATTATTTTTGAGTTAATTACCCCAAAATTTTGACCTTGACTTAACCACCAAGGCCCAAGGGTCCAATATTTCTTAAAATTCTCAATATTCCCTTGGCCTGGGGCTTTCAAAATCATTTTCCAAGGACCCACAAATAAATACCCAATTCTGCGACTCAAAATATGATCTAGTAGACCAAGTAGCTCAAACTACTTTTACAAGGATTCGATAGAAAACACTAGGACTCACTTAGCATGCTGATGACAAAATCCACCCTAGCTTTGGGGTGAGGCTGGAGGGAAAAACTCTGCCGATCACTTACGTGAATCAGTGAGACAAAAAACCTCCTAGGATGGAAATCATCAACAACATACTAGGCTTACCTAGGTTGTTACATACATTGACGGTCCTACTTAGATCATTTACATTATAACATGCAGAATGGGTTTACATCATTTATAAAAACTGTCCTCTGGTAATGAAATCTGGATGACACGAGCCTCGAAAATGATAATTCCCATTTGAAAAAAATGGGGGTGTATTGCTATGGGGTCGTTGACAAAGTGTGGTCAACAGGCTGCAACGCCAGGTCGCTCCAATTCCCTCAGCCCGTGAAGCCCATGCTCCACCCCTGCACCCTCGGCTGAGCTTGTCTCTGATCGCATCCTGAGCCCCATAGGCGAGGGACACACGGTCGCCACCAGTCTCGACACTGTCGTCCAAGGAGGTGCAAAAGCTCCACCACTCGCAGATTTGTATTACAGGTGAGCCATACTGCTCAGTGAGCCCAAGGTAGAACCACCCAGGGATTGGGCCACGAAGGAATTGTTGTTGCACAGTCCGAAGATTTTGAGCAGGCGCCCAAACTGAGAACCTGAATCTCTCGTCCAAAGACGCGTCCTCCACTTTGAATTCACTGCCACCACCCTCGTCTGCCTCCTTGTGCAGCGTGCGCCTTCTTGTGTCGTTTCCAGGATGCCTCCCGGCTACCAACCTCTCACCAACACTGCCTGACGGACCTGTCACCCTCCTCGTCTAAGGCTAGCGGAGCTCAAGCCAGGGCTTGAGGGCCAGCAGATGCTCTTCGGCATAGACCACAACATCGACCTTCACCATCGCCCGCGAAAACCAAATGCTTTGAACGACGTCCATCCCACGCTTAACAATAAACTTACCTGTCGTGAGAATGCCTGCCCCGAGGCTCTTTACCACTCGCGCGTGGGAGGGTGGTGAGTTGGCGGGTGCATGGCTGGGGACCGGGCAGGCCTTAACTGCCCCCTCCCACTTGTCTTGGTGATTGGATACCCCCAGCGGGGATATTTTTGTGATATGAACCAAACTCCTTGAGATTCAAACACCAAACCAGAGGTAATAGAAGGTACACCTTACCATTAGGCCATAAATCTAGGTCCGAGGCAACTTAAGTCACTTTTAGTCATAAAGTAAAAGTTACTTTATAAATATAAAGTCATATTGGGAAAAAGCATTTTTTGGACCACTTCCACATGCTGAGACACCAAGCCTATGTGGAAGCACCTGTCCATGCTAACTTCAACAATGTTGTGTCGTTGCCACCAAACCATAGACAACCTATTGTTGTATCCCTCAAGCCAAGCTTACTTCAACAAACAACTAGCCAATGTAAGACCATGCTACCATCCATTAAAGCTGACCCATGATAGTCAATGAAGAAAATACCCTCCTTTGTTAGGCATTCACACATCTATTATATTTGATGCACTTATCAACACTGTTTTCTTGCCACGATTATCACACATAATATATCATGTTGCCAAGTTGTAACATCCCCCTCCGAAGCCTACTATGCAACACCTTGTCAGATGTCCATCTTACTTGACAAGACATCCTTGTTCCTCCCAACCCATGTGCTAGTACACTGTCCCAACTGTCTCACGAACAATTGTGGATCACCAAAGCTACTAAAGCATATGGACTTGCCATGAATGCCTAATACAACCTTTGTTGTGCCATTGCAAATAGCATCTCAAAGTCAAGTCCTTACACACACCCTCTCCCTACATAGGTAAGAAATGTCATTGTGTTAAGTCTTTGGTGGACTATCCAAAGAATCGAAGTCTTTCTTAAAAATACTTATGCTAAGTCCAATATGGGAGCTAACTCAACATTGTCGGCTGAAACTTTCCCCATCTAGAATTTTGTGGAGGCCTTGTTGAAGGTCACTTTTCATATTCATTTGTACAGGAAGGAGAGCCTTGTTAGATGATTGATTCTTCAAAGTTTTCTTTAGTGTTATTTGCTTATGCTAGTGTTCTCTAAATGGTCTCTTATGTGATCTGAATTTTTATTGGTATGTTCCATGATTTTAATTTACGTAGATAGTCTGCTAATAGGTTTCTTCACTTCATCATCATGTAAAAGTTGAGTTAATGAATTGCAAAGGTTGTCCCAACTAGAAAGCACACTTCCTTTACCTAAGCATGGATCTTCTTATGTATTTGCCACAATTTGGCCTAAGTGATTGTCCACCTAGCACTTTTCGGGCTTGTTACCCCTCCTTCTAGCAAGAGTGCTTACAATCAACTTCTTCACTTTTATTTAGTGGGGTAGATTGGAGATAGGATTCTTTTGGGCCAAATTCATGTTTTCTGAGGCACTTCATGGAACCCAATGCATAGGGTTTCTGGGTCGAAAATTCAACAAGGTCTCATTCTTTTTAGCACGAGGCATACTTGACATGCCACATAGCAATTTTAGCAAAAAGACAAATATTTTATGCAAAATCCAGTCTTCAAAAGGGAACGTGGGCATACTAACTTATGAAAAGGGAGGAATAAAAAATTCAACGAGGGCTCATTCTTTTTAGCATGAGGCATACTGGACATGCTGTAGAAATTTCTGAATCTTAATTCTTATGTAGAAATTATTTCTGTTAATCCGGTTAAGCTTCTCCTACTTATACAATTTATCAACTGAATAAATTCAAGTTAACATCAAAGCAAAACACATAACAGATCTCTACCAATTCAGATCTAGAATAAGCACATGCACACATAGACAAACTGTCCCCGGAAAAACCCAATGTGCGAAAACCGGTCTCTGGCTGCTGGAGGGCTCTATTATTAAGAATATTTCTGAATTCACAACTCTGGGTTCCAGATTTGGTAAACCCTACAGAGAAAACTCTAGATCTGCAGCATTTGGCTGATCTAAGACCAACAATACTGATTGATCCACACCCTCAAACGGGATTTACAGTACTCAGCCAGATCTAGGCCTAGAAACCCTAGATCTGCCCTTGAAAGACACTGCGTTAGCCTCTGAAGGCCTCCAAATGCTCAGTGCTGTCACTGGAAGGGTTACCCCAGACTAGGTGACACAGGCACTACACTGCCCCTAAGGGTCTCTGCGTAACCCCTGAAGGGCTTCCTGAAAATCACGGTGTCCTTGCTGCTGCTGCCTTTCTCTGCGCTGTTTTTCCTGATCTCTTTTCTGCTTCTTTTGTATTTTAGACCCTGGGATCAGATCATACCCTTGGTCTAATTTCCCTTCTTTGCAACTGAAACACTTGAGAATTCTTAGCAACCCCGCCCTAGAATCTCAGCTTAGCTTCAGTGCTCTGCCTTTGTGTGTCTTGCAAATGACCCCAAGCCTTTCCTTTATAATTTTCTCGTTGACAAATCAACGACCAAGATTAAATTTTTAATCAATGGCTAAGATTAAAAGAAAGCTTGATCCGTGTGACTTAAGACAATTTCATCACATGTTTAATTAGATTCACTTTAATTATTTTATTTTCCTAAGTTTTTACTTGGGAAATACATTAAAATAATTAATTAATTTAATATCTCCTAAACTAGATGAAATTTCCCAAATCCATTTATGGGTCTTATAGATCAAGTGAACTTTAGTCCTTCCTCAAAACTTGGGACCTAGAGCACAACTGATGCTACCCCAAATACACAAAATCTCAACACTCCCTCTTAGCATCAAGGGTGTGCTCTTACTTATGCATTACATGATTTTGGGCATTGGTTCTGTGCTGCTGAAGGTTGGCCTCTTGCCACTCAACTTTGCACTGTTGCTGCCATTCTGTACTGCTACCCATGACTCTGCCACTGCCACTGCAACTCCCTCTCAATATGTTGCATGTGTGCATCTCATAGCATTGCCACTGCTGATTTGCTGCATTGCAACTTCAGTTGTTGAGAGAAACAACTGAATCTCCTGCCCAATCTTTGATAGACAAGTCAGATGGGCTGCATCCTCATCACAGAAGCTCCATAGGCTACAGATTTGTGCTGGCTTCTAAAGAACGATGCACAACTACAGCTCTGCCTACATCATCAGACTCCCTTTGCACTACTGAAGTCACATCAGCTCCTTGTGTTGAAATCTATCACGTAGCTGCTGCACTGCGCTGTCCCTCTGAAGCTCTCTGCGCTGCTGCAGCTCTGCACTGCGTAAGCAGTACTGCACTGCGCTGCTGAAGTCACATCAGCCTCTGTGCTGCTACTGCTTCTATGTTGCTGCTGCTATGCTCTGCGCTACTCCTCGCAGCCTCCAGATCTGCCTCTGCTTATGCCTCATCTGTGATTTATGCACCCATTGCTCCACTTGTCTCGCTACTGTCTTAAGGTTGCCGTAGCTCGCATGTGATCCAAGAGATGAGCTGCTCAAGGATCTCGCCTTACTTCCATGTAGCTCCTCTACATGTCCATGTCACCCCACCTTCGTGGTTCATGAGCACTCATGGCTACATCATCTCTGGACCCATCATCTGCCACCGCTGCTTTGGAAGAAGATGCTTCCTTGTCATTCTTCTTTTCTGGACAATGGCTGGCAAAATGTCCCATTTCGTTACACTGGAAGCGCTTGATCTTAGAAAGATCCTTCTTCTTCTTCGGCTGCTTCTTTGATGCCAAGGCTGCATCTTCCTCCTCTTCCTTCTTAACCTTGCTCAACGCAGGGCTGTTGTAAATTTTTGTAGATGTTCTATGCTAGGAGCAATTTTACTTTTCTCACAGCAATCATACAAATAGTTAAGCCAAATGCAGATAGAACATATAAGTAGATCTTACAGAAGACAAATCAGAAACAGGAAAAATGTGTGTATTCGTTACGGCGGTCAACAGGATGCTTCAACCAGCAAAGTCTCCTTGGTCAGCCAGCCCAGCATGTGTCACAACAGTCCTCCAATCAGCAAATGAGTCAACCCAAGTCAACTCCACAAAAGTCAACGCTGTCCTGAAAAAGTCAACGCGGGGCAGCAAGCTAAAAGTCAACGCAGCAGCAAAACGGTCAACCCTTTGACCTCGATTTCTGTGCCAAGTAGTACGGCCTTCATAAATCGAACTTCCCACAAGTTTTCAGCTTGATTGGACCATGCGTTGACCAAAGTAAACGCTGGTCAAACTTTCTGCGAAACCCTAGCAGCAGAAAAATCGTCCTTCAACTCAGCCGTACGGTTTGTCCTCTTTCTCCTTCACACGTGTGGCTGAACTCGTCCTCCAGGTAGCTCGTACTATTTCAGATGAGAGAGGAAGATGTGAGTTGTGTTGTCATGAAATGCTCTCCAACTTTTCCTGTATTTATATCCATCATTGGGGCGTGTGACACATCTGCTGGGGGCGTGCAACCTTAAGGCCGACCTGCACATATAATTTGTTAAGAATAATAAATTCAAAATAAATGTTCTGCTCATCGGATTAAGACATATTATATATGGATTTTACACCTCTCCGAAAGAGGATTCCAACAAAAATATTAGCTTCTTAATCTGAGCATCATAACATGGAGTTTGGACCTAGTTGTCCAAATTTAACAGCTGTGCTGCTTCTCGGTGAACCTTCTGTTAATCTAGGTTGTTATTGATGTAAATATGGCAATAGGATGCTAGATGGATGATGGAAGACTACTTGAAGACATGATGCTTCATATGATTAATGACATATCACTTTGGCATGGTGAATTGATGACATTATAACCCTATGTTGGAGAAGGCAAAAATCAAACCATAAAGAAGCCCAACTCTTGAAGGCATTCTATGCTACCTCCATTTCCGCACCAATAAATGACCAGTCACATTAAAAAATATTTTTCACTACCTTAGAGGAAGAATTTCTCTATGTGACCTTCACCATCCTCTAGAGCATATTGTTAGCTTTCTAATGAGCTATCACTTGGCTTGAAACCCCAAGTATTCTAAGAAATATGAATTTTTCAAGTTCAACAAATTTGTCTGGTCATTAAGCTGATCTAAACTCTCTTCCATGTTGGCATGCCCTTAAGGGACATGTGCTTTCAGTTTGTTGAACGAGTTTGTGTATATATAAGAACTTAAATCATCTACTTCGGATCACCTTCTCACTCAACAAATTACAGAAGTTTGGTGAAGAAAGGTGGGTTCATATCTCATGAATCAAAGCATTTCTGAAAGGGCTATTCTTTGAGAAAGTTTTTCGGTGCAAATTTATGTGCACTTTCGGAGTAACTCCAAATCTGTGGAACAGGTGCAGTTTGAAGGCTTCAGACTATGCTTTGTTGTGACCTTTGGTGATCTGGATTGTAGTGATTTATGCACACCTCATCCTCGGTACAATTCAAGGGTTGCGGTGAATTGTGGTAGAGCAGTCTTACATTGTTGTGGTTTTTACACCTCATCCTCGGTGTTGTTCAAGGGTTGCAATGAACTGTGGTAGATCTGTGCTATATCATTTCAGTCTTGAACCTGTATTGTAACTTCGGTCTTATTACAAAAGTTTAAGACGTGGTTGTTGAGGGTTGTCTTCACTGTCGCAGATTAAGGACTGTTTACAAGCATCAAAAAATTCGGATTTGCTATCTCTTACTTCGGTGCTGCTATAGGCTACTAGGGATTGTTGAAGACCAGTCTGTCCATAAGAAGATCGAACCTATGCAAGATACTTGGTATAGTTGGTGCAGTGAGGCGCTAATTACTAGTATAGTCCTAGTGCAACATGGTGCTAGAAGTTTAGTAAACGATGAAGTTTTAACTCCTTAATGCAGTTGGTGAAGTGCTGGTGCGATACAAAAGAATAAGTACAATGTGTTGCAAGAACAGTGGGACAGAATTAATGGAGAAGTGTGGTGTTGAATAAACGGTGCAGTATGGTGTTGAATTGATGATGTAGACTTGTGCATTGAAGCACCTTTGAACTAATAATCCAATGAAGAAGCAAAGAAGGATTGGTGTCCTTGGGGTAGGTGCCCCTAAACTCAAGGTTGGTGCCTTGGTGAAGATAGGGTCGAAGCCCTAGAGGTCGGAACCTCATCAAAGTCCAAGTTGGTGCCTGATTCATTGAAGGGTTGGTGCCCTCACACATCTATTGTACTCAATTATTTTGAAAAGGGACTGAAGTTCTTATTAATCCTTAATAATATCATTATTATACACCTCTCTGTTTTTAATTGTGAAGAATCGAACTGGAAAAAACTAACAATTGAAAAGAAATACTGATTCACCCCCCTCTCAGTATTTCTAACACCTTCGTAGTTCTTCTTGCCGCAGGATCGACCACAAGCTGTCCCAATCTAGGAGGTCCGCTCTGCCCAAGATACTTTGGACAAAGGTTTCCCACTCATCCGTGATTGCATTGAGGGCAGTCCTGACTATCACTGCATCATCTACGGTTACATCCGTTGCAGTCAGTTGATCCCTGATTGACTGCAATCTGAAGAGGAAATGCTCGATGTCTTCTCCCTTGGTCATCATGAATGACCTCATTTGGGTCTCCAACAATATCTTTCTTTGGACTGATTTTCCCTCATATAGGGAAGTCAAGGCCTTCCACATCTCAATAGCTGTCCTTTTCTCAGCCATGTGTGGCACACTATGATCCTTGATACTGTCCATTATCAGTCGCTTGGCATGCCCAACAGCTTCTCTATGCTTCCGTAGGAGATCCGCATCTGTCGGTGTGGCTAGGGTCTGCTTTGCAGGTCTCTTAGACCATATGCCTTTAGGACAATCAGGATCCTAGCTTTCCATACCGAAAAGTTTGAGAGGCCCTCTAGCCTATCCTGATCACGCAGTCCATGAGGAGCCATCTGCGTAGATGGGTCGAAGCTCCTCTTCTCTATGCTAGAGATCTTGGATCTAGGGTCCTTTTCGAACTGGGAACCCTCTGGTCCCTCTGACACTTGATTTCCCTCCTTGGAAATCTACCAAATCAACTATGATTCAGCTTTTTCTTTGATCCTTTGACCAAATTGCAAGTTTCCTTTGGCAAGAAACTCTTTGAGATGCTGATCTCTTCCCAAACTTTGTCACTTTATGCTAAGGTTAAAAATCTGAAAACTTCAGAAGTTTAACTCCACTAGCTCTTTTGAATTTCTGCAACTTTTCTGTAGACTTTTTTTGGATCTGATAGATTTAGATCTGAATCACACTGGCTGGCTTCAGACCCAAGCAACGCTGTTTCTGAGCTGCCTCTGTGCAGTAAATGCGTGGGCTTTCTAGGACACAGCGCTGAACAACGTCACCCTTCCCTCTGCGTGATTCTGCTCCTGAAAACTGCGCTGTCCCTCCAGATCTGCTTTTCTGCTACCTTTCCAGCTGCTTTCTGCAGCTAGATCCTTCAGATTCTTAAGCTGATGACCCTTGTAGATCTGCAATTGCTCTGATACCATGTAGAAATTTTTGAATCTTAATTCTTATGCATAAATTATTTCTGTTAATTCGGTTAAGCTTCTCCTACTTACACAAGTTATCAACTGAATAAATTCAAGTTAACATCAAAGAAAAACACATAACAGATCTCTACCAATTCAGATCTAGAATAAGCACATGCACACATAGACAAAGTGACACAATTATTTTTGGACAAATTGTCCCCGGAAAAACCCAATGTGGGAAAACCGGTCTCTGGTTGTTGGAGGGCTCTATTATTAAGAATATTTCTGAATGCACAACTCTGGGTTCCAGATCTGGAAAACCCTATAGAGAAAACTCTAGATCTACAGCATCTGGCTGATCTAAGACCAACAATATTGATTGATCCACACCCTCAAACGTGATTTACAGAACTCAGCCAAATCTAGGCCTAGAAACCCCAGATCTGCCCCTGAAAGACACTACGTCAGCCTCTGAAGGCCTCCAAATGCTCAATGCTATCACTGGAAGGGACTGTGTTACCCCAGACTGGGTGACACAGTCACTACACTGCCCCTAAGGGTCTCTGCGTAACCCCTGAAGGGTTTGCTGAAAATCACGTTGTGCTTGTTGCTGCTGTTGCTGTTGCCTTCCTCTGCGCTATGTTTCCTGATCTCTCTCTGCTTCTTGTGCATTCTAGACCCCGGGATCAGATCATCCCCTTGGTCTAAATTCCCCTCTCTACAATAGAAACACTTGAGAATTCTTAGCAACCCCGCCCTAGAATCTCAGCTTAGCTTCAGTCCTCTGCCTCTGTGTGTCTTACAAATGACCCCAAGCCTTTTCGTTATACTTTTCTCGTTGACAAATCAACGACCAAGATTAAATCTTTAATCAATGACTAATATTAAAGGAAAGCTTGATCCATGTGACTTAAGACAATTTCATCACATGTTTAATTAAATTCACTTTAATTATTTATTTTCTTAAGTTTTAACTTAGGAAATACATTAAAATAATTAATTAATTTAATATCTCCTAAACCAGATGAAATTTCCCAAATCCATTTCTGGGTCTTGTAGATCAGGGGAACTCTAGTCCTTCCTCAAAATTTGGGACCTAGAGCACAACTGATGCTACCCCAAATACACAAAATTTCAACACATGCCACGTAGTAATTTTGGCAAAAAAACAAATATTTTATGCAAAATCTAGTCTTCAAAAGGGAACGTGGGAATACTAACTTATGAAAAGGGAGGAAAAACATACTATAGATTGCACAGGTTATATTTTACGTTGCATGTGTGCACGGGTTATATTTTACGTTGCATGTGGGCACAAGTTATATTTTATGTTGCATGTGTTGCATGGAGCTTCCTAACACACATACAAATCTCCCCTTACTGATACAATTTGTAGGCTTTCTAAGGTCCTGACAACATGCCAGATGGACACACAAAGAGCAAGGGCCCATTGTCACTTTGGTCCAAGTCCCTGTTGTTTAGATCCAACAAGGGACGAGTCCCACATCTTACCCCAAACAATCCAAAATAAGATCAGTGCCTTAATGGTGTCGCTTGTAGTGGAGGTGTTAATCTCCTAGAACTACTTAGTTATAAAAGATGTTACTATACAACATAAAACTAAACAATGGATTTAGAACTACCAAAACACAAGAGATATGGCATGTGACTAGTGGATTTTAGTCTACAAAAAATAGTATAACCAAATATGCAAATTTTTTTTATTTGAGGTAATGGTTAGAAACTTAGATAGTTATAGGTCAAAACAACTTGCTATTTTGTAGTGTTCCACAAGGACGCGTCCCCCAGGGTGGGGGACGTGCCCCGGCGCTTCCCCATGTCCCGGGGACGGGGAAATTCCTGGGGAAACGTTTCCCCCACGTCCCCCTTTTGGGGAAACTTCGGGGGGACGCTTTTCGGGCAGCGAAACGCGTCTCCCTTGAAGGGGGACGCTGGGGGGATGCAAGGGGGACATCGGGGGGACGCATATTTTTTTTGCCTAATAATTTTTATAAAACATTAAAAAAAAAATACAAATTTAAATATATGAGAAATTAAAAAACAACCAAAAAATAAAAAAAACTTAAACTATATTAAAATATGAAACTTATTAAAATTTAAAAATTAAATTAAATTAATTAATTAATTAGATTATATTAAAATTTATATAAAAATTCAAAAAATGAAATTATATTATAATTAAACCTATATAGTATAATTGTGACATTCCCATTGATGATCCTGATGCCTTCATGTAGCAGATGGATGCAGAGGACCAGCCATTGGAGCATCATCACACTCCTTAATGCTTATTAGTTATTTGATTATGATGTTCATTTCTTTTCCTTGCTTTTCATTGTTCTAGTTTTGAACTTGACTCTAGATACATCATACTGGTGACTGAGTCCTTGACTCTTTTAGTATCTATTAATATTATTTAGTACTTTTTGAGAAATTTACCAGTATTTCACTACTCAGTTCTTTCTATCTTTATTTTTAGTAAAGTATTCTATGGCTATTTCAATTTTAGACTTCAACATAATGTCGTTGTCATTGTCATATGATGAGTTTAAAGTTTAAACTTTACTTTTTATCGTTTTTTAAAATTTGATGTGCATTGCATAATTTGAATTTCAATTGTCAAATGATGAATTTATTAATTTAATTTAGAATCTAGATGTACCTTGCATCATGCCAAATGATGATTCATGAATTTAGATGGAACATTGCATAATGCCAAATGATGGATTCAATTTAGTAGTTTACCTTTAGTCTTTAGAATCTAGATTTATAAATTTAAATTATAATGCAGAAATGTCAAATGATAGTTGAAAATTCAATGATTCATAAATGATTCAATGAATCAATGATAATAGTCTAATATGCAATGATGATCATATTTAAATTTTATTCTTTAGATGTACAATGAGTAATTACTAATTATTGAGATTTTCTATTTAGTTATTTAAATTTTTAAATAAATTTATAATAATTTATAATTTTATAATTTTTATGACTTTGACGTCCCCCCGTTTCCCCGAAAATTCCCCAAATTTTGGGGTTGCTTGTATACGTCCCCCTTGTGCGTATCCCCGCTCCCGCGTTTCCCCGTCACAGAAACTTCGTGGAACATTGCTATTTTGTATGTCAAACTGTATAGTTTACATAAAAATGGAAGGAGAAAAATGTATTTGGCCAATAACGACCACCCTACAAGTGCCTAAGCACTTCCAGATTGCAATTCTAAGGTTGGAGAGGTATGATGGTCATGTTGCACACTTTTTGTCAAAATTCCAAGGAAGCAGATGTACCTCATTTTTTCAAAAGATCGAATCATCAATCAACAGTCTATCGAGTCTTTGTAAACCCATTCTGCAAGTTTTTTAATGTAAATGATGCTAGTAATATTATGAGTGTATGTAACAACCTATGTAAGCCTATTATTTTGGCGATAATTTCATCCTAGGAGGTTTTTCGTCTCACTGACTTATCTGTGTTTCTAAACACGGATGGTCGGCAAAGTTTTTCCCTCCAACCTCACACCAAAGCTAGGGTTGAATTCATCATCAAAGTCTAGGTGAGTCCTAGTGTTCTAGTCGAGTCCTATGTAAAAGTGATTTGGGAATGAATTAAGCTAATTGGATAGATTATTTTATTACAAATCACTTGGTCTACTAGATCATATTGTGTCGTAGAATTGGATATGTAATTTGAGGGTCTAAGCCGAATGGGTGTTCTCCTTTTGAGGGTTGAATTGTAAGAAATCTTATGTAAAAATATTTTAATGCATGGTCCCTCGCAACTAGAAACCATGGCTAAAGTATTTGAAGGTGGAAAAAATAATTAATACCCCCTCTTAAGTCAATTAATTAATTATTCTGGCAAAACAAAATTAAATCCTAAGCCAGAAAAATAATTAATTAGAGTCAGAATTAAAAGTTCAGAGAAATTAAATTCTCCAAGTAGAAAAATTCGTGGATATCAATGTTAAAATTTGGGTACCAGAGGACAAGTGGTTCCCTAAGGCTTTGATCTTTGGCACAGGGAAAAGTGTCCAAATGTATTTGTACTTTTTTCCTAAAGTGACTTTATAAGTGGTAAAGTCAAATTTAATTTTAAAGTGACTTTATAAGCGATAAAGTTACAAGTCTAGTTTTAAAGTGACTTTATTAAAGTCAATGAAAAATTAGTAAGTGAAAAAGTGACTATGGAAATAAAAGGCTAAGTGGGTCTTTATTTAAGTGGGGTGAATTAAAAAATAAGAAGTGAGAATTAAATGCACATTTATTCTCAGCCCTTGATCTAAAGCTATCTCAGCGATTGGATTTAGGGATTCTCCAAAAGTCACTTAGGGTTAGGGTAAAAGGAGAAAAGAAGAGAAAAGGTCATTCAGTCTTTCATGAGCAGATTGAGAGAAAGAGCAAGAGAGAGGAAGGAGAATTTCCGAGTAGGGAGAAAAAGAAGAGCAGAACCTTGGCACGCATCCCAAGGCATTATTTCAGCAGTCTGTACAACATGATAGAGGCACGATTTTTTAGGCAGCTTGGCACGAAAATCAAGGAGAGAAGACCACATTTATTGTAGTAGTGCAGGCACGAATTTTGAGGACTGTACAACTATTTTTCAGGCACATAAATCGAGGCATCGTTACACATTTTTCTGGGCACGAATTTCGAGAAATCTGTACCGTTGGTTTTGGCATGAATTTCAAGGCATTTCGTACCACTGTTCCAACACACTTTTCTAGGCGGTCCGTACATCATTAATGCTGTAATTTTTGCTTTAAAAATTCTATTATGTTGTTGGCACGTTTTCCGAGGTGGAGGCTAAGCACGAAATTGGAGATAAGTAAATTTGTGGTTGCTAGAATTTTTCTGTGTATTTCTGTTTCACTGTAAAAGCATTTTTTAGAAATCATGAAGAGCTCTCAAACTGGTTTTCCCCAAGAGTTGTAGGGGGTTTTTCCAGTGTCACATTGACAAAAAATCACAGTATTATTTTTTTGTGTGGCTATAATATTTTTCTGTTTTTTTATTTCTACATTTCCAACACTTTGAAATTCCCAAATTTGTGTTTTCAGAAATTTATTTCATTTCCAGAATTTTAAATGTATGACTATGGGAATGGGCATTTCACTATATGGGAGTGATAAGGTGAAACTGAAAACCGGAGTGGGGTCAAAATTTCTACAATCAAAAGAATTAATTTTTGGAGGTCCTCTACCAAGGGAATATTGGATATTTCAAGAAAAATTGGACCCTTGAACCTTGGTGGTTAAGTCAAAGCAATGTTACCAAACTCGGAATCGGCGATAAATCAGCGAGGCAAAAGAGTGAAGAGTTTGAATCAGATCGGGAAAAAATCGGCGAATTCAATAAATAAAGATATACACATATATTGAATTAATTTTTTTTTCCATTGATATTCAATAAAGGCATGTCCAAACAATGCATAATATCAATAAATGTCAAAAATATCATGAATGAATAAGTATCTCATATATGTTATGAGTCCAAACATGATCCAAATTCCAAAGTATTGAGCCCTAACTCCTGACTCCTGAGTCCTAACCAGTGATTACATAGAAGTTTAGAACCAGAAGCATCTGCTTCTAAAAGTTTACAGAATATTGCATACTAATTAGTAAAAATTCAGTAACTAAGAGTCTAAGACTCTAAGGGTGAGAACTAGAAGCGATTGCTCCCTCTCCTTCACTTGCTTGACTCTTAAAGCTCTCCAAGTCATGTAGGCTTAAAAAGTAGCCTCCTCTAATTGGACCCAATCTGATGCATTTGTAGTTTACAAATATATTTCTTCAAGGTCCATTGGTGAATGATCCAAACTTGTCATTATCATGAGACATTGAAATAGTGAAATGTGAATTAAAGTTTGAAGTTTGAACTTTAAATTTTAAAGTGCAAATCAAATTATGAAAGTTTGAAACCTTCAAATTCAAGCTCTCACCTAGTATTTGCTTGTTGTGAAGTCATAGATTATAATGAACAAATACAAGGTCATTTAAACGCTTTTGTGTCAATCGGTTACGCTTTTTAGAATGTATTTTCTCAAACATGCTCTAGTTGCGCTCACAACCTAAAGCACTGCATGATTGGTTTAAGATTCGAATGGCGAATTACTTCAAATCTGGCGTATCACTACCAATGTTTTGCCACCAAAGACCTAGCAAGTGGCAAGTGTTCGTGTCACGTGAGTAGTAAGTTACTAAGTACTAAATAGTAAAAACTTAAAAAGACAACAAAAATTAATAAAACATTAACATACAAAATAAAGTTTAAACAAATTTAATGAATTGATGAAGCCTTCAAGCCTCAAAGGGTACTTGGAAACATCTTAGCACTTTATCGTATAGCACTGGTATAGGAAAATAATTTAGCTGGTGCCCTATAATCTTGTAGTTGGGAAAAGACACGACCTTGAAATTCTAGATCAGAGAAGCACCTTTCAATGCATGTCATAAGTCCTTTGCCCACCTCCCCATCGTCATTAAATTTGCTCTTATCATAAAAATACTGTGGGTTTAAGAAGTACCCAACAACATGTAAGGGGGAATTCAATTGCCTATCCAAACGTGCATTAGTAATGTCTCAAAGAGGCAGATACGTTGCCTCCTCATCCCCATATCTTCTTTTGATGACCTCCTTTGCGAGATCCATTGTCTCATAAATGTAACCCATAGCGGGTTTGTCACCTCAACCATCCTGAAAGTTCAAGGCTCAAGCTTTCAATTTTAAAGAAATATGAAACTTTGAAACTAAAAAAAGCTTGAAATGAAATTTTAAAAATGAAAGAGTTAAAAGACTTGAAGTACCTAAGAACTCTAACAAGGGACTCCATCACAACAATAATCTCTTCAACATCTTTCCAGAAACCTTCATTAAACACAAGTGCAACAATTTTAATGCCTTCAAGGGCCTTGGAATGTTTGGATGCCATCCACTCAGGTCCCAAGAACATCCTGTTGAGATTTATCTTTTGCTCAACCACAAATTGCAAAGATATGAAAATTGTTGCAAATCCAGTCACTATAGGTCGAACAATTTCTTTACCTTCAGTGTATTTTCTCATAGTGTTTAGGACAATAGTGTGGTTGTACAAGTATTTGGATATGGATTTTTTCTTCTCCACAACCTCATGTATCCAACGGAGCTTACCGATGTCCTCAAGCATTAAATCTATGCAATGGGCAACATAGGAGGTCCAAAAAATAGTGGGGTGCCTAATCTAAAAAAGTCTACTAGCGGCCATATAATTAGATGCATTATCGGTGACAATTTGTACAACATTTTCTTCTCCCACTTCTTGAACGACTTCCTCCATTTCACAAATAAGTTGGTGTTAAATTATGAAGATGTTCTATGCTTAGATTCAAATATACTTTGACCTTCTAGGGCACAATGAAAGTAAGATGCAGATAGAACATACCAATAGATCGATGGAAGACAAGCCAAAAAAAGAGATAAAGAATGGTGGCGTTACGATGATCAGCAGGATGCTTCAACTAGTGAAGTCTAAGGTCAGCTACCCACATATGTCACACAACCCCAAGACAACCCAGACAAGAATACTCCACAAAGACGCAGCGCCAAGAACGCAGCTCCATTGCCATCAAGAGAGAAGAAAATGCCTCCACACATTGTGTGTATAATGAACTCCAAGTCTCTCCAATATATAGGCATCTTTGGGGGTGTGTGACACATCTCTTATGCATGTGGGATAAAACAGGTCGACCTTGCACATGTGGTATAAATTCGAAATACATGTTCTGCTCATCCGATCAAGATGATCTTTAGATCGATTTTGCACCTCTCCGAAAGAGGAACCCAATAAAAATATTGGCATCGTCATCTGAGCATCACATCATGGAGTTTGGACCTAGTTGTCCAAAATTAACACTCCCTCTCAACTAGGGAGAACTCCATCTACCAGTGCGATCCAAACATCGTCCGTCATCCTGTCGTAACTTGCTTCGCTAGCTTCTTTATTTCAAAACAAAAGGTGAGTCACAAAGACATCACTCACGGCTATCTCGAAGTCAACTCAGAAGTCCAAAACCTCTATAGGAATCAAAGGAGTCACATACCAACCTGCAGTTGGTTTAACTGACCCAAAGTCAGTTGGAGGTCCGAAACCTCACTTGGACTCGAGAGAGTCATATACTAACCCGAAGTTAGTTTCACTGACCCGAAGTTAGTTGGAGGTTCGAAACCTCGCTGAACTTGATCCCAGATCAAGTGGTTGGACACGTGCCATCCTAGACATAGAGAGTACGACAATCTCCGATGTGTTCATCGGTCTTGCTATGGTCTCTATTCACATTTCCCACCTCATTGGCCAAATGAGAGGTACTTCCCATGAGTCTGAAACTCCATGGGTAGGATGCATACCGGGCACAGATCAGAGAGAGGTAAACCAACTCAATATCATCACGGTGGGTAGAAGCACACCAACTAGGTTTGGAAAGCCTAGCCTAGTGGTTGCTTATAGCACCAAGAAGCTATCCCCAGAAACCCCCTTGGAGCTCCCAGAGCTCATCGTCCAACAGGACCCTCCAAATAGTGTCGTTCCACATTTCCAAGATTCTCGTGGAAGGTTAGGAACATGACCTTCCCCAAGGGCATTGTGAGAATATCTGCGACCTGCTCATCAGTTCCTATATGATCAAGCCTTACGGCGCCTCGCTGTACCATATCTCGGATAAAGTGGTACCAACCACCAACATGCTTGGATCAATCGTGGAACCCGGGATTCTATGACAAACGAATCCCCCTCTGGTTACCACAAAGGATAATGGTGGCTTCTAGCACATGCTCGAACAACTCACTGAAGAGCTTTCGCACCGAAGTGGCTTCACAACAGGCGATACATGCTGCAATGTATTTGGCCTTAGCGGTGCTCAAAGCTACCGACTTCTGCTTCCTGCACGAAGTAGACCCAAGTTTGAAGCAGCATCCAAATGTGCTCTTGCGATCCACCACACTGCCAACCCAATCGGCATTGGTATATCCATGGAGTGTCATACTCCCGGCAGTGTATCTCAGCCCATGGTCTATCGTGCCTCAGAGATATCTCAAGAGTTTCATGCCACCAACCTAGTGAATGTTATGAGGATCAACTATGTGTTGACTCAAAGTGTTCACTGCACAACATACTTCCGGACGGATGTTCCCTAAGAACATCATGGCCCCTACGAGTTAACGATACTCAGTACGATTTGCTAGCACGGGCCCAACAACTTCACAATATATTTTCTTTGAGAAAGGAAAATCTTGTCAGGTCTCTGCCAGACCTCCAGGCCTAGGAAGTAATGCATCAGTCCTAGGTCCTTCATTTCGAACTCAGAAGTGAGCTCCCTCTTACACTGATGAATGAGAGGGTCAACATTTGTCAGGAAGAGATCGTCCACATAGAGAACTAGAATGAGAGGCTTTTCTCTATCAACCTTGAAGTAAAGGTTTGAATCATCATTACTACGAGTGAAGCCCAACTTCATCAAGTAGCTATCTATCCTCTCGTACCAAGCCTTGGGGGCTAGCCAACTTGCAAACATGGGTGTCTCGATCCTAGACTTTGAATCCCAAAGGTTGCTCTTCATACACCTCTTCCTTTATCGCACCATGCAGGAAGGCGGTCTTCACATCCATCTGATGAAGATTCCGTCCTTGCGTAGCAGCAAGGGTAATAATAGATTACAGGTGCAAACATAATCAATGCCTTCCTAGAGAGAAGTCTCAGGTAACACATTTTCTATCAGATCCATGCTTGATCTTATATCGAGGTGACAACAACTTTGACCCATGGTCTAGGAACCATATCCTAGACATCACCCTCCATAATGGACTCGTACTCTTTGTGTATTGCATCCTTCTAGACTTGATGCTTTACAACTTTCCCAAATGATCCTAGCTCATATAGTACTCATGGCAGTTAGATACCTCTGGTATTTGTATGGCTTCTTGGTTTTCTTCCGGAATTCCGCCCTTGAAGCCATATGTCTTTGAGCCATGAGATTCTTCTTTCTTTCAACAATGATATTAGCTCAGGAGCATATACAGTTGTATTCTCCCTCTTAATGCCAACTTCTCTTGTGAGAGAAGATATCTATTTTAAATGAGGGCATCCCAGACACCAACTTGGAAAGGAGTTTGGCACTTGTGGGCCTGGCTCTTATTCTCCCACTGTCAAAGCTATACAAGAATCATAGCCATACATTGTCATATAGCTGTCATGTCATGGATTTCAGTGTTGCCGTGATATTATCATATACATCATTATAATATTCATCACTGTCATACTGCCATACAGTACTGAAGATATCAAACTTCATGGTTATATATATGCCTCTGAAGATACCACAGATCAAGTTCATATAGACTCTGCCATATACAGTGAGGTCATATATACTTTGCCACATGTCACTGTTCTAAGGCTCATCGACCAACCATTGATATTATCCTTAAATTTCTTTAAACATCATTCAAAGACAGACATATTTTAACAACCTTTCCATGTAAGAATCAATTTTACATACCTCTTCTTTTGTTTGCGTTCTTAAAGTAGTTTTTCAAAGCACTGTAAATATCATCTCAGCAAGTTTGCCTTCAAACAATAGAGCTGTTTCAACATCACTGATCACGGGATTCGAACAAGGGTTTCAACACAGTTATCACTTTTTTCTATTCAACAGTCAAGGACAGACTTTCCCAAAACAACTTCAAAGAATCTGCCTTACTCTTAGATCAGACAATACCACAGAGTTAAAGTGCAATTTTATTGAGGTTCTGTGACCCTATCACAGAGAATATATTAGACTCCAGGACAGAGTTGTTTATGCTTAGAAGGAGCCCTACCTAGGGCTTAGAATATCTCAAAAACAACTTCCTCAAATATGCTCCAGACATCGTCCCCTTCTGATGAATAAACTCAACCACATGCACACGACAATATTATGATAACAAGGTATGAGTAAACTCGTCCTATGATGGTAGAAAGACAGACTTAAGCACACACAGAGATGATCCACGGCGAGGAAATACGCTCAACAACTGTCTATGAGAGACTTCGCTTAATGCAACTTGAACCTTCAAAAGAAAACTTCTCCAGAAATGATGATGTGATGCTTATTTCTCTGCCACTGTCCCAAATGTCTTGTTGACTACTATAGGAGTGACCCCGAAAATTTGAGCAGACTGCAGCCTAGAAATGCATGCAACCTTTCCCACAGCGTCTGTCGCGAAATTCCTTCGATCTGATCTCTGTTTCTAAATTAAAATTTGTGCAAAACAGCTCAGTGTCAAAGACGGATGTCTTGGTAGGGATAGCCCTCAAGTATGGAGTCGAGTTTTCAGATATAAAACGGATGAATCGATTGATGACAGATCTTCAAATGTTTGCTCACAAAGGAACAGAAAGCCGCGCAGAATGAAAGCGCCACGCACAGCCGAGGCACTGGTCGGCCGACGCAATGCCAAGGCTTCACGAAGCGCAGGAACAGGTCGGGACGAGCAAACCCAGCGCCCAGAAGGAGGGCAAGAACCTTCGAAGCGGCCACAGGGCCGAGGCTAGGCCTCAGACGCAGAGGGCAACAGAGCGGATAGGGTTCCCCAGTTTCCCGAGATCTTAGTCTGAGTTTTATCTGTAATTCAACCACTCAAAAAAAAACTCTGGCTGTCTCCTACAGTTTCATGCTACCTTCCTGTAGCAATCTGAGACTTACAGTAGAGAAGTCCCACCCGAGAGTATGCCCAAAACATCATCAAACATCCATCCATCAACTAGGACTCATCTACAACAACCTGTTGCTGCCTCCTTGATCTCGATTTCTATTCTTCTAGAAGACTGGTTAGGGCACACCAACAACCTTAACCCACTGCTCCCAACGTGTGTATTTTTCTCCCATAGGTTTGTTCACTTGTTGTCCACTTCAAGGTACCCAATCATTGATCTAGGGCTTGAGGCCTCTCCTCAACAGACATACAACAAATCTGTACCAACATCAACATACAAAAACTTCAAAACCATGGAAGATACCCCTGTTTTGGCTGCACATGAGACTAGATAATTGCGGCCTAGAGAGAAGGGCTTCTCCAAGTTCTCACGTCTTCCAAACTGGCATCCTATACTGCTGCTATAGCAGCCTCCTTTCTGCAAGCCGTTACAGAGATTCCTAACACATAAATAACACAAAAACCTTATTTTCTCGCTGTTTGGTCTGCTCCTCTGCTGTTGATTTCGGCTTGGTTAGGGCTAGTTACCATTCCATTCCAGCCTTAGACTCTTGCTCAGAAGTCCTTCTAATATCTGTGGGTTTCATCACTTGTAGGGCTGCTCATATACGCTAAAGATTTGGGCTATTTCTAGCCCTCTTTTCTGCCTAACAAAACTCAATTAGGGTTGCGACCCTCCTTCATAAATTTGTATAGAATGCAGCCCTCCTACGTAGAATTACCCATACACAAAAGTATGAAAAAACATACCAGATCTCCCTTACACAACTCGGCCCTCCTGCATGGTTGTCTAGCCCTCAAAACAATCACGAAAAGGTTACAGACCTAGCCTTTTTTTCCTTCGCTGAGGTGCCTCTTGAGTGGCAGCCAAAACATAAGTATTCTCCTCCTCTTTGCCCTAGTGCTAGTTCTTCTCTTGTGCTGCTAACAAACTTCATCAACTAGACACCATCAAGAGAACATCTACAACATGCTGCTGCTGCTCTCTTGCCAAGGGATGTAAGCACACTGTTGTAGTCTCCTCCAAGGCTCTTACAATAGTCCTCCTTTTTTTTTTCTCACGCTGTTACCTACAGCACTTAGAAAAGCCACGCTGTCCTTGTTGGCTCTTCCACGCTGAAGCTTAGGGCACAAAACTGCCCATGCTATCACTTGCTATGGTGGTATGGCTTGCAGCCTACCACTGAAAATAGTCCTTATCTCCCTTATGGGCTTTGTCTTCTCCTTAGCTTTGAAACCATGTTAAATTCTGAAGATGTTCTATGCTTAGATGCAAATATACTTTGACCTTCTAGGGCACAATGAAAGTAAGATGCAGATAGAACATACAAATAGATCGATGGAAGACAAGCCAAAAACAGAGATAAAGAATGGTGGCGTTACGACGATCAGCAGGATGCTTCAACCAATAAAGTCTTCATAAAGTCAGCTACCCACATATGTCACACAACCCCAAGACAACCCAGACAAGAATACTCAAGATTGCAGCTCCATCGCCATCAAGAGAGAAGAAAATGCCTCCACACATTGTGTGTATAATGAACTCCAAGTCTCTCCAATATATAGGCATCTTTGGGGATGTGTGACACATCTCTTATCCATGTGGGATAAAACAGGCCGACCCTGCTCATGTGATATAAATTCGAAATACATGTTCTGCTCATCGGATCAAGATGATATTTAGATCGATCTTGCACCTCTCCGAAAGAGGAACCCAATAAAAATATTGGCATCATCATTTGAGCATCACATCATGGAGTTTGGACCTAGTTGTCCAAAATTAACAGTTGGGCAGTCTTAACCTTTTCTGAGGCATCCACTGATTTGAGAAACATTGTGCTTGCTGGACAAGATACAAGGAAATTTATTAAAGTTCTATTCCTTTGATCTGTCCATCCATTACTCATGATGGTGCACCTTGTTTCCACCCATGATGAACGAAACCCAGCTAGCACAAGCATGACCTCTTCAACACTCTCTAATAACAAATCTGTCCTAAGGCTCTCTGATGAAGGGGCTTTGAATCCTGGACCTGCAACAACGATTGCATCAATCATAGCTTGCCAATAAGGACTTCTGGCATAGTGGAAAGGTATGTCAGAATAGAACCAAAAGTTAGCAATGGCCTTCCTTGCCTTTCTATGGATATTTTTTTTTCCAACCAATGGCTTCCAAGGTAGGTTGGGAACCAGGTTTTGTGTGGGGAGAAAAAAAGTGTTTATGTTTCCACATCCAGTGTTGAATGCAGGAGGATTCATCTGGCCTTGAGTTTGACTTGGACTTGGAGGCATGTGTGGGAAACTTGGGAATGGCATTGAGGACTCAACATAAGGAGATGAAAAGGGGGTATTGGAAGAAGAATTGTCAGCTCCAAGAGTTCTTATTTCTTGTTTTTGCTTTGCTTTCTTAGCATAATGTTGACTCAACATGTCAAGGGCCAAGGTTGCTTGGTTTTTGACATTTTCGTCAACGTTGTTGCAGAGACCTATATCATGGTCGGGTATCTGTGCAAGGTGGTACTTGAATCTATAAATGCCTCCATTAAATTCCGCTTTGCAAAATTTACAAAGGAGCTTAGGGTTTTCGAGAATCTTTTCACAATAATCCCAAGCAAAATCCTTCTCCCTCGACATTGTTGTGGTTGCTGCAAAATAAAAAGACATAAAAAAATAAAAAATAAAAAATGCAGATATTTATTATTCTAGAATTTGAATCTTTGATATAAATTAAAATTAAAATTTTAAATGATGACTGTAGCAACAATGAGCATAGCTCAATTTATAAATATATATTTAATATTTATTGTTTATTAACAGGATTAGGATTATTTAATTTTAATGTTCAAACTTCAAGGAGCGTTAATGGATTCTAGATTTCCATGTTCTGCATCAAAGGGACTCTGCCTAAAATCTTGCCTTTTGTGAGCACTCAATCTGCTGAGTTGAATGGCTGAGCAAGGTAGCCAAACCAGTGAATAAACACTCATGACATCATCCTTCTTCTTTGCACCATCAAATGCTAATTCTTGAGCAATAAATAATAACCATCATCGAATGTTTGCTCTAATCCATTGGCTCCTGTAACAACCTCTAGAACTAACTCATCATCCCTAACTTCATAGTCCTATGGCCCTTGAATGTATGGCAACAAATGTCTTAAACTTTCAAATTAGAAGAATGCGTTCTGCATTCTAGGTTCCTTGTCTTTGTTTGTTATATATGCACCTGCTCCAGTTATTTTCGGCTCCATGTGTAATAATGGTGAAGGAGTTTAGCAATGGGAGGCGATGTAGTTTATTGTTTGTTGCTATCAAATGGAGCATAGCTCAATTTAAATGATGACTTACTGTTAAAATAATAAACCTTGATCCTTTGGGCGACGACAATGTGAATGTCAATGCGACTCCAATCCCCACAACGGCTGCGGCAGGCGGTCGAATGAAACCACGACGGCGGTCAAATGAAAGTTGAAACCACAGTGGCGGTCGAATGAAACCATAGTCGCGGTCGAATGAAACCATAATGGCATGGCGAATAAAACCATAAAGGTTATTAATAAACAACGAATAAACGACACAACGAATAAAAACTTAAAAACCCCATGGTGAATAAAACCACAACGTCGGCGGCAGTCTAACGAAAAGGTAAAACATAGCGGCAACGTAAAAATAAGCCGAGTTAAATCGCTGAAATTGTAGAAGTCGGGCATAATCGCCAAGTCACTAGTCAAACTCTCGTTGAGCACGTGTCAAACTCGGTAACTCGGTCAATGCGAGTTTGACTCGCGCAGAGGCAACTCTGACTATTTGGCAGGCGAGCAGACTTTAAATCAGCATTAATTGACAGACTCGCCGATTCTTGTTTCACTAAGTCAAAGTCAAATTTTTGAGGAAATTAGCTCAAAATAATTAAATTTGAGCTATATGGAATTAAATGATAAATTCGAAAATTCCACAAAAATAGAAAATCAACGGCTAAGATTAAAAGATATTCAAGTATTTATCAACATCTGAGATTAATTTGACAAGGATCAAGACAACTAGCTGTTATTTTTCCACTTGGAGGATTTATCTATAAATCAGAGTCATTTGAGTCTTTGAGATATCTGATTTCTAGCTAAAAAATTGCTGCTGAAGCTTTCATGTAAACTATTGACCTGCTAGGAACTGGGGTGCAATTCAAGATGTTCCATGTTCATTGATTTGTGATATGCACTGACTATAGACTTTCCTATCTTATGTTGAATAATGGTAAGATCTGTTTTTCATTAGATGGAGATAAAATCATGCTATTGATAGTTTTGGGCTAATCTTAGGTGATTTGATTCACCATATGATAAACAAATTGTCTTGATATAAATACATGGTGTTTGCAGGTACCTCAGTCCTTGGCCTCCAAGTTCAGAGACTGTGGGCATAAACCACTTTGCTTGGTTCTCGAATATTTGTGTTGGATTTAATCTTCGTTAAGGCTATAGTGGGCATTGGGTTTTCAAAGTGTTTTTAGCCATTTATAAAAAGAAAAAACTCCATAAAAAAATTCTCAAAAATTTATTTCAAAACCCTTGTATATTTGTAAATTTTGTGAATAAATTTGTAAATTATTTTTGCTAATTGGGGTTTTGAAATTAAATTTTTTTATATTGTGTATTTGAGTTTCTATTTTAAATTTGTTTCAGGATTAAGGAAGAAACTAGCATTGGAGAGCTTAGAAACCCTAGACGTCTAGGGTTTTCAGGCTATTTATTTTCAAATCGGGCAAAAAACCCATTTTCTGAAGGCCATAGGACCTAGCCCTTACCCAACTTAAAGGCTAGTGTTTGGGTGTTAATTTTAGATAACAATGGTATGTTCTATGCTTAGGACAGTAAATGCTGATAGAACATAAACAAATAACCAAAAGACAAGCAAAGACAAGAGGACACAATATTTTGGCGAATGCCAGGGAAAAACCCCAATGTGGGGAAAACTCTTTGATCAAATCTTCTTATTATTCTTCAAAAGTTCAGCAGAGAGAGAGAGAGAGAGAGAGAGAGAGAGAGAGTACAATATACAAATTTGCTTCAGTCAAACAACAGTCAATAGGATGCCCTAACCAGAAAGGTCAACGCTGGTCAAACCAACAATAAATCTCCTCCACTGAAGCTCGGTCAAACCCAGTCAACTAGGCCTCCAAAGATAGTGAAAGTCAGCCCAAAGAAATCCTGAAAAACTCGGTCAAACCTAGTCAATGCAACAGTCAACTCTGCAGTCAAAGTATGCAGTCAACCCAAAAGTCGAATTGCCTAGAATTCTCAGATTTCGTGCCATCAGCTACGGTGTTGCAAGTCGAAGTTCAGCCCAAAAATTGAAGTCAAAATTTGAAGGTTGACCCTTGGTCAACGCTGGTCAACTCCCTGATCTGCTGCCCTAGAAAACCGTCCAAAAACTTTAGCTGCTGTCCACACATGCGAAGAGGGTAGAGGCTTCTGTGAGGTTGTACAAACCAATGAGAGAGGAGAAATGATGTGTTGAGATGATGTCCAAATGAGGAATGACTCTCCCTTTTACATCCATCAATAAGGGGTGGAGACACATCTTTTGGGGCTTGTGAGCCTACATTACAAGTCTGCCTGACCTTGACAATTTGCACGTGTGAGAGAATAAATTCAAAATCCAACTTCTGCTCATCCAAACAAGATGATCTTTAGATCAATCTTGCACCTCTCAGAAAGAAGAATCCAACAAAAATATTATCTCCATCATATGAGCAGTCCAAAGTGGAGTTTGGCCCTAGTTGCCAAATTTAACACTCCCTCTCAACTAGGGAGAACTCCACTCGCAGTCCATCTGTCAGCCTGTGCAATCCTGTCATCCTGTACCATCCTGTACCATCGTGCACCATCCTGTCATCCTTTGTCATCCTGCTGTTCATGTACTCTGGTCTGCTCTGCCTTGCTGAACCATGAAGAAATAGTGAAGAAGATTTGATCAAGAGTGAGTCACAAGAACTTGCCACCCTCCACTGACCCGAAGTCAATTTAGAGGTAAAAACCTCAACCAGACTTGATCCCAAATCAAGTTGTTGGACACAACCCATCCTAGACATAGAGAGTACGACAATACACGATGCGTCCATCGGTAGTGCTATGGTCTCTATCCTCATTTCCCAACTCATTGGCCAGATGAGAGGTACTTCCCATGAGTCCCAAACTACATGGGTTGGATGTATGTGGGGCCTATATCAAGAGAGGGTGAACTAGCTCAATATCATAACAGTGGGGAAGTAACACACCAAGAAGGATGGGCGAACCTTGCCCTGTGGTTGCTGATAGCTCCAAGAAGCTATCCCCAAGCCCCCTAGAGCTCCTAGAGCTCAAAGTCTAACTCAAGTGGGACCCTCATAAGAGGGCTTGTCCACGATTCCAAGCTTCTCACGGAAGATTAAGAATTTGACCTTCCCCAAGGGCTTCGTCAGAATATTTGCGACCTGGTCATCAGTCCCAATGTGATGGAGCCTCACGACGCCTTGCTGTACCATAACCCGGATGATGTGGCACTTGATATAAATATGCTTGGAGCGATTGTGGAACACAGGATTCTTTGAAAGTCGAATTCCACTTTGGTTTTCGCAATGGATCACGGTGGTATCCAACACATGCCCAAACAACTCACTGAAGAGCTTTCTCAACCAAACAACTTCAGAACATGCCATACTTGCTGCAATGTATTCAGCCTCTGCGGTGCTCAAAGGAACCGATTTCTGCTAACTGCTCATCCAAGAGATCAGAGCATAACCTAGAGTGAAGCAACATCCAGATGTGCTCTTACGATCTACCACACCGCCAGCCCAGTCAACATCATTATATCCATGGAGCCTCACATTACTGACAATGTATCTCAGTCCATGATTGATTGTGCCCCAGAGATATCTCAAGGGATCCTTTGCAGTTCTTTGTGTATGTGATAAGGCTCGACCATATATTGATTCAACGTGTTCACTGCAAAACATATGTTCGGACGGGAGTTCACTAAGAACATCAGGGCCCCCACGAGTTGAAGATACTCGATAGGATTTCTCAAATCAGGCCCAACAACACTTCCACATAACTTCTTAAAGTTGAGTTCCATCGAAGTAGTCATGAACTTGTAGTCCACCATCCCAAATCTTTCCAACAACTTCACAATATATTTTCCTCGAGAAAGGAAAATCACACGTAGCTTTTGCCAGACCTCCAAGCCTAGGAAGTAGTGCATCAGTCTTAGGTCCTTCAACTTAAATTCAAAAGCCAACTCCCTCTTACATTGATGAATGAGAGGGTCTGCACCTGTCAGGATTAGATTGTCCACATAGAGTACCAAGATGAGAGGCTTGTCATTATCAACCTTGAAGTAAAGGTTTCGATCAACTTCATGTGAAAATTCCTAGATCTAAATGATCTCCAGAATCCTATTGCAACCAGCTGAATTTACTTCTCCTATTTGTAAATTACATTACAGAATTATTTCAGATTTCTTCATGATATATTGAAGCAAATTATTGAAGCAACCTAAGCTTAATTACTTATGATTATGAAACAAGGAAACTGAGTAAAGAAAAATATACACATAGGACACTGTTATTTTTGGATGAAAGTCCCTGGAAAAACCCAATGCGGGTAAACCAATGCAGCGGATCCGAGGGTTTGATTTTATTTAGCAGTAGCAAATTTTGAATACATCTCTGAATAGCACAAAGGTTATTCAGTTACGAAGAGAGAAATACTGGCAGAAAGATTGTGAGTTTTACCTCACTCAATCTGTAATATCCCGTGTGCAGGTAGGGCCCGCAGCCACATGTCCGGGTCTGTGTAATGAGGGGTGCTGCGTAAGGGCCCCCGCCCTCAGATGCTCCGGACCACTACACCAAAAGCTCGAACTGTTAGTGAGGGCGACATCCCAGGGTGTTAAGGGTGGGCCTAACCCCACCGGAGCATCTGAGGGCGAGGGCCCTTGCGCAACACCTCTCATTACACAGACCCGGACACGTGGCTGCGGGCCCTACCCGCACACGGGATATTACAACCCACCACGCTCCGCGAGTCTCGACCTTGAGACCTCTGCTCTGATACCACGTTGATCCAACCACTACACCAAAAGCTCGAACTGTTAGTGAGGGCGGCATCCCAGGGTGTTAAAGGCTGGGCCTAACCCCACCGGAGCATCTGAGGGCGGGGGCCCTTGCGCAGCACCTCTCATTACACAGACCCGGACACGTGGCTGCGGGTCCTACCTGCACATGGGATATTTAACAATCACTGAAAAAATTCCAGCTGATCAAGATAGGTTGGACGTCTTGTCCAACTTTTGCTATCTGGAAGGCCAGAATCCTGATGGTCCTGGAGGCATACGCACTACGCGAACACACAAAGAACGTCTTGGGTACAACAACCGATGCTGCTCTTCTTGCGAAGCATAATGAAGTGGAGGCACATGCTAAGCGCTTCATCATGGATGGGGTCAAGGATCATGTGGTCCCACACATTGCCAAGAAGAAGACGGCTAATGCTATGTGGACAACGTTGACCACAATGTAGCAAGGGAAATCCGTCCAGAAGACCGATGCCAAAGATCAGGGCAATGCTTCAGTGGGGAAGTATTGCTAGAGAACACTCCTCGCTAAGAGGGAGTGTTGAGATTTTGGGTAGCATCAAATTTGCTCTAGCTCCGAAATTTTGTGGAGGAGTTGGAGTACATGAGATCTCCAAGATCGAGAAAGCGTTTTGTAATATTCCCAATTAGCAGCAGCTAATTGGAAACATTAATTTTGATCAATTTTGCCTTATATAATTAAATTATAAATAAAAGTGAGTAGAGGGGGACATAACTCACTCTAAAAATAAAGTGCACTCCCTAGTAGACACAACGTTGTAACTTAAGTGAGCCAAGGGGGGCCAAGAGACCACGTAGAGAGGGGACCCACGTAGACACATGGAGGGACTGCGCTGGTTGGGTTGAGCACGTGGCAAAGGGAGGCTACGTTGGAGGAGGTGGGCCTTAGGGTTTGAGAGAGGCCAACGCTATAAGAGAGAGGAGAGCCTCCTCATTTTGGTCATTCTTTGTTGATGATATTGAGCTGGTCATTTCGACTTCTTGAGCACACTGGCTGTTTAGCCTGTCTGCAGCACTGTTTAGTGCATTGAGTGTCTCCGGTCGGAGATCTTGCCCTTAGCCCCGGGGGACTTCGAGTGCCTGCTCGGGCAAGGTTATTTCTTCAGTATTTTGTGAGAGGTTTTGGTGTTTGGGTTTGTTGCGGAGCCGAGCATTCATAGAGACTGCGCAGTCACTGAGAGGGAGGATGCAGTCCATCTAGGAGGTGTTCCGGATTAGGATTTTGTAGGAGTTTTGAGCTGGGATTTTGAGCAAAGGATCAGCCTTTGCCTTTGGGAGGATTTTGGTGGAGTTGGAGGTGGTATTTCAGTCATTCCTATTTAGCCTCTGTGCAGAGCCTTGGAGGCCAGCGTAATTCCCCAAGGGGGTGTTCTTCGGAGGTCAGCCATTTCTGATATGGTTTCTGGGTTTTGTCGGGATTGGTGAGTAGAGGAGGATTCCAGATTTTCAGCTCATTCCGGCAAGGGGAACAACCCCTAGTTATCAATTCATTTCAGTGGTAGCAGCTACATGGCAGTTTTCCAGCAGCTGGGACGCAGTTCATGAGAGCAGCCATTTCCGGTGTATTCTGAGAGTATTTCTTCACTTTCCTTGAGCAAGTTTAGGTGCCATCACTCTGATCACCTATTGTACTTCATTATATTTCTCAGTTTAATAAAATGGCTTAGCATTCTCTTTCTATATTTCTGGATGAGTTGCCGTACATTCTTTCTATGCTATTGTATGTTTGCTGCACTGTTATATATATATATATATATATTTTTGGGCATTCTAGTTCTATACCACTTGGTGTGTTTGCCTCATACTCTTAGACAGAGTCTGGAAAGGGCCAGGTAGCCTCCAGATTTCGTCCTCTTTTAGAGGCGACATATCTGGTAAATGCCCTCCCAGTCCATCTCTGGTTGGAGTTGTGCCGTGTTTTAGAGATATCCCTGAAACGGGATATTACAGTGGTATCAGAGCATAGTTCTAGCTAAGCCTGTGGAGCTAGTAGTCTATGACACCGGGGACGAGGCCTTACATTTGTTACAGAGGTAGGAAGTACAAAGATATTGAGCATAGGTTGGAGAACACCTACGGAGAGGAGGAGTCTGTGGTAGACACAGAACATGAGGAGCCTATGATAGATGCAGAACAGGAGGAGCCTATAGACACAGAGTAGGAGGAGCCGATGGCAGGTGATGATGATGCGAAGAGATTTGGGGAGATGCTCCTCAAATCAGTACAGGATCTGTCGAGGCAGATTGAGGTAATGGGGCAGAGATTCATCGTTGTGGAGGCTAGACAGCGTGAAACCCCAAGGGGTTTCCAGATTGGCGAGGGATCAGGTACATCCCACCATTTGCCGGAGCATGATGCCACTCAGCATATGGCATCACATACACCCACACGTTCCACTATGCCCACTTTTCGAGGTGCAGACACAGGGGCAGGAGCACAGCAGGAGCCAGAGCCTGGCCACATGGGTGATTATTTCGCCAAGTATCAGGCATATGGGCAGGAGTTCAGGGATGCACTTCCATTCAGAGATTTTGTTTAGCTCCAGTGGGATAGCAGACCCCGCAACTTTCACAGAGGGAACAGACACTCACATGACGGGGGCTTGCAGTGCACAGTGGGCAGATTGCATTTACCGACATTTGACGGGTCATCCAAGCGTTTGGAAAAAGCTTGGGTGGAGAAGTTGGATACCTCTTTCCAGCTTGACCGAGTATCGGAGGGTGAAACCATCAAAATGGTTACCTCGCACTTGGAGGATGAGGGCACACAGGATTGCAGGGACTTCGAGGATACGCCTAGTGTGACACAGGACTCACCCTCATTGGAGACCTCCTTGACCGTGTCGGGAGACCTCCTTGACCGTGTCGGTTGATATCATAGTGGAGAAGGTAGAGCCTACCCTAGTAGAGCCATACACTGAGGTGATGATCGGAGTCGTGTCCGAGTCTTCGGGTGGGAGCAACACACGACAGACGGGTGAGGTGTCAGGAGATATATCCACCTTCGATGAGGCACTAGGAGATACAGAGGTATTGGATGATGGTCGCAGACAACGGTATCATTGGCTTCGGGCAGACCACCTAGTTTTGAAAGGGAAGGCTACGTCAGTACGGGAGGCCATTTTGTTGCAGGACAAGGAACTGGAGGGCATGAGAGTGGCTTGTGCCGAGTCGGTGGCCAAGTTGGCCTGCATTGGGGAACGACTGGATTCCCTGATGGTACAACTAGAGGGCACGTTGGAGCGTCAGATCATTCCCCTTCAGGCATGCATGGACGAGACTAGTAGCGTTGTTGGGTCACCTCTTCCCATTGGAGAGAGAGAGAGACGAAGTCACCTAGTTAGACCTCATACGTTGACTTGGTTAGCAGGATGAGACGATCGGAGTTGCACAGTGTGCAACATCCACTTGTCGAGGTTGGATGGCGAGAGATTTTGAGTTGGTACTCGGTGGAGTGGGTTATGGACATAGTGGTGGATCCGAGTGTAGTTCAGTAGGAGTTTCTAGGTATGGGGAATACAGGAACCCCAGACTGGCATTGGGATCCGGGCGGGACTACCTATCGTTTCCCAGGCAGGAGGGTTGACTATGTCTCGGAGGGTACAATTGGCCTAGCAGTTGAGCACACACATTCGCCGAGGGAGTCCCAGTCAGCTTCAGTGTCCAACCAGTTTATGGGCACACTCCTTGGGTTGTCTTGGTATGACACTTATGCACGGGATCACGGGTTGGTCAACATACCTTGGCAGGAGCTTGTCGGAGGAGGTGGCATTGGCAGGCCACCAAATGGTGCCTTGTATGGGGCCAAGGATTCTTCACCTTTGTGTGGGGCACGGAGGACGCAGCGGAGCCGAGCAGTGGTGGTATCACTACTGACACATAGGGAGATTCACTTCTCGGACCCCTCGGGGAGGGTTTCAAGTGATGATCCATTCGTCGGCGGGTATAGTGATGCGACGGTGGAGACGATGATACCGATTGGGGGTGGTCCAACATGTAGAGGCACCGCTCTAGGTCATCACATCCAGGGGTGTGTGGGAGCCTCTAGCATTGAGCAGTAGACTATTGGTAGGCATGGAGTCGCATGGTGGTGTACCATAGTGTGTGGTACTGCATTGTGGAGTAGGAGTGTCCTACATCACATTGAGAACACATGGGGAGTGACCGATGCCTTGACACAGACCAAGCACGAGACAGTACAGGGTGGTACATCAATAGTAGGGGGTATCCAACAGTGTACAGGGGTATGCCTTAGTGTGCAGTGGCGTGTCGAGGAGTACATGGATGATCGACGTACGGTGCTGCACAACAGGGTCTTAGAGCATTGCCTCTAGGGAGACTCACGGACAGGGACACCGGGCTTACCTTGGGGGGTATTTCACCCAGGATCGATGGGGAGACAGATGAGCGATACTTGACGGTATCTGTGGGGACTCACGGACTCGACCCTCTCCTACACCACTCACGGGCATAGTCGATTTTGTTGTTGTCCTCTGGCACTTTGGGTTTGAGCAGCGGGATACGCGAGGCTCACCCAAGATATTTGGATGGCACTCAACACACTAGGGGAGAGACTTCTCAGTAGTGGCACTGGGTCGGTGCGCTAGTTGATAGCCATAGGTCAGGGGATGAGATGATCCTCTGCAGGGGTGGCACATCAGTCATCGCTGAGCCTGCGATTTGGGAGCAGGTCATGAGCGAGACATGCATCACTATTTTCTCAGGGTGTCGCGAGACCATGCATGAGCAGAGGATACTGGGTACAGCAGAGGTAGCATCCCAGTATGTGTCTGGGCTCCTGACAATGTATCGACACATTATCGAGAGGGTGGATGGCATAATCGATGCAGATGAGGTGGCGAAGGTAGAACATGAGGGCATTCCTTCTGTATGCCAGGGTGAGGACTCTTCTTTATATGAGTCCATAGGATCAGTTGAGGACGCTTCTGGGGAGCGAGATCAGTCATGTAGAGATGATGACAGTAGTCCGGAGCTGTGTTCCAGTGTGCAGGGTGAGCAGTCACAGGACTCTGCGGGAGATACTCTGGGTGAAGAGTCACTTGTGACGATTTAGCTAGAGCAGCAAGTGATGGAGCTTGAGTCGACAGAGGAGGACACTGTTCACATCAGGCACGATATTCCTTTGGGGGAGAGCCAGATGGGCGCCCACATTGAGCCGATGAGGTATATGCGGCTAACATTGGGGTCAGACATTGAGGTGGGGCAGTCAGATGCACTGACATCGAGTATGGTGACAACAGTTGCAGATCCATATCCTCTGGAGGTGTTGGAGGTTGATGGGATTGCTTTGCAGGGGGCCAGTAGACAACGGGAGCATGACATTCCTGATCAGGAGTAGGAGGAGCTGTTGGATATGGTGGAACATCCATCTGTGGGTCGACACAGGGATGAGGCGCAGATAGATGTACACGCAGTCAGCAGAGCTGTAGTGTTTTTAGTGGGTAGCACTCCCCAGGAGTACATCGATGGAGCTTGCAGCATATCTTGCCCACTTTGGCCCATTATAGAGAGAGGGGCTTCCTTCTACAGGCATCTTTCATTGGCAGACAGGGCAGAGTAGAGGGAGTTGATTACGAGCTGGCGGCAACACTCCAGGCGTGTTCCATATGTGGTTGTTGTTGCTACATCAGATTCTTCTTCCAGGATGGACTGGCGGGAGAGCATGAGTTGGTACCCTCTTGATGGTACGATATTCTTCGTAGGGAGCACAACGGAGCAGGGGCCCTTGGACATAACAGATGTTACAAATTCCAGCTGGCAGGGGGGCACTGGTCGTCGTTTCTTCAGCACTCCATCCCGATTTCAGCAGAGCAGGATCAGCGTGGGATTGAGTCAGGACTTGGATTGGAGAGAGGTGATGAGTTGGTACACAGTTGATGGGACAACTTACACAGTCACAGATACAGCATAGCAGGGGTCATGGTCTTTGCCTCTTAGAGCATCAGTCATAGCCAGAGGCAGTGCGCAGTCCGAGCCGTGGGACTTGGACGATTATTGGCCATGGTGGCGATGGGATCTAGGAGGATTGTTGGTTGGCTGGTACCGTGAGAGATCAGTTTGGGATCATGGCATTGAGAGACCCCTTCATATCAGGGTGATGCAGAGGATAGGGAAGATTCAGTGGCGCATCTGGGACCCATGCACCTTTTTGCAGTGTCGGTGGGGAGCACCAGCTAGAGAGGAGGCTTGTTCAGGCATTGCTTGAGGACAAACAATTTTTGGCGGGGAGGACTGTAATATTCCCAATTAGCAGCAGCTAATTGGAAATATTAATTTTGATCAATTTTGCCTTATATAATTAAATTATAAATAAAGGTGAGTAGAGGGAGACATAACTCACTCTAAAAATAAAGTGCACTCCCTAGTAGACACAACGTTGTAACTTAAGTGAGCCAAGGGGGGCCAAGAGACCATGTAGAGAGGGGACCCATGTAGACACATGGAGGGGCTGCACTGGTTGGGTTGAGCACGTGGCAAAGGGAGGCTACGTTGGAGGAGGTGGGCCTTAGGGTTTGAGAGAGGCCAACGCTATAAGAGAGAGGAGAGCCTCCTCATTTTGGTCATTCGTTGTTGATGATATTGAGCTGGTCATTTCAACTTCTTGAGCATGCTGGCTGTTTAGCCTGTTTGCAGCACTGTTTAGTGCATTGAGTGTCTTCGGTTGGAGATCTCGCCTTTAGCCCCGGGGGACTTCGAGTGCCTGCTCGGGCAAGGTTATTTCTTCAGCATTTTGTGGAAGATTTTGGTGTTTGGTTTTGTTGCGGAGCTGTGCATTCATAGAGACTGCGCAGTCACTGAGAGGGAGGACGTAGTCCATTTAGGAGGTGTTCCGGATCGGGGTTTTTTGCAGGAGATTTGAGCCGAGATTTTGAGCAGAGGATCAGCCTTTGCCTTTGGGAGGATTTTGGTGGAGTTTGAGGCGGTATTTTAGCCATTCCTATTTAGCCTCTGTGCAGAGCCTTGGAGGCCAGCGTAATTCCCCAAGGGGGTGTTGTTCGGAGGTTGGCCATTTCTTATATGGTTCTCCGCTGAGTGCTGGGATTGGCAGGAGTAGAGGAATCCATCCGTGATTTTCAGCTTGTCTCATGCTGGGAACACCCCTAGTTATCAGCTCATTTCAGTGCCCCCCCAGAAACACACAGGCTTTCTATCTCCATAATGGGACGTTAGCACGTGAGAGAGCAAAATGATTTTCTTGTATTCTGAGAGTATTTCTTCACTTGCCTTGAGCAAGTTTAGGTGCCATCACTCTGATCACCTATTGTACTTCATTATATTACTTAATAAAATGGTCATATCTTCTCTTTCTATATTTCAGATATTGTCGTGACACTCTTCTATGTGTCGTTATATGTTTGTTGCACTTTGCATCGTTATATATATATATATATATATTTTCTGGCTTTCTAGTTCTATACCACTTGGGTGTTTGATGTATTTGCCTCGTACCTTGTGACATATTACTGAAAGGGCTGTGTAGCCCTCCGTATTTCGTCCTCTTTTGAGGTGGTATATCCGTAAACGCCCTCCCGCTCCATCTTTGGTTGGAGTTGTGCCGTATTTTAGAGATATCCCCAACCTGGATATTGCCACGTTTGGAGAAATCTAGCTTGGTCTGATTAAGGACCCTAAGTCTAACTTAGGAAAATTAAAAGATTAAAGTGAATTAAATTAAACATGTGATGAGAATGTTCTAAGTGACGTGGATCAAACAACTTCTAATCTTAGTCGTTGATTAGAGATTAGATCACGACCGTTGGTTTGCCAACGAGAAAAGTATAAGAGAAGGGCTTGGGGTCAGTTGGAGAACACACACATTGGCAGAGCACTGAAGCTAAGTCGAGTTTCTAGGGCATGGTTTGCTAAGCATTTCGAAGTGAGTTTGCAGTGCAGTGAGGTGCAGAGATTGGCAAGGGATGATTTGATCGGAGGCCAAGAATACAACAACAACAGAGAGGCAGTGTACCGAGCAGTGCACCAGAGATACGCATTTCAGCCAGAGCCACAGAGAAGGTAGAACAGAGGCAGTAGCAATCGTTCAGGGGTGACACAGGCCCAACGTAAGCCTAGGAAGGCTGACGGAGGGGCTTCCATGGCAACGCAGAGGCTGACGCAGAGGGCTAAGGGACAATGTTGGGGTTTCCGGTGGGCCATAAAGGGCTCAAGCTTTGTAAATCTCGTTTGAGGGTGTGAATCAGCCATATTTTCTGTCTCCGAGTGAAAGAGGTACTATTGTGTGTAATTTCTTTGTGTGGCGAACCATCTGGGTGCCTAAATATTGTTGTATTCATATTTTGTGTAGTAAAAACCCTATAGAGTTAGCTGCACCGATTTTCCCGCATTGGATTTTACGGGGGACATTTGTCCGAAAAATCTGTGTCACTTTGTCATGTGTGCGTAATGTTCCGTAGATGATCTTTAAATGTGTAGGTTGCAGTTGTGTTTACTTTGCGAATTTTACTGAATAATTCAGAAAATTAACTTGTTATTTAATTCAAGTAGGAAAAGTAAATCAAGACACTGCAATAGGATTTCTGTTTAGAAATTTTCACATTCTTGAAAGATCTATCTTCCATGAATTTTGCATCTTGCCTTACTACAATTTTCTTGCTGCTAGGAATGTAGATTTTGTATGCTTTTGAGGTCTCGCTATATCCGAGGAGTTACCCCTTTTGGTAGTCTGATCCAGTTTACTACGCTTCTCATCTGGAATGTGATTGTATGCCAGAATTTCGAATATCTCGAGGTGACTCACTTTCGACTTTCTTCCTATGAAGATTCCTTTAGGCGTTTTCTTCTCCAATGCTCTATGAGGGGTTCTATTTTGAATATACACCGCTGTGTTATATGCCTCTGCCCTTAAAAATCTAGGCAAGTCTAGGTCACATAATATAGCCTTTTCTGCCCCAACAATAGTCTTACTTTTCCGCTCTGCTACTCCATTCTGCTGTAGATTGTATGGAGTTGTCCATTTTCTTTTGATGCCCGTATATTCTCCACTGTTATCTCAGCCCAATGCCTTTATCTTCTTCCATGTCATGTTTTCCACGAGAGCCTTAAATTCTTTGAACCGATCAAAGACCTTGTTAGTGTCAGTGATTGCATCCTGCCATCAGCGATCAAAATCCTCTTTTCATATCATTTTAGGAGTCCCACTCAGAAAATTTTATTCATTCCACTAGGTCATGCAAAAATTTACTCACTGATGGTAGCCCCAAGTCAAAAAATTTCACTTTTTCTAAATTTCCATTACTTGCTGGCTAAATTTCATACCTTGCTGACTGTACATCATCCATAAAGCTAATGTCATCATGAAAACCACTCTTTCAAAGTCTGATTAGGTCTTTAGGGTTTTTTCCAAGGTCCAATAAACACACCATTTCCATTGCATAAAGCCAACAAAGTAAGAGAGTGAACAAAAAAACATCTCTTTACCATCTAAAGATGATTTGCAAAGATGTAATTCTGATTCCCAAGTTGTGATTTTCATTCCAAAAGATGTAACTTTTATTTTTATTTTGTAATTTTATGTCATTTAATATGTAATAAGTACAAGGTTCCCAAGTTGCTAACTCAGAGTTCCACATGCCAACAAAGCAAATATCAAAGTGCAAAGAGTCCTAGTTCATCAAAATGATCAATTGTCAAAGGAAAGAAGTCAAAATGAAAGGAATAGTTTCAAAGGTTTAAAGTTAAAGCAAGAAGGAAAAGTGGGTCCCAAAGCTCAAAATATCCAATCCCTTGAGTATAAAGCCCCCATTCAAAGATCAAAAGACATTCATTTGCTCTCTATGCCATCAAATCATCACTTAGCTCAGAAAATCGAAATTGAAAGGTGAAAGGTCGAATTTTTGGGAGGCCTGCTCACTTAGAACAAGGTGTTGCTCACCTGGGCTAGGCACTGCTCATAGAGCAAAGGCGCTGTGCACATGGTAGATTTCATTTGCAAGCTTCCAAACTTCGTGCAGGTCCTCCAAACATTCAGAAAAGGCTTTCTCCACTTCCTAGCAAGTAAGTAAGACATCATTATGCCCTCCTTGCATTTCTTAAGTGCAAATCTCATGGTGTCAAGATTTTCATGAGCAATCTCTAGTTTTTTCAAGATAGAAAACCCTAGTGTCACTTCCTAATCCCAAATTTGATCTTTGAAGACCCTTTTACCCTTCCCACATCACAATAAATCCTACCCCAACTCCTATATCATTAAATCCCTATCCCAAAGCCCTTTATCCCCTAAACCCTAAGGCCTAGGTTTTTCAAATTCCTAGGCTCCCAAATCCCCACACCTGTAATAAAATTCCTATTCCCAAATCCCACAACATTTTTACTCCCTTTCACCTCCCTCAATTTAATAATCCCTTACCCCATATCCCTAATTTTTTCCATCCCATTCCCCACTCCCAATTCATTTCCCTAGGGTTTCTAGCCAAGACACTATGGAAGAAGAAAACATAGCATTTAGTGAGGAAGAAGAAAGGGAAGAGAGGAGGTCACACAAAGGAGGGAAGATCATCAGACTTGAACCTACAAACACCAGAGAACTCATGGACTCTCCCATGACCGTGACATGTTTTAAGCATGTAAATGCTTTTACTTTTGTGAAAAAATACAAAATGTCCAACATCACCCTATTTTGAGCAGGCTTTTCATCTCCAGTCTTCATGATAACCAAGTAACCCTTGCTGGTGTCACTTTCATAGTATCCACAACCATTATAGTAGATGTCACTGGAATTCCAAATGCTGGTGAAAAGTGGTACAAGGCAAAGGATTTGGAGAATGATTACTATGACCCATATATCAAGCCAAGGTACAAGAATGAAAGAAAAGGGTTCTTTCCTTTCTCTTACCTCCTGGATAAGAATGCCCCCATGATGAAAATCATCATGAGGTACTTTTCTTGTGAAGGAAGGTTCTCTAGACTCTACACCTACCATATCAGGTTATTAATGCACTTCACAAGGGTCAAAATGCTCAACATACCTTATTTTCTCTTCAGGGACATTGAAAAAATGGCATACATTGTTCAAAAGAGAGATTATGACCACCAACTGAGAAGTCTTTTTCACCACTCTCTCATCAAGATCATTGTCCTCCATCACCTCGATCAATTGAACATCTCATGGGACACTTTTATAGTTAATGACATCTTTACTGCTCCACCAATTCAACATGCTCAAGCTGTGCCTCCACCATCTCATCCTTCCACATCCATTCCTCCATTTCAGCCCACAGTTCCTACTTTTTCATCGGCTCAAACTACTTCACCCATTTCACCACCATCATCACCATTTCACACTTAGATTGGGTCATCTAGCATGGTTAAGAACAACGAGCTTCAAAAGACCAAAGTGGCTGAGATAGAGACATTGGCAAAAACATATTAGAGAGGTCATAGGCAAGTGTTTGCTCCACAAATTGTGCAAGGGGCTTTGCCTTCTTCATTGGCAAAGCAGGTAGACAAAGGAAAGCAAAAGATGACAGAGGCAGATATTCAGGAAGAGATTAGGCATGAGGAAGGAAATCTTCATGACACAAAAATGGAGTTTGACCTTGTTGACTTGAATCAACAATATGATTCTGAGATCACTAGCATAGTCATCAAGGAAAAAGAGGCCAAGATTAAATAGCTACAAACTAATCTTGATAGATCTAAATTTTTCATTACCTTTCTTGAGCAGGAGAACCAACAACTAAAGACCAAGCACTTAATTGATGAAGTGAAATTCATTAAAGCTCAAAGAGAGGCAGAAAAAGCTAAAGTCTTGCTTGAAGAGACACTAGAAAAATATGGTGTGCTAGATGAACCAGAAGAACAAGTGCTAAGAAAAAGGCCAAGGACTAGAGGTTTGAAAAGAGCCTTAGAACTAGAAAGGTAGAAAGAAAGAGAACTAGTAGACGAGCTCACTCTTAATGAACAATTTGCAGTGGTAATCAATGAGAACCAAGAGCAATGGCTTGACAGGGCTAACCAACATCTTGAGAAGCTCCTGGAGAAAGCAAACAAGGACAATGATATTCAGAGAAGATTGGCAAAGCACTATGCCAAGAAAAACAAAATTGCAAGGTCAAAACTTAAACAAGCCAATGCAAAAATTGAAACCTTGACCATGCAAGAAAAGAAAAGAAGGCTTGATATCCTTGTTGAAGCCTCAATCCATGCCTAATCCTCATCATCAACCACCATTCAACAAATTTTGGCAAGTTTTGATACATTTTTGCAAATTTTTGAACTTTTTGTGCGTTCTTGGACAATCATGTGACAGTTGGATTATCAGGTGCGCTGTGCACTTGTTTGAGGCATCTTTTGGTCAAAAGAAGGCCACCATTGGATTCATAATAGATAAAACGTGCAAGAAAACCACTTTGATAGCCTTGTTTGGTCAGACTGGCAGGTGAAAAAGTAAAAAAAACTTCAAAAAAGCACAGTTCTGCCTCTTTTTTCACCTTGGCGCTGCACATAGAGCAGTCTTGGGATAATCACTTTTTGGGAGGTCAAATCAAGTCAACTTTGCAAACGAAGCACAGATTTGGAAAGTAGACTGGATAAGCTTTCCAATGAGCTAACCTGAGCCCAGTTTGGACATCGGGAACCCATCCAAAACTCAACTTGAAGTTGGCGCTGCGCACCTAACATGGCGCTGCACACCTGACACTGGCTCTGCGCACCTGACCAATGTCTGATTTTTCTGAGTTTTGCGCACCTAACATGGTGCTGCACACCTGACACTGGCTCTGCGCACCTGACCAATGTCTGATTTTTCTGAGTTTTCTTTGCAATTTTGATTTTCACCTTGAGAAATCATGTATTTACTGATGTAATTGATGGAAGTAAATGTAATTATGATGTTTTTACACTTACCTAGGGTAAATACATTAGGTGAAAAGTTTTGATGACATGTAATGAATCAGTTTGCAAAAAGTGAGGGATGAGTCAGTTTGACATCCCTACACTCTAGGTATTCAGTTCAGTTTTTGGTGGAACTGCTCTTCCTCTCATGAATTCGACCCCTGAGGATGGGAGGAGTTGCTTTGAGGTCTATATCATGTATTTTTTGACTCATTTCACAGGTTGGATGTTGATGCATTGATCATAGACTCTAGTGTAATCATTTTGGCAGGAAATTAATGAAAAGGTTGCAGCTATATCTTTGGGATACTTGTGGTATGGAAATTTAGCATTGTTCTTCTTATGTCTCATTATGTATGAATGTTTTGTTCCATGATCCATTTCATTTCTATGGTACGCTGGTTTTAAAGTTGATAAACATAATACATCTCTCATGCTCTGTTTTGGGAAAACCTTCATAGTTTGTCCATCTTCTTCAGTTTAGAAAGAATTCATGCTTAGCCTTGCTCTTTCTAGCTCCTCACCTATCTGATCCATCCCACTCTAGAAACCCTAAGGTGTTAGGTTTTCTACCTACCTCGCCCCATTGAATCTCTGCAACCCTAATCTTATTTTCCCTGACCTAGCTTCTTTGACCTAATTATCCTCATCCAACAACTCAATTTCAAACAAACCCCTGTACTTATACCTAGCCTGAAAACCCTAATTCATCCAGCCCTCTTGGTTGTGATTTTGTGGAGAGAGCCCTCTCCGGCTTGGTAGGGCTAGCTACCAAGTTAAAAGATTGGTTTGTGGTTGCCTTTGTTGGGATTTCTTCTTCAGCCTTAGAGATCTGGCGGAGTGATAACAGACCAAATCGTTGGTCTTTAGGAAGTAGATCCAGGTTTGTCTGGAGTAATCATCAATGAAGGTGACAAAGTATTCACCATCACTAAGAGCTCTAGTGGACATTGGGCCACAAATGTTTGAATGTATCAATCCTAATACACCTTCTACTCAGTTGTCACTTCTAGGAAAAGCTACCTTAGCGTACTTCCCTAGTACGCATCCTCTGTATACGTCATCATGATCAGTACGGAGGACTAGAGCTCTAGTTGCTATAGGGTAAAATGCTTGGGTTGTTGGTTATCGAATATCCCTCTCAGGGCTTTCCGGTGCCCGAGGCAGATAGTAAGATTCGCTGTATAGTTCACAAAGAAAGCATACACATGTTCATATCAACTTAAATAACTTGATGGAATAAGATGGAAGATTACCTCTTTAATGATCTTGAGGTCTTTTGGAGAGCGCTGGACAGCGAAGCAGGGATCCTTCTTCACCAGCTCCAAATCTTGACCCTGCAATCAATCAAAGCACCTGTGTAATCTCTACCATAACATACATTTCCTATCAATTAAGTCAATATATAATAAACATTTAAACTATGCACATCTAAGCCGTTCATCTCATGCTATGTAAAGAATCAAATAACAATGACAATATCAATGCATAGAATGGACAAAACATATACAGTTCTAATGATTTATAAAAAGGAGGATTACAACCGTTGGTTGTACCAATCCCTTCTCAGCCTTCCAATCTCTCTATCCCTCAAAGTGGTCATGCCTTGATCAACAAGTTTTCAATGAACCTCTTTGACCTTTGACCTTCGCACTACAACAATAATCTCTACTTCACAAGTATTCAAAACTTTAACAATCCTTCGACCTTGAACCAAGAGCCTTAAGCTCCATTTTATAGGAGATGGAGAGAGCAATCATTGCCCTTCTCTTTCCACTAGTTTTGAATAGGAAAAACCAAGATGTTTCCTCAACTTCCATGCTTTTGCCTTCTTTGAGAGTTCAGTTGTTTATGGCAAGGCCCAATAAGAGATTAGTGCTTTGCAGTTTCTTTTTTGTACTGACTCTCTTGTGAGAAAAAGCTGGAAATTCAAATCATTCTCCGCGGGTTTTTCCCGTTCTAAACTCAAAACAAGGGTAACACTTCCCTCTAGTGTAAACAGAGCGTTGCCCTAGCCGCTAATGCAACCTATTCATTGATCATGTGCGTTATAATGCTCTTGTGCTGTTATAGTGGGGCGTTACCTTGGCAGAAGTAGGTTTAGTTTAGGTCTTTGTATTCCTTCCATATTTATCTTCTCCTCTGAGCTGATGAGGAGGTATTTTGACCTGTAACACCAGTGACAGTCTCTCTGAGCATCCTTAGTGCTCCGTGGTGCAAGTGTCCCATTCGCCTATGCCATAGTTCATTCAGATCTTTTTCTCCATCAAGATTGCTACATATCAGTGCCATTGGAGACTTGCGCTGCAATATGTATAGTCTATTGCTTCGAGCTCCAATTTGTCTCTTCTTCTTCTAGCTTGGATGTTTGACGTATAGCTTCTTTCCAATGAAGTATACATCGTATCCCTTGTACTGTAACTGGAACACTGAAATTAGATTCATTCCTAACTTGGGCACATGTAGCACATTAGTGGCTCTGATTCTGGTTCCTGCCTCCATCTGAAATGCTATGGTGCCTCTCCCTACTGGAGTGCATTTCGTTCTGTTTCCCATTGTGATCTGGAAGTCCATCTGCTCCTCCTGATAGCTCGAGAAATATTCTCGTACTCCAGTCATGTGAGCTGAAGCTCCGCTATCATTGTACCAGACACCTGTAGATGCTGAAATTGACAAGCATGCGAAGTCTTCTTCCAATTTGGAAGATAATTCAGACACATCTAGATTTTCCATACTTATTTGTGCTATTTTTCCTTCGATTTTTGACAATTTTGCTGCCCAACAAAAACTGCGTCCCACTTGAAGACTGCTTTGCGTTGAAGCTGCTGCGCTGCTCCCTCTGTCACTAGCAAATTTCGATCCAGAAATCTCTCTCCGTCGACTCACTCAGAGAGTGATTTTCCCACGAAAATTTTCCCTCTTGGATTGGACTATGCAATCGTTTAGGGGATTTGATTTATTGCCTACTTAGTCTCCTGATCTCTCTCTTTTGTTCAGGGCTGGCTCTTCTGGATCTGTTTTGCTCTGATACCATGTGAGAATTCCGCTATCCGGAATCCTACTGCAACAACTGATTATATTTCTTATATTTGTAATTCAACTGAACAAATTATTTATCGTGTGCTATGGAAAATATCGAGATGAGATACACTACAGTCTTCACCATTAAAAATTCCGCGGGAAGTAAATGCAAGGAAAAATATTAGCACAAGTACAATCACAATGGCACAGTTATTTTTGGACAATTGTCCCCGGAAAAGCCCAATGTGGGAAAACCGGTGCAACAGATGAGGGTTTCTTTATTATTATTCAGCAAAATCTCTTGTACAAAATATAACTAGCAGAATAGAAGAGGAATATCTGTGAGAAATTTACAAACAATTTTCTCACTTGCTCGAAAGTGATATTTTGACCCTAGAGAGGCCCTATAGCTTTTCTGTGCCTCATTGCGTCAACTTCTGTGTAGTCCCAACATCACAGCCTCTGTGCTGTTCTGTCACTGCGTCACTGCCTCTGCGTTGTCCCTCCTCTGCACTGCTTCCTCTGGTCTGATCCTGCACTCTCAGCTCTTGCTGATACCCTCTTTCTTCAACCTGCAACTCTCCCTCTGATTCGATTTTCTCTTGCCGAAATTCAGCTAGTGAGAAAATTGATCTTCTTGGGTAATTGAGTATCTTCCCGGCATATTTTTCCAAATGCCCATCGAGTCGTCCTTATCATTTTCTCGTTGAGAATTGAATGACCGAGATTAAATATCTAATCAACGGCTAAGATTAACTTGACTTGATCTCCGTCTTTTTCTAGAAAATTCACACCCTGTTTTATTAATATCCTTTAATTATTTTAATTCCCTAAGTTTAAACTTAGGCTCCCATTAAAAATAATTAATTATTTTATTTTAAACACAATTTGGGTGGAATTTCCCAAAACGCTTTTTGCGCTCTTTGGAATACATGTGTCTAAGCCTGCCTGCAAAATTTGAGACTTGGAGCACATTCGATTCTATTAGGAATCAATAGTCCCTAACCAGAGTGACATAGATCTGCGCAGAGGCAAGTTAGAGGCATCGTGGGGCTTTCCAGTTCAGTGTTGGGTCAGTGTTGGATCTCAAGTGTTAGTGTGAGGTAATCTTCACTAATTCTCTGTCAGTCAGATTCTCTGTGGATAGCTAGATTTGGGCATCCAATTGTATTCAAAAACTTCTTCTTAATAATACAAACCTCCAGCTGCTGAACTGGTTTTCCCGCATTGGGTTTTTCCGAGGACTTATTCCAAAAATAATGGTGTAATGTGTGTCTAATTTTCTTGCTCAGATCTCGTTTCCGTAGTTTATTTAGTGAAGGTTGCAGTGTATTTGCTTCAGTATTTATTTGTAGAACACAATAAATAACTTGTATAATTTATCAAGTAAGAGAAGAAATATCAGTTGCTGCAATAGGATTTCGGGAGTTAGGAATTTTCACAATGATAACAATTCATTACAAATTTCTAGTGTGTTGACCGTACTTTGTCAACGACCCCATAGCAGTACACTCCCATTTTTTCAAATGGGATTCATCATGTTCGACGTTGTCGCGCCATTCAGATTCCATCATCAGTCAACAGACGACATTTTGTTATAAATGATGTAAACCCATTCTACATGTAATGATGTAAATGATCTAAGTAAGACCATCAATGTATGTAACAACTTAGGTAAGCCTAGTATGTTGTTGATGATTTCCATCCTAGGAGGTTTTTTGTCTCACTGATTCACGTAAGTGATCGGCAGAGTTTTTCCCTCCAGCCTCACCCCAAAGATAGGGTGGATTTTATCATCAGCATGCTAAGTGAGTCCTGATGTTTTCTATCGAGTCCTTGTAAAATTAGTTTGTGCTACTTGGTCTACTAGATCATATTTGAGTCGCAGAATTGGGTATTTATTTGAGGGTCTATACGAATGGGTATTCCCCCTTCATGTATGTAAATGTATTATCTCATGTAAAGAGGGTTGGAAAAATAATTAAAATCCCCTCTCAGTCAATTAATTAAATTTTCTGGTCAATTAATTTAAAAAATCTTAAACCAGAAATTTAATTAATTTAGGGTCCTAAGTTAGGATTAAATCTTTAAAGGAAAAATTTGTGGGTCCTTGGAAAATGATTTTGAAAGCCCCAGGCCAAGGGAATATTGAGAATTTTAAGAAATTTTGGACCTTTGGGCCTTGGTGGTTAAGTCAAAGTCAAAATTTTGGGGTAATTAACTCAAAAATAATATTTTTGAGTTAATTAAAATTGAATTAAATGATAAATTCGTTTTTCCCTAAAATTTTAATTTCAACGCTCCGGATTAAAAGATGATTAAATCTTTTGGATGGTCGAGATTATTTTGATGTGGATCATCCAAACTAGCCGTTAGAGATCTTGTCCTATAAATTTAGAGGTCTCTCTCATTCTTGAGTCATCCGATCTCAGGATCATGCACTTGTTCTTAGAAGCTCTTGTAAATTTTTGAAGAATAAAGCATAAAGACTTTGGGGTTACAAATCTTGATGTTCCTTCTCAGATCTATGTGGTGAATTGTCTCTAAACTCTGCTACTTTGTTTCTTGCATTTTATCATTGATGGCCTTCATGGATTAATCTGCATACAGGTATCTTGTGCAGTTTTATGGGTTTATAAAATAACATTCTGATTTTTTTAAAAAAGGTCTCATGTTGTTTTCTTAAATCTCTATCGATTTAAGGTCCGGATCTAAGTGTGCAGAGAATTTTTTTTTAAGATTGGGCGTCTGGAGAAGTCTTCGGTTGGACCAACCGACTCTTAATAAACATAAATTTGATAAGCTCTTTCTTTGTTAAATTCCAGGTCTATCTTACGATAATTGGTGGTTTTGCAGGGTTTTCTAAGGCTTGTGCCTCTCCCAAACAAATTTTAAATCTCTGAAAATTGTGCTAAAATGGATTCAAATCTGACCATGAGGGCTTTAAATCTGTAAACTAGTTGTAAATTTGTAATTTTTATGTAAGGGTTTAATCGTTTCTTGGTTTGAATCTTCAGATCTGGCTGGTTTCTTGCAGATTCAGGGTTCAAATTGATTTTTTTTTAAAGATCTGAGGCAGATCTAGCCTCCAAAGGCCATATCTGGCCTCAAATCACTACTATGGACGAATCTGGACATTATTTAATTTGAGGAGCATATAAATTTAAGTTTGCAGGGAAAATTCATTTAATTTAAAGGGAAAAATTCTCAGTTTGCTGGACGTTTTAGATGTGTATGGGTTTATTTCTGTCTCTGTCTACTGTGTTAGCCCTTATCTACATCCTCATCTTGCTGACCATCGACACCCTTGCATCATTCATCGGTTCCTTTCTCTGCATCGAAACTTCTCATCTGACGTCCGATCTTCACTCTTCCGCAATCACGTTTTCCTGTTTACGCATCTTTCCTGCCATCATACCTCTGCTGTCGACTTTCATTTCCTTGCCTGTCCGTTTCTTTTCCTCTCTGCTGTCAAATTTGCCCATCGAACCCCTTTCTCATTCGCTGTCAGCGTTTTTTCCTTAGCCATCGATTTCATATCTTCCTCCGATTCCTCATCGACCTGCATTTAAAAAAAAAGAAAAGGAGGGGCTTGCATCGCTGCCATTCGAATCCATCGCTATCGTCCAACATTTTCCGTCCGATATGCATACGCTCCACGTTTGTCGTCATCCATCCTTTCCTTCCTAGCCGTCTTTCCTGCGTTCATCTCCACTTTCCTGTTTGCTGTGGTGCTCCATTCTCCTGCCGTCCGACTTCCCTTCATGCTTTCAGGCCCTCGTCCAAGCTCACCTGCAGATAAATCAAACACACACACATTCAAAAGGAAATTAAACTTGACGTCTGTGTTAATTTGACATTTCGATTCTGTATATATCGTTAGTTTAAACTTCATTTATTTTTATTTGGACTCAATTTGGTTAACGTTAGCCCTTAGGTTTTAATTTTGTTGATGTTAGTTTAATTTAGTTAGATTTTAAATTAGCGTTTGGTTTTGTTAGTTTTAAATGTATATATTTTAATTATAGGATTTAATTTTAGTTTAATTTAAATTTAGTTTTTGTTTAGTTTTAGTTTTTTTTTAGATTTTAGTCTTAAGTTTAACTTTAATTTTTGTTATTTAATTCTTAGTTATAAATTTATCTTAGTTTTAATTTGTGTAGACTTGACCTTTAGATTTTGATTAGAGTTGATTTAGTTTTAAAAGATTAAATTTTTTAATTTAGATTTTGATTTAGATTTCCTAATAAGCAAAAATAATAAAAAATATAAAAATATAAAAATTCTAAAAAAATTTCTAAGTTCTATAGTCAAATGAGTTTAATTTTTCCATCTGAAGTTTGACTGTGGAGCACTTTAATTTTCGAACTAGGTCATATTGGAGCATCTTAATTTCGGAAATCTTTCAAGCATCTGGCATTCTCATGTTATTGTTATTCATGGTTGTGGCATTTTCAGTTAAATATCATTGTGATCAAATTGTGTTTTAATAAGCAGCAATTAATTGTCACTTGTTTATAATCGCATAACGGGATTCTGTTTGACTCCATAAGGCACTAGTCTTAAACGTGAAATCTAATTTAGATCTGTGGAATCTCGTTCATTTTATCAAGTATTTTTGATGTCTTAGCTGTGTCTCCTGGATTCTTCATCCTCATTTATAATAGGGTCTACCTCCCTTAGCTTGCAAGGAGACAGCTTAAATAGAGAGATTGGGGATAAAGGTGACAGCCCCCAATCTGAGCCGTTGTCGCGGTGCCTGGACAATCTGTGCGACAACATTTTTTGGCGCCGTTGCCGGGGATAGAGTTTTTCTGTCCTTGGTCTTAGCGACATTTTATAATCTTCTGATCTTCTTTCGCCATTCATTAGCCTGTCACAAGGAATCACATTTTCTGGCGTCTTTTCATCTCTTCATCTTTTCATCGTCTTATCTTTCGTCATATCACTAATCATTTCATCTTTAGCACCTGGACATTTCGGTTGGCTTCTTGTTTGGGTGGCGACTCCACTTATTCATCTTTTTACTCCCAGACAAGAATCCCCCCCTGATATCCATCTGCTATCTCTCGATTATTTCTTCTGTTTTAGAATTAGTTTCATGTTCAAGTGGCAACTCCAATTCTTTCATTTCTTACAAGAGTTCCTGCTAAGAAGTTCGCTTCTTGAGGACCTTTTGACTATTCTTGAACACGGATCTATTTCTAAAATCCTAAAAACGATATCATGGATGTTTTTGCCCCGTGTAATTTTGCTAATATTCAGGGTTATCCCCATGATGTCCCTCAAATGGATAAATTACCTTTTTTTCAAGGAAATGATGCAGTTAGTGTTAAATCTCATTTGTTTGCTTTCACTAACTGGTGGAATAGATTTGCAATTGCAAAAAATAATTTCGAGGATGTAAAGATGAAAACTTTTGTTCTTACTTTTGGTGAGGATGTTGCTGAATGGTTTACGGAAAAGCCTGATAATTCATTTGATACTTTTGAATCAATTGTAGCTGCCTTTAAGGAAAAGTATGGTGATAAAAGGGAAGATAGACATTTGGTAAGAGAGATCAGTACCATAAAAAAGAAAGAAAATGAAACGACTGAAGAATTTAACAGGAGATTTAATGGTATCCTTAGAGAAATATCTCAAACTCATAAACCTCCTAATGGATCTCTTCTGAATTTTTACATTGATGCTTTTGATTCTGATACTTCATATGAGTTAAGGCGGGCTAAAACTGCAAATTATAAGGCTTGTCAATCTTTAGCTGAGGAGATTGAAAAGGATAAGAAAGCATCTGGAATGTCTGAAATTCCAGATTTTGATAAGTCTTTGACAGAATCTAAGGAAAAAGAAATTGAAGAAGATGATGATAACCCTATGAAAAAGTTAATGCAGAAACTTGAAAGCATGGAGCTTAATCAAGCAAAATTAATCTCTGACCATGCTAAGGAAATAAGTGTCTTACAGGCTAGGTTGGTCCAAATGGAAAGGGCTCAAACGCAGAATTCCCAACTTAGAAATAATAATGCTTTGCAAAAAAGAGGCCTATCTTATGAGCAGAGACCGACAAATTAACTTGAGTTTGCAAATCTTGTGGATGAAGCTCTGCCTTATTTTAGAGCCTATAATGATCTTCATGAAGAGGTTACTTGCCATGTTGTAAAAAGAATCATAGCTAGTAGAATGGCATGGTCAAGCCATCAACTTAATGTTGTTGGTAAGGACTATCACATGCATATAGAAGATCATGAAAGTCAGGTTAACGAATCAGCTCAGATGATTAAGGATGTGCAACCCAATCATACGCAAATGATTCAAAACATGGAAGTTAACCAAATCAATCTTCAAAATCAAATAATCGCCACGGAAGAAAACAGGTTAAAGATAATGGAAGTTAATCATTCTAATCAGATGTCCATTATACAGAATCATATGATTGCAATGGAAGCGAGACACACCCAGGAAATGACTGCCATGAAGGAAAATCACTTGTTGGAGATGAGTTCTATACAGAAAAGGTTAGAAAAGATGGAAAAATTACATATACAAAAGTTTCAGCCGAAATTTGATTATGAAGATTCATCAACAGATCATAAGACTTCTTGTCTGCTAAAGCCATTCTCATCTCATCACATGGAGGATTTAACTATGGTTTCAAAGGATGTTGAGAAAGACCAAGCTTATGTTTCACCATTGACAGAGTATATCCAGAATAATATTGGTCACGCTCCAGGTTCTTCAGATTTTTTGTGCAAGCATTTTCAAGATCAGGACAAGAAATCTACAGTAGTCTCATTGTTGACATCACAACCCACTCAGAAGAAGAGAAAGAAGCAAAAAAGAAGAAGTAAGTGGTTTGATTCGTTTGATGGTCGAGAGCAGCTTGATCTTCGGATAAGAGAGAGTCCTACATTATGCAAGATCGACCATGGCACATCTGAAAACCAGCCTACAGACTTGCCTGAAAGCAGGCAAATGCTCAGCATGCACTATATTGAGCACATATGATGCCACAGGGCATCCTCTGTATCGTATTTCTAACCCTACTCCTCGTTATTTCAGCATTTCATTTTGCAGTTAGAGTAGATTTACTTTTCATGTTAAGTAGAATAATAAATAAAAGAAGAGCTTCTATTTTTCATGAGCTTAATATTATATGATGATATTTGGATGGACGCTACTTATGTAATCTTGTGTGTTGCTTGGATGCAGATTCTGGATTCTCAAATTCCTTCAATGAAGCAACGTGTCCCCAAGTAGAGCAAGATGTTGACCGCACTTTGTCAACGACCCCATAGCAGTACACCCCCATTTTTTCAAATGGGATTCATCATGTTCGACGTGGTCGCGCCATTCAGATTCCATCATCAGTCAACAAACGACATTTTGCTATAAATGATGTAAACCCATTCTGCATGTAATGATGTAAATGATCTAAGTAAGACCGTCAATGTATGTAACAACTTAGGTAAGCCTAGTATGTTGTTGATGATTTCCATCCTAGGAGGTTTTTTGTCTCACTGATTCACGTAAGTGATCGGCAGAGTTTTTCCCTCCAGCCTCACCTCAAAGCTAGGGTGGATTTTGTCATCAGCATGCTAAGTGAGTCCTAGTGTTTTTTATCGAGTCCTTGTAAAAGTAGTTTGAGCTACTTGGTCTACTAGATCATGTTTTGAGTCGCAGAATTGGGTATTTATTTGAGGGTTTATACGAATGGGTTTTCCCCCTTCATGTATGTAAATGTATTATCTCATGTAAAAGAGGGTTGGAAAAATAATTATAATCCCCTCTTAGTCAATTAATTAATAAAATCTTAAACCAGAAATTTAATTAATTTAGGGTCCTAAGTTAGGATTAAATCTTTAAAGGCAAAATTTGTGGGTCCTTGGAAAATGATTTTGAAAGCCCTAGGCCAAGGGAATATTGAGAATTTTAAGAAATTTTGGACCTTTGGGCCTTGGTGGTTAAGTCAAAGTCAAAATTTTGGGGTAATTAACTCAAAAATAATATTTTTGAGTTAATTAAAATTGAATTAAATGATAAATTCGTTTTTTCTCCAAAATTTTAATTTCAACGCTCCTGATTAAAAGATGATTAAATCTTTTGGACGGTTGAGATTATTTTGACAAGGATCATCCAAACTAGTCGTTGGAGATTTTGTCCTATAAATTTAGAGGTCTTTGTCAGTATTGAGTCATCCGATCTCAGGATCGTGCACTTGTCTTGGAAGCTCTTGTAAATTTTTGAGGAATAAAGCATAAAGACTTTGGGGTTACAAATTTTGATGTTCCTTCTCAGATCTATGTGGTGAATTGTCTCTAAACTCTGCTACTTTGTTTCTTGCATTTTATGATTGATGGCCTTCATGGATTAATCTGCATATAGGTATCTTGTGCAGTTTTCTGGGTTTATAAAATAACATTCTGATTTTTTAAAAAAGGTCTCATGTTGTTTTCTTAAATCTCTATCGATTTAAGGTCCGGATCTAAGTGTGCAGGGAATTTTTTTTTTAGATTGGGCGTCTGGGGAAGTCTTCGGTTGGACCAGCCGACTCTCAATAAACAAAAATCTGATAAGCTCTTTCTTTGTTAAATTCCAGGTCTATCTTACGATAATTGGTGGTTTTGCAGGGTTTTCTAAGGCTTGTGCCTGTCCCAAAAAAATTTTAAATCTCTGAAAATTGTGCTAAAATGGATTCAAATTTGACCATGAGGGCTTTAAATCTGTAAACTAGTTGTAAATTTGTAATTTTTATGTAAGGGTTTAATCGTTTCTTGGTGTGTATCTTCAGATCTGGCTGGTTTCTTGCAGATTCAGGGTTAAAATTGATTTTTTTTTAAAATATCTGAGGCAGATCTAGCCTCCAAAGGCCAGATCTGGCCTCAAATCACTACTATGGACGAATCTAGACATTATTCAATTTGAGGAGCATATAAATTTAAGTTTGCAGGGAAAATTCATTTAATTTAAAGGGAAAAATTCTCAGTTTGCTGGACGTTTTAGATGTGTATGGGTTTATTTGCTCTCCACCATCGCGCTAGCCCTTATCTACATCCTCATCTTGTCGACCATCGACACCCTTGCATCATTCATCTCCGTTCCAGTCTCTCGCATCAAAACTTCTCATCCGACGTCCTTTCTTCACTCTTCCGTAATCACATTTATTCCCAATTAGCCTCGCTAATTGGAATATTTCATTTTTTGTTTAATTTTGCCACTTTAGCTAGAAATAATAAATAAAGTGAGAAATAAGAGGGGTCACCTCACTTTAGTCACCTCACTTTATAAAATAAAGTGTTTTCCTAGTTGATTAACGTTATAACTTAGAGAGGGGGCCTTGGGGGTCCACATGGATATGAGGGGAGGCCTCACGCTGACCCAAGGGTAATTGCGCAGGCCAAGGAGAGTGAAGGACGCAGTCAAAGTTTTGGAGGGAGTTTAGCACTATAAAAGTGGGGTTCTCACCTCATTTTGGCATGCATGATTTGATATTGATATTGAGAGCTAGACTTCTGTTTGCTTCAGCACGTCGGTTGTTTAGTCGGTCTGCAGCACTGTTTAGTGCAACCGAGTGTCTCCGGTCGGAGATCTCACCCTTAGCCTCGGGGGACTTCGAGTGCCTGCCCTGGTAAGGTTATTTCTGGTTTCACCCTTAGCTTCGGGGGACTTCAAGTGCCCGCCCTAGTAAGGTTATTTTCTGAGTAACATCCTTCAGTTTCAGTGGGAATTGGTAGCAGTTTCAGGTGGAGATTTGGAGAGGAAGAAGCCCTCTTGTGGCTGCGCAGATCTAGCAGGCAGGACGCTGTTTCAGGGGGAAGAAGGACGCAGTTCAGATCTGAGAAGGAGGACGCTGTTCCAGGGGAAGAAAGGACGCAGATCAGACTTAGAGAGAGGACGCTGTTCCAGGAGGAAGAAGGACGCAGATCTGAAGGCACATTAGTAGATCCAGCCTTGGAGATTGCAAATCTGAGGAGATATTTGCAGATCTAGTTCTATAGGGTGCAGATCTGGAAAGATAGCATTAGATCCAGCCTGGGAGATTGCAGATCTGAGGAGATATTGGCAGTTCCAACCTAGATCTGAAGAGATAACATCAGATCCAGCCTTGGAGGTTGCAGATCTGAGGAGATATTGGCAGATCCAGCATAGATCTGAAGAGATAGCAGTAGATCTGAGCTAGGAGGACGCAGATCTGGAGGGATAGGACGCAGATCTGGATTGGAGGCTTCAGATCCAGTAGATCTGAGCATATAGGACGCTGATCTGATGAGCATGATCATGTGAGTGGGCCTTGACAGCGTTTTCCAGCATTCCTAGTCTTGAGAGGCTGATCTATTCATCTGGAGGTTTTGTGACTAGCACTCCATCTGTTTCTGCGCTGTCACTAGCAGAGACAGCGTTTTCATTGGTGAGGGTTTGGAGGATTGAGATCAGCCATCTTCCAGTCTTCAGTTGCAGCTCCATTGCATTCCAGCAGCAGCTCTTCTTCAGCCAGCTAGGACGCTGTCCTTATTTGTAGCCATTATCAGATCTGAGAGGGTCTCCACTTGCCTAGGGCAAGGATAGGTGCATTCATTCTGATTATTTTGTACTCCTTCCTATGTATTCTCAGATTAATAAGATGACTTAGTATTCTGGCATTCTATGTGTATTTGATCTATTATCTGGTTCCAGCATTTGTTTATGTATATCTGTCTGGCATATTTCTGTGTATTACTGGTTATTTCCCTTTGGGGATATTACATTTTCCCCGTTTACGATCTTCTCGCCATCATACCTCTCCGTGCCGTCGACTCTCTGCTTCTCGCTCGTCCGTGTCTTTCCTCTCTGCTGTCAAATTTGCCCATCAAACCCCTTTCTCATTTGCTGTTAGCGTTTTTTCCTTAGCCATCGATTTCATATCTTCCTCCGATTCCTCATCGACCTGCATTTAAAAAAAAAAAAAGGAGGGGCTTGGATCGCTACCATTCGAATCCATCGCTATCGTCCAGCATTTTCCGTCCGATATGCATACGCTCCACGTTTGCCGTCATCCATCCTTTCCTTCCTAGCTGTCTTTCCTGCGTTCATCTCCACTTTCCTGTTCGCTGTGGTGCTCCATTCTCCTGTCGTCCGGCTTCCCTTCATGCTTTCGGGCCCTCGTCCAAGCTCACCTACAGATAAATCAAACACACGCACATTCAAAAGGAAATTAAACTTCACGTCTGTGTTAATTTGACATTGTGATTCTGTATATATCGTTAGTCTAAAATTCATTTTTTTTTTATTTGGACTCAATTTGGTTAACGTTAGCCCTTAGGTTTTAATTTTGTTGATGTTAGTTTAATTTAGTTAGATTTTAAATTAGCGTTTGGTTTTGTTAGTTTTAAATGTATATATTTTAATTATAGGATTTAATTTTAGTTTAATTTAAATTTAGTTTTTGTTTATATTTAGTTTTTTTTTAGATTTTAGTCTTAAGTTTAACTTTAATTTTTGTTATTTAATTCTTAGTTATAAATTTAAATTAGTTTTAATTTGTGTAGACTTGACCTTTAGATTTTGATTAGAGTTGATTTAGTTTTAAAAGATTAAATTTTTTAATTTAGATTTTGATTTAGATTTCCTAATAAGAAAAAATAATAAAAAATATAAAAATTTCAAAATTCTAAAAAATTTCTAAGTTCTATAGTCAAATGAGTTTAATTTTTCCATCTGAAGTTTGACTGTGGAGCACTTTAATTTTCGAACTAGGTCATATTGGAGCATCTTAATTTCGGAAATCTTTCAAGCATCTGGCATTCTCATGTTATTGTTATTCATGGTTGTGGCATTTTCAGTTAAATATCATTGTGATCAAAATGTGTTTTAATAAGCAGCAATTAATCGTCACTTGTTTATAATCGCATAACGGGATTCTGTTTGACTCCATAAGGCACTGGTCTTAAACGTGAAATCTAATTTAGATCTGTGTAATCTCGTTCATTTTATCAAGTATTTGATGTCTTAGTTCTGTCTCCTGGATTCTTCATCCTCATTTCTAATAGGGTCTACCTCCCTTAGCTTGCAAAGAGACAACTTAAATAGAGAGATTGGGGATAAATGTGACAGCCCCCGATCTGAGCCTTTGTCGCGGTGCCTTGACAATTTGTGCGACAACACAGTGATTGGAAGATTCCATATAAGATTAATATAGGGTGGTTAGATCCATTCTCAGTCCGACAATTTTGTTTATTAGTCAGAGGGTCATATCGTCTTGTATGAACAAAGATGAATGTTCTGAGACGAGAAGATATTTGAAAAGGGAAAAGGGACCAAGCCCTTTCATCAGTAAGCTTTGAGGACAAAGATTTTTGAAGAGGAAGATACTGTTATGAATATAGTTTATATATAAATAATAAAATTAATGTAAACAATAATAATCATAATAAGGTTAACTAAATAGTCATTAGTAATGAAAAGACATGTGTTAAAGACATGACCATTCATGAAGAGGCATCTGTCTAGGTATATAAGCAGGCCTCATTTGTAACATTCACATCATCTCAGTTGTCTTCAAATATTATTATATATAATTACTTGTCCTATAATTGATGTCTTTGTCTTCGAAGAATTTTGAAGAGTATTGCATAGAGTACGAACCTTGTTTGTAACACACATGCAGGGTGATACAACATGCTTGTGTGGCGTGCATGGGCCAAACACAAATTATTTAAAAAAACAATAATTTATGGGTGGAGTAGCCTAATATTCAAGCCTAGGGCCTTACTAATGCTATGTAATTAATGACAATTTTAACTTCTTAAAGTAAAAGTAACATTCTTCAATTTTTAGCATTATGATTCCAATATGGAGAAAATAGAATTTTAAATCCCACTCCAAATCCAACAGACTTAACAGTTTTTAGGATTTCAAGATTGAGGGGATTTTATCATATCCATTGGATTTTGTTGTGTATGAGGGTATGGAACTAGCATTTAATCAAGAGCACGAAGCCCTCTATGTAACTTAATGTTAGTGACATTAATTGTTGAATTTCTCTCACTCAAACAAATATGGATCTGACATGTTATGTTTTTTTTTTTTATCTCATTTTAATTCTTAGAGGGTGATATTGATGATGAGGATCCCAATATATGCAACAATTTCAATGATATGTTTTTATTTGTTGGAGGGTGATTTTATTGGGCCTTGGGCCTTTGCACGTGTTCATTTATTCATGAATCTGTATCTGTATTCAAAATTATATTGTTAAAACTTAAATGCTTTCTTTCAAAGTTTCGGTATGTTTATATATGTCTGTGTGTATCGCGTTTCCCCGTTTCCTGATCTTTGGTGGGTCACTCTTCCAGTGCGTTCCCATTTCAGATATGCGTTTTCATTTCCCCTACCATGCAACTAAGACGTAAACTCTTTGCTTAGCTCTGTGTGTCTGGGCATTCCATTATTATTGAATATCAATAAACCCTGGTGTGTAGAAGTCTTTATCTAGTCTAGGGGTAAGATATGTAGCTCCTTTATAATGATTAATTGAGCCTTATCCAATTTAAGGTATCTTTCCCTAGCCTATTTACATCTCTCAGAACCTTATAACTAGATTATCCTTATATTTGAATACAGGGAAGCCTCCCTTGTGGTGGAACTTCACCAAACAGCAGTTGGAACATTGTTGGGGTGACAGTGTCAGTCTCTCTCATTGTTGCTACAGGTTCTGGTCCTCACCTTGTGAACCCCCGCAGGGCCTGCTAGATTTTGTGGCAGCAGTACTCTGAAGTGAAACTAAGCAGTAACACACATACCAACTTTATTTTTTCTTTATTTATTAAAAGAAAAACTAATGATATAAAAGATAATTTCATAAATTTTGGTTGAATGTAACAATTTTTTACCTTCACTTTGAGAAACTATTTTGTAACCAAATTTGCAAAATCTTTGCTGGAATATGTAAGTGCTGCAGATTATTGAATATCATATTGCACAGTTATGCTTCCATTTAATATCTAGTGCATATAGATTTTATCTTTTTTTATTGTACCATTTATGTTGGGGCACTACTTTTTATATTGCATTAGAGATTATTTGATAACCAGCTTATTACTTTTCATTTAATATGATAATATAGCTTCTTTGTGGTATTAGTTCTTTTTACATTTGCTAATAATAATGATTTAAATTATGCAGTGCTTCTCCACATCTTAATATCAACTTGCAAATGAATTATTGGCCGGCAACCAGTTGCAATCTCTCTGAATGCCAAGAACCTCTTTTTGACTTAATTTCAAATCTTGCTATCAATGGTAGCAAGACATCACAAGTGAGTTTACTTTCTAGAATTTGGCGCAACTATTTTTAGCCTTTATTTTATGAAAATCAGGAATATTAGTGCAAATCTGTTGAGCTTTAATAATATATATTCTTCTTGTTATGGCAAAACAAATGCTTTGAAGATTGAAGTCACGATGCATCCATTGGGGCATTAATGTGTATGTGATGAAATGCTAAATTGGCCTTTTTAAACTCTCGAACATAGGAAAAGAGCTTGCTTTGAGATTCAGCATGTTATATTTTAATGAATATGTTTTCTCTCTTATCATGCTTTTGTTCTTTTTGTGTTGAACAATATGTTGCTATAATTTGACTCTTGGTTCAACAAGTTATAATAATAACTGACTTAGGTGTCTTGATGCATCGAGGACATGGGAGAGAATTGGAAACACAAGAGAACTTAAAATAGATATTCAATTAAGGTGCAATAATTGCAAGGGTGGAGTTATTGATGTTTTTATGTGTCACTCCTAATATTATAGTAGACCCCTATAACGAAAAACCTTTATAAGTTAGTAAGATGCATTATTAAATTTTGATGTGCATTGCATTGCCTATACGTAACATGCTTGTGAAAAATAAGATGAGTGTTTGGAAACACAAGCTTTGTGAAGCTGTGGAGAGTGTTTGATCTTCATTGCTTAGCCCAATAGGCAATTCATGCATGTAGTTTGAAAAATTTCCAAAATACAATGTTAACATGCTCATGTTGTCGTCCACGGGGTCTTGGATAGACGGTGATCGGGTGCTATGTTAAGACACTCCTTGATGTGAAGTCACCGGTTCAAATCCCCACCCCGATCAGGGTGATATATTGGACATGATGTAGATGTAACCCTGCCAAACTTGCAAAAAAAAGACAAAAAAAAACATGCTCATGTTGTCTATCATATCGATATATTTGTGATGTAAACCGTAATCATACCTTCTATATTGTGATATAAAATTTGTGGACAGCTTGTAAACCCCATCAGGTAATACAAATTTAGGTTGTTGTTGTTGAACTAGAGATATGCGCACTACACTAAGACTATACAAGACATCTGAGTAGGTAACATCACAAGTATACAAAATTGCTCTATATTCCATTCAAGTGATAAGTGTATTGACAAATATATTTGAAATTTTTACTCATAAAGGCACTCACTAGCATTGAATCTTAGATATATAGCCTCTTGTTCCTAAGTTACACAATACAAAGAAATGGGTATGAGTATTTGAAATGGAAATAAACTAGAAACATGACCCTTCAAAAATTTAGAAACATACACATTAAATTTACTCTTTGGAAGTGTTACCCACCACCCGTGGGTGATATCCATAGGGGAAAAGTTTGCTACTAGATGGTCCTTAGCTGGCAGCCAACGACCCCTTGCAACCACCAGATTGTTGATTTCTGGTAGCATTGGATTTGCTCTAGCCTCAAGAATTTGCAAGGAGGCTAGGACATATCAATTCTCCAAAACCCAGTAATCGTTTTGGGAAATTCCACCCGGAGATAATTAATTTTTAATGGATGCCTAAGTCTAAACTTAGGAAATTAAAATAATCAAAGGGTATTAAACTGGGTGTGAATCTTCTAAAAAAAGACAGAGATCAAGTCAAGATGACCTTGAGCAATGGATTAGGATCTAATCTGGGTCATTGAAAGTTCAACGAGAAAATTATAAGAAGGAGCTCAATGGGCACTTGGAGAACACACCAGGCAGATACTCAGTTTCCCAAACAGATCGATTTTCTCACTCTCTAAAGTTCAGCAAGAGAAAATCGAATCAAAGGGTGAGTTGTAGGTGAGAGAGAGAGAGGGTATCGGCAATAGTCGAGAGTGCAGGAGACGACAGGAAGAGGCAGTGCAGAAGAGGGACGCACATCACCAATGCAGAGGGAGTGATGTAGTCATTGCGCAGAGGGTGACGCAATGGGGCTAGCGTGAGGGCTGCAGGTCCTTTCAGGGGTCAGAAATTCTCTATGGAGTGTGAGAAATTATTTTGTAAAGTTCTTTCAGTGATTCTTCTTCTATTTTGCTATCTGTATATTGTACATGAGATTTTTGCTAAAGATTAATAAAAGAAACCCTCATTTGCTGCACCGGTTTTCTCGCATTGGGTTTTTTCCGAGGACAATTGTCCAAAAATAACTTTGTCATCGTGTTTATTGTTGTGCTAGTATTTTCCTTACATTTATTTTCTACAATATTTGATTTGTGAAGACTGCAGTGTATGTATTACGCTATTTGCCGTAGATAACGCAAATTATTTGTTTCAGTAATTTAACAAATAAAAGAAATATTATCAATTGTTGTAGAAGGATTTATAATTTCTGAATTTTCACATGGTATCAGCGCACAAACAGGAGGCAAGAGAAACCTAGTTCAAATGGAAAAGGGAGTACCACAACACTGTGTGAGCAGCTGCTCGAAGTCCCCAGAAGGTTGTGCAGTCCTTTGGGCCACGTAGACAAGATTTCGAGGAAGAATTAATTCTCTAAGTGAGTCGACAGAGAATCATTCTCAGGAGCAAAGGGTTGTCAGAGGCAAATGGAGCAATTGTGTTTCTTTTGCAGAGCAGATATCCAGCTAAAATGCAGTATTTTTGTAGTTGCAAAATCAATGTTGAGAAGGAGGATAGCACAAAACAACATGGATATCAATATGTCTCAGAATTATCTTCCAGATTGGAAGAAGAATTCACATGTTTGTCAAGTTCAACATCAACAGTTGTTTGGTATATTGATAGCGAGGCTTCAACTCACATGACTAGAGTACGAGAATACTTCTCGAGCTATCAAGAAGAGAAGATGGACTTCTAGATCACTATGGGAAAACGAACCAAGTGTACTCTAGTAGGGAGAGGCACCATAGTGTTTCAAACGGAAGCAGGAACCAACATTAGGGTCATTAATGTGCTGCATGTGTCGGGATTAAGAATGAATCTGATTTTAGTATCTCAGTTACAGGAAAAGGGGTACGATGTATCCTTCATCGAAAGGAAGGTATATGTCAAACATCCCAGCTGGAAGAAGATGAGACAAATTGAAGCTCGAAGCAACAAATTGTATAGATTGCAACTCGAGTCTTCAATGGAACTGATAGGTAGTAATCATAACAGTGAAAAGGAACTGAACGAACTATGGCACAGGAGAATGGGGCACTTACAGCATGGAGCACTCAAGATGCTCAGAGAGACTGTGATAGGCGTTCCTGTCCTCAGTATCGAGCATGATGTTGTTTGCAGAGGATGCGTACTAGGGAAGTACACTAGGTCAGCTTTTCCCAGAAGTGACAATCGAGCAAGAGGCGTATTGGGATTAATACACTCAGATATTTGTGGCACAATGTCCACCAAAGGTATTAGCGGTGGCGAGTAATTTTTCACCTTTATTGATGATCTAGAAAAACTTGGATCTATTTCTTAAAGACCAAGGATGAGGTCTTTGATCGGTTCAAAGAGTTCAACGCTCTCGTAGAAAACATGATAGGGAAAAAGATAAAGGTATTGTGTTTAGTTATGGTGGAGAATTACACAAATAAAGACTTCTCAAATTTTTGCGGAAAGGAGGGCATCAAAAGAGAGAAGACAACTCCATATAATCCATAGCATAATGGAGTAGCGAAGCAGAAGAATAGAACAATCATTGGCGAGGCAAATGTGGAAATTTTTGAATTTTTACACTCTATGCAGAAATTGTTACTGTTAATTTGGTTATGCTCCTCCTACTTTAGACAAGTTATTAACTGAATAAATTCAAGTTAAAATCGAAGCAAAACACATAACAGATCTCCACCAATCCAGATCTAGAACAAGTTCATGCACACATAGACAAAGTGACAGTTATTTCTAGACAAATATTTCCCGGAAAAACCCAATGTGGCAAAACTGGTCTCTGGCTGCTGGAGGGTTTTATTATTAAGAATTTTTTGAATACTACAAGCCTGGGTTCCAGATCTGGAAAACTCGACAGAGAATATACTAGATCTACATCTCACTGGCTGATCTAGGGCAAAAATAATGACTGATCCACACCCTCAAACGAGATTTACAGAACTCAGCCAAAATTAGGGCCTAGAAACCCCAGCGCTGCCCCTGAAAGCCTTTGCATCAGCCTCTGAAGCCCCTCTAACCCTCAGCGCTGCTCCGGAAAGGTTTGCGTTACCCCAGACTGGGTGACGCAGGCCCTACGCAGCCCCTTAGGGTCTCTGCGTAACCCTTTGAGGGTTTCCTGCTGAAAATCACATTGTCCTTGGAGGGACTGCACTGTCCTTGCTGCTGCAGCTTCCCTTCTCCTCTGTGCTGTCCTTGAGTTGATCTCTGCCTCTTGTGTATTCTAGACCCCGAGATTAGATCATCCCCTTTGCCTAAATTTCCCTCTGCAGCTGAAACACTTCTGAGTATTCTTAGCAAATCCTGCCCTAGAATCTCAGCTTAGCTTCAGTGCTCTGCCTCTGTGTGTCTTTACAAATGACCCCAAGCCTTTCCTTTATACTTTTCTCGTTGACAAATCAACGACCATGATCAAATCTTGAATCAATGGTTAAGATTAAAAGAAAGCTTGATTCGTGTGACTTAAGACAATTTCATCACACGTTTAATTAAATTCACTTTTATTATTTAAGTTCCCTAAGTTTTAGCTTAGGAAATACATTAAAATAATTAATTAATTTAATATCTCCTAAACTAGATGAAATTTCCCAAATCAATTTTTGGGTCTTGTAGATCAAAATTTGGGAGTTAGAGCACAGCTGATGCTATGCCAAATACACAAAATCTCAACACTCCCTCTTAGCATCAAGGGTGTGCTCTAGCAATACATCACACTTATGCATTACATGATTTTGGGTATTGGTTCTGTGCTGCTGATGCTTTCTCTACTGCCACTCAACTCTGCACTGCTGTTGCCATTCTGTACTGTTGCCCATGGCTCTGTCACTGCCACTGCAACCATTGTACTGCAGCTCCCTCTCAATAAGCTGCATTTGTGCTGCTCATAGCACTGCCATTGCTGATCTGCTGCACTGCAACTTCAGTTGTTGAGAGGCACAACTGAATCTCCTGCCCAATCTTTGACAGACAAGTCAGATGGGCTACATCCTCATCACTAAAGCTCCGTAGGCTACAGATCAGTGTTGGCATCTAAAGAACAATGCACAACTACAACTCTGCTTGCGTAATCAGACTCCCTCTGCTCTACTGAAGTCACATCAGCCCGTTGTGCTGAAATCTATCATGCTGCTACTGCACTGTGCTGTCCCTCTGAAGTTCTCTGCGCTGCTGCAGCTTTGCACTGCATAATAAACTCTGCTCTGCGTTGCTGAAGTCACATCAGCCTTTGCGCTGCTGTTGCTCTGCTCTGCGTTGCTCCTTTCAGTCTTCAGATCTGCCTTCACCTGATCATCTGTGATCTATGCACCCACTGCTTCTCTTGTCCCGCTACTATCTTAAGGCTGCCGTAGCTTGCATGTGATCCAAGAGATGAGCTGCTCAAGGATCCCGCCTTACGTCCATGTAGCTCCTCTACATGTCCATGTCACCCCACCTCCGTGGTTCATGAGCACTCATGGTTGCATCATCTCCTGACCCATCATCTGCCACAACTGCTTTGGAAGAAGATGCTTCTTTGTCCATTTTCTTCTCAGGACAATTGCTGGCAAAATGTCCCATTTCACCACACTGGAAGCACTTGATCTTTGAAAGATCCTTCTTCTTCTTTCGCTGCTTCTTTGATGCCAAGGCTGCATCTTCCTCATCTTCCTTTTTCACTTTTCTCAATCCAGCGCTGTGCTGCCTCTTGGTGAATCTGCAGAGTTCTTCTTGACGCAAAATTGACCACAAGCCATCCCAATCTGGGAGGTCTTCTCTACCCAAGATACTTTGGACAAAGGTTTCCCACTCATCTGTGACAACATTGAGGGCAATCCTGACTATCACAACATCATCCACTGTTGCACCCATTGTATTCAGTTGATCTCTGATTGATTGCAATCTGAAGAGAAAGTGCTCCATGTCTTCTCCCTTGGTCATCATGAATGACCTCATCTGAGTCTCCAACAACAATTTTCTTCGGACAGACTTTCCCTCATACAGGGAGGTCAAGGCCTTCCACATCTCGTTAGCTGTCTTTTTCTCTGCTACGTGTGGTACAATATGGTCCTTGATTCCATCCATAATCAGGCACTTGGCATGCCCAACAGCCTTCTTATGCTTCCGAAGGAGATCTAGATTTGTCGATGTGGCCAGAGTTTGCTCTGCATGGTCTCTAAGATTGTATGCCTCAAGGACTATCATGATCCTTGCCTTCCAAACTGAAAAGTTTGAGAGGCCATCCAACCTTTCTTGATCATGCAGTCCCTGGGGAGCCATCTGCTCAGAATGTGTCGGAACTTCCTCTTCTCTTTGCTAGAGAAATGGATCTAAGGCCCTTGGTGAAACATGCACCTTCTGCTTCCTCTGACAGCTGATTTCCCACCTTGGAAATCTACCAAATCAACTATGATTCAACTCTTCTTTTGATCCTCTTATCAAACTGCAGCTTTCTTTCGGCTAGAAACTCTCTGAGAAGCTGATTTCCTCCCGCTCTTTATCACTTGTGCTAAGGCTAAAGATCTGAAACTTCAGAAAATTAACCCCACTAGCACCTTCTGAATTTCTGCAGCTTTTCTACAGTCTTTTTTGGATCTGACAGATTCAGATCTGAATCACACTGGCTGGCTTCAGACTGATCTAGCGCTGTTTCTGAGCTGCCTCTGCGCAGTAATTGCGTAGACTTGCTAAGAGACAACGTTAGACTGCGTCACCCTTCCCTCTGCGTGAATCTGCGTTTGAAAACTGCGCTGTCCCTTCAGATCTGCATTTTTTCTACTTTTCTAGTTCCTTTATGCATCTAGAACTTTCAGTCTCTTGTGGTGACCCTCCTAGATCTGCAATTCCTCTGATACCATGTGGAAATTTCTGAATCTATACACTCTATGCAGAGATTATTACTGTTAATCTAGTTATGCTCATCCTACTTTCGACAAGTTTTTAACTGAATAAATTCAAGTTAAAATCAAAGCAAAACACAGAACAGATCTCCACCAATCCAGATCTAAAACAAGTTCATGCACACATAGACAAAGTGACACAGTTATTTCTTGACAAATACTTCCCGGAAAAACCTAATGCGGGAAAACTGGTCTCTGGTTGCTAGAGGGTTTTATTATTAAGAATTTTCTGAATACAACAAGCCTGAGTTCCAGATCTGTAAAACCCGACAGAGAATATACTAGATCTACAGCTCATTGGTTGATCTAGGGCCAAAATAATGACTGATCCACACCCTCAAACGGGATTTACATAACTCATCCAAAATTAGGGCCTAGAAACCCTAGCGATGCCCCTGAAAGCCTTTGCGTCAGCCTCTGAAACCCCTTTGACCCTCAGTGCTGCTCCAGAAAGGTCTGCGTTACCCCAGACTGGGTGACGTAGGCCCTACGTTGCCCCTTAGGATCTCCGCATAACCCTCTGAGGGTTTCCTGCTAAAAATCACGTTGTCCTTCAAGGGACTACGCTGTCCTTGTTGTTGCAGCTTCCCTTCTCCTCTGCGCCATCCTTAAGCTGATCTCTGCCTCTTGTGATTTCTAGACCCCGGGATCAGATCATCCCTTTTGCCTAAATTCCCCTCTCTGTAGCTGAAATACTTCTGAGTATTCTTAGCAAACCCTGCCCTAAAATCTCAACTTAGCTTCAGTGCTCTGCCTCTGTGTGTCTTTACAAATGACCCCAAGCCTTTCCTTTATACTTTTCTCGCAGACAAATCAACGACCATGATCAAATATTGAATCAATGGCTAAGATTAAGAGAAAGCTTGATCTGTGTGACTTAAGACAATTTCATCACATGTTTAATTAAATTCACTTTAATTATTTAAGTTCGCTAAGTTTTAACTTAGGAAATACATTAAAATAATTAATTAATTTAATATCTCCTAAACTAGATGAAATTTCCCAAATCAATTTCTGGGTCTTGTAGATCAAGTGTACTCTAGTCCCTCCACAAAATTTGGGAGCTAGAGCACAACTGATGCTACTCCAAATACACAAAATCTCAACAACAAAGACTATGTTATATGACCAAGGCTTGCCTAGATTCTTATGGGCAGAGATGCATGCAACACAACAATGTATATTCAAAACATAACTCCTCACAGAGCATTGGGGAAGAAAACGCCTGAAGGGGTCTTCATAGGAAAATGCTGGAGTTAACTCATCTCATGATATTCGAGAATGTAGCATATTGTCATATTCCAAACGAGAAGCGTAGCAAGCTTGACCAAATTGTAGAAAAGGGGTATCTCGAAGGGTATAGCGAGACCTCAATGTTGAGGTTTTGGGTAGCATCGAATGTGCTCTAGCTTCGAAACTTTGTGGATGGGCTAGAACACATGAGATATCCAAGACCTAGAAATCGTTTGGGGAAATTCTACCTGGTGTGAAAGTTATTCTATAAATTAATTATTTTAATGGAGACCCTAAGATTAGCATAAGGAAATTAAATAATTAAAGGGAATTAATTTAAACATGTGGGTGAGAATGTTCTAAGTAACATGGATGAAGTCCTTTCTAATCTTAGCCTTTGATTAGAGATTAGATCACGATTGTTGATTTCTCAACGAGAAAAGTATTAAAGGAAGGCTTGGGGTTAGTTGGAGAACAAACACAAGGCGGTAGCACTTGAGCTAAGTCGAAATTCTGGGGCGTAGTTTGCTGAGAATTTTCGAGTGAGCTTGCAATGCTAGTGAGGGGCAGATTGATGAGGGATTATTCAGATCCGAGGCCAAGAGTACCTAGGCAGAGAGGTAGATCCATACCCGACAACGCAGAGACCCAGCAGGAGGGACACAGCCCAACCAGGCTCACGCAGAGGCAACGCTGATCCCTGAGGGGTGACGCAGGAGCAACCTGTGCTGCATAAAGGCTGCGTAGAGGATCTAGCAGCTACGCAGAGCTCACGTAGTGCCAGGAGATGCAATGCTGGGATTTCCAGTGGGCCAGAAAGGGCTTGTATTCAGAATTATTCAGAAGGTGTGAAGCCTCAGCTGAATCAACTATATTTTTTGTCTCCGAGTGATAGAGGTACATTTGTAGTGATTTCTCTGTTGGGTAAACCACTGCTCGTGCCCTTGATTGTATTCATATATTCTGCTTAATAAACAAACCCTCTAGGAGTTGCTGTATCGGTTTTTCCGCATTGGGTTTTTCCCAAGACATTGTCCAAAAAATACCGTGTCCTTTGTCAGGTGTACATTATGCTTCAGTAAATGATCTGTATGTATGTGTAGGTTGCAAATGTGTTTACTTTGATATTTTATTGAATATTTCAGAAAATAACTTGTTAATTAAATCAAACAAGTAGGAGAAATAAATCAAGATACTGCAATAGCATTTCTATATACAAAAATTTTGGGAAATGAGCTTATTGCATTGTTTTGAAGTAACCAAAGAGACAGCGACAGGCAGTGGTACCTCTGGTATCCTGTACAACGTATTTCCCAAAGTAACAATAACAACACAAGGTCAAGACTCATACACAACATGTCGCTTCCACAAGTATGGTTGGCCTAATAATACATCAGCAACATCAAGAGGAGCAATGTCACATAATACCTCATCCGTGAAGGGCTTGATGCTATAGGGAAGGCAGCACTACTGGCTGACGCGGAGATCCCGTCCTTGGTGAAGCCACCCGATGGTGTATGGTTGTGGGCGTGTTGTGGTCAGCAAGCCCAACTGCTTCACGACGTCTGCTGAAATGAGGTTCTTTTGGCTCCCATTGTCGACAATGAACTATAGCGGGGAACCCTTGACCCACATCTGGGAGTGGAAGAGACGCTCCTCCTCCTTTGGATCTTCAGATTCCTCCTTCTGGATCTTCGTAGTGGCAACAATGGCGTTGGGCTCCGCATTAATAATCTGTTTCCCTTTGCCATTTGCCTTGTCAGTTTCTAATTCAGAGTCGAAGCATGCATCTGATTCAGAAGCCCTCATCTTGGCGACCAGCGACTGCTTGGCTCGACACTCACTTGTGTTGTGAGTGGAGCTCTTATGGAACTCACACTACTTTCCCGTGTCCTTCTTTGGCTCTACAGTGTTGTTCTTTGCTTGTGGCTTTGGCAGGTTGTCTTGGGCTGCCATGCCTTGGCTTTGTTCTTTGTTTTGTGGTTTGGGGGCATCTTTCCCTTGCTTTTGATTTGCAGATCCAAAATCTTGCTTCTTCTATTTCAATTTCTGCTCAATTTTGGCAGCATACCAGTATGCCGTACCAAGCGAGGAGATGTCGAGGAACTCCATTTCCTCCTGAATGTATCTGTGCAGACAACTGCGATACTTTAGCACCAAATGTTTCTCTGAATCTTTGATACCCAGCTTTGTTTGCAGGGTGTGGAACAAATTGGCCACCAGCACACATCTTGATCTCTGCTGCCTGTGTCCATTGTATGTACTATCTTCATAGCTCCCTCACTGATAGGTCATTCCGTGATGTCATCTCAGAAAGAATTCCAAGTGGATACGACTGAGAACAGAGAAGGTTTTGTCTCGTCCTTTTTCTCACAGTAGGTTTCCCACCAGTCCTTGACATGGGGGGTAGCTTTGAGGAGTGCAAAAATAATCTTCTTCTGGTCAGAAAAGTCACGAATCGAGAAATATCCTTCTAATAGATTCAACCATCTATCTACGACATCAACATCTATTTGACCATCAAATATGGGAATGTCAAAGTTTACTTGTACCTTTGAGAGGGAGTGTTAATTCTGGGCAACTAGGTCCAAACTCCATGTTGTGATGGTCAGATGATGATGCCAATATTTTTATTGGATTCTTCTTTTGGAGAGGTGCAAGATCGATCTAAAGATCATCTTGATCGGATGAGCAGAACATGTATTTTGAATTTATTCCACATGTGCAAGGTCGACCTGATTTATCCCACATGCATAAGAGATGTGTCACACACCCCCACATATGACTATATATTGGAGAGACTTGGAGTTCATTTGACACACACATTTTTGGAGGCATTCTCTTCTCTCACAGATGGTACTACGATTAGGGCTCTTCATGGTGATGCGGTTAGGGCTTCTTGGTGTAGCACCTTGCTGAAGGGTTCTTGATGAGACTTCTTGGGGTTGTGTGACACATTGGGTTGGCTGACCTTATGGAGACTTTGCTGGTTGAAGCATCCTTCTGACCGCCGTAACGCCACAATTCTTTATCTCTGTTTTTGGCTTGTCTTCCATCGATCTATTGGTATGTTCTATCCGCATCTTACTTTCATAGAACATCTAGCATAGAACATCTTCAGAAATTTACACACGGGTATTCCAAAGACCGCAGAAACTGTTTGTGAAAATTCCACTTGGTTCATGTTTCATTATAAAAATTAATTATTTTAATGGGGACCCAAAGTCTAACTTAGGGAAATTAAATAATTAAAGGACATTAATAAAACAGAGTGAGAAGATCTAGAAAACAAAGATAAATTTATGTTATAGTCTTAGCCGTTGATTGGAGATCTAATCTCGGTTGTTGATTTCTCAACGAGAAGACTATAAAGGAAGGCTTGAGGATCATTTGGAAAGAGACACACAAAGTGAAACTTGAGAGCAATACTTTTGACGGAGCATTGCTTGGACGAAGATCATATCTAAGTGATTCAGTGCAATGAGAGGCAAAGATAACATCCAGAGAAATAGATTTTCTAAGCCGGAGAATCATTAATAGAAAGAGGCGGAGAGACGTCCAACATAGCCAACACAGAGCCAGTCAGGGTGATGTAGAGGTTGCGCCCAACCACGTAGGGTTGTGCAGGCGCTCAGACGGTTTTAGATATTTCACTCTTGGAACTGATCCAGAAGTCGAAAGCCGGGCTCTGAGATTGGGAGTTTAAGATCTGTGATTCTGGGAGTCAGATCGATCCACAACTAGGGTGACACAGTGACAAGAGGAGGTGATGCAGTGCCTACGCAGTCACTGTGTAGAGACCTCCAGGGGCAGCGTCTCTAGTGTCCGGATCAACCGGATTTTCCAGTTGTTGAGTGAGGTATTCTCACAATTTCTTTTTGCCAATATTTATCTCTATAACTAAATAACCCTTGAGGTATTCAAAGATGTATTCCGAAATTGCTATTGCTTAATAACACAAACCCTTAAATCTGCTGCATTGGTTTTCCCACATTGGGTTTTTCCAGGGACTTAGTCCAAAATAAAGGTGTCCTATGCGTGATTGATTTCTTGCTTAGTTTCCTTGTTTCAGAATCATTTTAATTAAGTGTAGGTTGCTTCAGTGGTTACTTCAATAATTCAGATTTGAATTAATTCTGTAAATGCAATTTACATATTAGGAGAAGTAGCTCAGATAGTTGCAATAAGATCCCTTACAGTGTAAGATCTAGGAATTTTCACAAGACAATTGTCCACAGAAAAACTCAATGCGGGAAAACCAATGAAACAAATGAGGGTTTCTATTATTAATCTTCAACAAAAATCTCTCGTATAAAAAATGACTAGCAGAACATAAGAGAAACATTATGAGAAATTTACAAACAAATTTCTCACTTTCTTTTCAGTGAGTTTTTGACCCTAGGGAGCCCCTGAGTCCCTCTGCATCTCACTGCGTCAGCCTCTGCATAGTGATTGCACAGTTCCAACGTCACAACTCCTGCGTTGTCTTTGTCGTCGTGTCACTGCCTCTGCACAGTCCTCCTCTGCATTGCTTCTCTTTCTCGGATTCTGTACTCTCAGCTCTTTCTGATCCCTATCTCTCCACCCTGCAACTGTCCCTTCGAATCGATTTCTCGTGCCAAACTTCAACCAATGAGAAAATCGATCTTCTTGGGCAATTGAGTATCTGTCTCGGGGTATCTTACAAATGACCCTCAATTCTCCCTTTATAGTCTTCTCGTTGAGAACCAGATTCTCAGAGAGTTTGATACAACTCTGATTGTCACAATAGGTACTGGTCACTTCCATCTTCCTTCTAAACAAATTCACTAACAACTTTCTAAGTCATATGGCATCGTACGTAGCTGTTCTTGTTGCCATGTATTCTGCCTCTCTTAAGCTTAGTGCTACAGATTTCTACTTCCTGCTACACCAGGAGGTCATCCCTAATTTGATGCTGAAGCAATACCCTGAGGTACTCTTTCGATCTATTGCACTGCCTGCCCAATCTAGGTCTTTGATCCCGCTCAACCTGACATAATTTATGGGGGTATATTTCAGCCTGTATCCGATTGTTCCTTGCACATATTTGAGAATGTGCCTTGCTGCTGCCCAGTGTACCCTCTTGGGTTCTACCATGAATTGAGTTAGGGCGTTGATAGCAAAGCAAATGTCTGGCATGGTGTTGACCAGATACATAAGTGACCCAATGAGTTGCCTGTTCAAGGTGGGGTCCACTTCCTTGTCTCTTGATGCATTTATCTTCTTCCAGTTGGTTATCATGGGTGTTGCCATGGGCTTGCAATCTTGCATCCTGAATCTCTTCAAGATTTCTTAGGCATATCTCCCTTGTCCTAGGAATATTTCCCCATTCTTCTGCCAAACCTTTAACCCTAGAAAGTAATGCATCAACCCCAAATCCTTCATGTCGAATTCGACTTTTAAGTTCTTCTTGCAATCCTTTATGAGCCTAGATGATCCTGTAAGGAATAGATCACCCACATACAATACCAAAATAAGTGGCTCATTTTCAACCACCAAATAGTAGAGATTGGGATCTGCGTCACTCTTGACAAATCCCAACTGCTGCAAATACCCGTCAATTCGACTGTACCATGCTTTGGGTGCTTGCTTGAGCCCATATAGAGCTGTCATCAGTTTGCACACATGAGATTTCTTCTCATGAGTCTCAAAGCCTTTAGGCTGCTCAATGTACACCTCTTCTTCGATCACCTTGTTATCGCTTGCCGTCTACACCTACCTACAAGTTAGTGAGAAAAGCCTTTAACCCCACGAGGTGTGGTTTGTGGCAAGGAACTCAAAGAAGGGGCTGTCACACTAATCCTGACTCTCTCCGTTTAAGCTATCTTCTAGGTTAGCTATGGGGGGTGGTCTCTAAAGAAAAACTATGTTAAAGATGTGAGGTTTCTAGGAGAATTGATTAGAAGGAATTACTTATCAAAGATGACTCAATTCCAAGATGTAAACAAGCATATAAGTATATGAGCAATATTCAATGATGTGTTCAAAATATAGACCAGTGCTTTAAAGTAAATGATAAGTGTTTGCTCTTTGAAATGAAAATGTATTTGCTTAAATGAAGTAAAATGCTTTCAAATGGAAAGCAAAAGTAATCCTAAAAAGTTGAAACAAGAAAATGTTAGCACAAGATATTATAAATGACTTTAAGATAAACAAATTTATGAATCCAAACATGTAAAACTATCTTGTTCAAAAAGAAACAATTAGTGATCTATTTATGAGAATGTAAATGAGATGATAAAAAAAATCAATTGTTAGACCAAGATAACAACATGCAATTAGCCTTGCAACATGAAATAAGAGTACTTGAAAAGAAAATGGGACTCATTAAACATTCATGAACATGATGGTCATTAAACACGAACGAGAGCTTGCTAAAGTAAACATTGTTCCAAGTACGAGAAAATTAAACTAAACTTGTTGCAAAAGATATTACAATACTTGCATGAAAGGAAATGCTTATTGAAAATAGGAAATGATGTTGCATGTGGAATTCTAAACCATCAAGAAAGCAAAAATTTAGAACTTGCAAGTAAGGTAAATGTGATGAAAAATGCTCTTGGTATATTTTATTAATTAGTTTTAAAGCAAGGTTACAATTCAACTCTTCAATCCTTAGACCTCACCCTCGTGCAATGATATGGATCTTATAGTGAGGAGTCAATAGAGGAGTAGAGGGTCCCTAAAATGTTTATTCAACCAACTTATGTTGGAGGTGAAATTTTAGTGATTTGCTTGGGGCATGTAAGTAAATTAATCAACAATGAAAATTAACTTTCAAACTTGAGATGTATTTGCATGTCATGAAGTAGGGTGCTACTTTATGGAGAAAATTTGCCCAAATACTTATTGCATGTAATATGTAATTAAAGGTGAAGCATAAGTGGTTTTGGAACAAAATTCATGACAAATTTAAAAGTGCATGCATGCAAAAATTTGAACCTGCTATGAAGTAAAAAGACTAGAAATTTGTAGCAAATTAGTTTTAAGTGTATGCAAAATGAGTGTAATGCATGATTGTCTTAATTCCCCAATTAAATGATGTGCATGCAAGTGAGAAAGATCAAAGATCAAGCCGCAAAGTCTCTCCAAAAAGGTGGAGAGATAGGGATACCAATGGGTAAAACCCACGCTCCCAAAACCAATAATTTTATTAGTTATTACAAGAAGGAGAAAACTATGAAGTTTTCTGTAAAATCCAAGGAAAGTCTTCACAATGTTGGCTTGAACCATGGATCTTTCCTTGCTGAAAATTTCTACAATTACAAAAGCCCAACACAATGCAAATTTTTTGAGGAAGAAGAAGCAAGGCAAAAGCTCTTTGAGTTACACGGCCAAGGGAAGAAAATAATCTAGAAGTTGAAGCCCCAAGGTCTTGCATGCAAACTTGTAAGTAATCTTCTGAAAATGAAACTTGCAAATAGCTGCAAGACAACAAGTTAGAGAAACTCTACAACCACAAATGTCAGCTCAAGAAATCACAGAGTAATATTACAAAAATAATGTACAAGAGGCTAGGCCAAAGAGTATGAACAAACTTTCCTCTTTGACTAGCCATAGCTTGGCTCTTTGAAATAGCCAGATATTAAAGAAATGAAGAGCAATACTTGAAAAATAAGTTTGATTTTTTGATGCAAGAAATAAGAGCTTTGAGAAACTTAAAAGAACCTCTGCAAGAAAAAATAAAATATAGATTAGACTTTGGAAATCAACACATGCAGATTTTCGTTGTATAATTTCAAGAGTGGGTTGGTTCATCCGAGAACTTCCCCTTACGCTTGAAAAGCTTGACCAAAGAGAGATCCTTTTACACAATCTCACCACAACATATTAAATCCACATGAAATTAAATAAAAACAATGGAAAGAACTGCTATAGATATATTTGACATCAAATTGAAGATTTCTTATCTTAAGCGATCAAGTAACTCTTATGCTAATATGAGATAGCTGCATACAAGCATAACAATAAGTGAAGAATTTACCATATATTCAAGGAGAAGAACACCATCACAAGTTACCCCAAACACTTTTGTATTATACTGCAAGTACGCGTACAATTCGATAGCGCGTCCTCAAGGCAAATAGCTCGTATTACATGATTCAATATGAGAGCCCATGGCTCCATTATATAGAAAGTTGGGAGAAAATTCCAATGAGAAACCAAATGCCAAGTGGTGAGAGGGAGGAGATCACAAGGTAAATTTGAATTTGATATGTGGAGCTCCATTGCCAAGTGTAAAAATCGGATTCTGGCAAGTGGACATCATGTTCTTCTTCCCTTATGTACCAAATTCGAATTTTATGATGGAATGAAAAGTGTATATGGGTGGTAACCCATGTGGAGACTTTTCTACAATAATATCCACCAAATATTCTCCCAAATCCTCCCAAATATGCACTAACTTCACAAATTCGAATTTCCAAATAAGCAACTCTCATTTAATGCTAGAAATTCCATTTAATTTGAGTACATGTCTTTTCCTTGATTTTAGGAGTCCACATCACCTTGGGATTTCACTTTAACTCTTCCATAATTTTCCACCTCATTTCCACCTCATTTAGCATGTGTGGATATTTATTTTTCTCCATTTATTTAATTTCTGGCTTAATTAATTGCCAAATTTCTCAGTAAACTTAGGAAAAGTGGGTTTTGAGGGTTCAAAACACATTTTTACCCCCTCAAAGTGTGTCATAGTAGTAAGTTGAGGGTGAGAGGTGTAATATTGATTACTCATACCCCATACAACTTCTTTAGGCAACACTTATTACAATTCAATTACAATTTTCAACTTGTGGGAAATCTAGAAAATTAAAAAATCACTACCTAGACCTAATCAAATTCCACAATTTTTTTTGTGTGATCTAGTATGGTAATATACATTGACTCTAGACACTAGGACTGATCCAATGCCTCACCATCAAGACATACTCCGGCTTTGGGGTAAAATTGAAGGAAAAAACTCAATTAATTATTATGTCTTGGTAGGGAGATGATAATTAACCGAGTAAAAAAAACTTCCAAGAGTAATACTAACTTGTTGGCAAGGTCCCAAGCTACCTAGGCCTATTACAGACTCAATACTGACTCAAGTTCATCATTACTAACATCACTTATTACAATTCCCGTAGGGCGTGGAATCAGGGTACAAGAGAAAATGATAAGAAGTAGAAGTAGAGTTTAAAAACTTTGTTGAACTGATGATATATGATGGTACAAGTGTGCTTTGATTCATCCTTGGGCATGGAGTCTACATATAATCATCAGGTACCACTCCAGTGGTCAACACACCCTATTCAAGAACGTTGTCTTGACATCCATCTGGTGAATTTCCCATTCTATCTGCACAGCTAAGGATACAACAGATCTGATGGAGGTGTATCTGGGAATATGGGTGAAGGTCTCCTCATAATCGATTCCTTCCTTCTGTGCATAGTACATACCCGTTAGGCACGAACCTGGCCTTGTATTTCTCTATGCTGCCATCTGCAGCATACTTGATCTTGTAGATCCATCTTGAACCTACAACTGATCTGTTCTCTTGTCTAGGCACAACTTCCCAGACATCATTAGTCATGATAGAGCTATATTCCTCTACCATGGCATCCACCCAAACCTGATGTTGTACGACCAATTGAAAACTAGAGGGTTCTTCAACCTTTGCTACCAAGGCTTGGTATCTGTTGGGTTGTCTACGCTGCATATTCTCGGTTGTAGGAGCTCCAATAAACTTCTCTGCGTCCCTCAATGTTTTCCATACTTCTTTGTTGATTCTGCCACTGGTGGTGGGTGGCTCAACCAATTCTTCTTCCTGCTGTCTCATCTACCATGGACTATTTGAATTTTTCTCACCTGAGGAAATACTGGTGCTGGTGACGGTGCTTGATCCAAATGTCTGTCCACCTGCTGGTTCTTCCCCCTGCTGCTGCTGGACAAGAGGAACCTCTTCTGACGTTTCTCTTGGAGGCTTGGGATTTCTCGAAAGCTCTGTCTTCCATGAACTTTGCATCCCTTCTGACTACAATCTTCCTTCTCCTAGGAATGTAGATCCTGTATGCCTTCAAGGTCTCGCTATATCCTACGAGATACCCCTTCTCTGCAGTATGATCTAGTTTGCTTCGTTTTTCATATGGAATGTGACAGTATGCCACACTTCCAAATATCCTGAAATGACTCACTTTCGTCTTATTTCCTGTGAAGACACTCTCAGGCATTGTCTTGCCTAAAGCCCTATAAGGAGTTCTTTTCTAGATATAATAGTTGTGTTGCATGCTTCTGCCCATAAGAATCTAGGCATATCCTGATCATACAACATGGCTTTTGTTGCCCCAACAATGGTCCTGTTCTTTCGCTCTGCAACCCCAATCGGCTCCGGATTATATTGAGCTGTCCACTCTCTCTTGATGCCCTCTCTTGCGCAAAAGTCTGTGAAGTCCTTGTCTATGTACTCTCCACCATTATCTGAGCGCAAAACTTTTAACTTTTTCCCTGTCAGGTTCTCAACTAGAGCTTTGAATTCTTTGAGCCGATCAAAGACTTCATCCTTGGTCTTCAAGAAGTAGATCCAAGTTTTCCTGGAGTGGTCATAAATAAAGGTGACGAAGTGCTCGCCACCACTATGAGCTTTGGTAGACATTGGTCCACAGATATTTGAGTGTATCAGCCCTAATACACTTGGAGCCCTCTTGTCGCTTCTAGAATATGCTACTTTCGTATACTTCCCTAGTTCGCATCTATGCGGACGTGATCATGCTTGGTACTCAGGATTGGAACTCCCGAAACAGTTTCTCTGAGCATTCTCAGAGCTCCATGGTGTAGATGCCCCATTTGTCTGTGCCATAGCTTATTCAGGCCCTTTTCTCCATTGAGATCACTGCCTACCAGTGCCATTGGAGACTTGAGTTGCAACCTGACTCGAGTTGCAACCTGTAAAGTTTGTTGCTTCGAGTTCCAATCTGAGCCTTCTTCTTCCAACTTGGATGCTTAACGTATATGTTTCTTGCAATGAAGTGCACATCATATCCCTTGTCCTGCAACTGGGACAATGAAAGTAGATTCATTCCCAATCCTGACAAATGCAAAACATTTGTGGCTCAGAGTTTATCTCATGATTATGTCTAAAATGCTATGGTCCCTCTTCCTACTGGGGTACACTTCGATTTGTTTCCCATAGTAATCTGGAAGTTCATCCTTTCTTCTTGATAGCATGAAAAAGATTCTCGAACCCCAGTCATATTTGCTGAAGCCCTGCTATCAATATACCAATCATCAACTGATGCAAAAGTCGATAAACAAGCAAATTCCTCTTCCAACCTGGAAGATAATTTTGAGATGTCAGGATCTCCCATCGTGTTTTTTCTTCTTTCTCTTGTAGCCCCTGTGGAAAACTGCGTAATCCTTCTGTGGTTTGATTTGCTGTCAAGCTACAACACCACGACTTCCCCTCAACACAGATTCTTTTGTGCCTGTGCCCGATCTAGCTCTGATAACATATGAAATTTTCTACAACAAAAATCTACTGCAATATTTGATATTATTTCTCCTACTTATTATTTAGCAATAAGTTATCTACATAAATTTCTTCAGTAAAGATTGAAATAAATTCAATTGCAATCATCACAAATAAAATGCTGAGCAAAATATAAAGAAGTACAATCACATAAATGACAATTATTTTTGGACAATTGTACTTGAAAATACCCAATGCTGGAAAATCGGCGCAACAGATGAGGGTTTCTATTATTAATCTTTAGCAAAAAGCTCTCGTATAGAAAATGATCAGTAGAACAAAAGAGAAATATTATGAGAAATTTACAAACAAATTCCTCACTTGCTTTTCAATGAGTTTCTGACCTTGGGGAGTCCTTGAGTCCCTCTGTGTCTCACTGCGTCAGCCTCTGCGCAGTTCCAGTGTCACAGCGCCTACGCTGTCTCTGTCATTGCGTCACTATCTCTGTGCAGTCCCTCCTCTGTGTTGGTTCTCTTTGTCAGATTCTGTACTCTCAGCCCTTGCTGATCCCTCTATCTCTCCACCTTGCATTTCTCCTTCTGAATCGATTTATCGTGTCGAACTTCATCCAGTGAGAAAATCGATCTTCTTGGGCAATTGAGTATCTTCCTCGTGCATCTTACAAATGACCCTCAAGTCTTCCTTTATAGTCTGCTTGTTGAGACTTTAACGGCCGATATTAGATCTCCAATCAACAGCTAAGATTACATTTGACTTGATCTGTTTTTTCTAGAATTTTGACCCATAGTTTACATTAATACTGATTATTTATTTTAATTTCCCAAGTTAGACTTAGGGTCCTCATTAAAAATAATTAATTTTTCTTATAAAATTGTTTCTGGGTGGAATTTCCCAAAATAATTTCTGGGTTATTTGTAATGCATGTGTCCAAACCTCTCCACTAATCTTGAGACTTAGAGCACATCCGATGCTACCAGAAATCAACACTCCATTCCCATATGTGTCCATGATAAGTAAGTCCAATACTCAATTACCAAATGACAAGACACACCTTTGGGTTCGGGAGGCCCACCCTCAAACATACGATCAATACAGATGGGTGAGGGACCAAATGGCTGGCTCAGGTGGCGGAGAAATGGCACAAGGAGCTAGTTGATGGCTGCAAGGGGCTTTTCGCTGGAGGCTAAGGATCATTATGGAAAAAAAATTCTCCCAGGCATATCAACCACGAAGTGGTGGGTAACAGGTTCCACCAAATTCGAATTTCTCCTCGCTCCCTTCCCACAAGTGCGAGTTGCCTTAGGGTTTGAATTTCCCTTTTGGGTGGCCCCCACCATCCACCAACACTTTAATTTTTCCTTTTCCCTTATGTTTCAGGCCTCCTGTTTGCCAAAAATCAAGTAGTGTTTCCTCAACCCACTTTTCTTAAGTTTTAATGCCAAAATATCTCCCAATTGCAGATGGAAATTCTTCTTAAGAAAATTAATTAATTGGGGATATTACAGAGGAGACCCAATTTGACTTTTGGCCGAGCTGTACTTTTGTGCACATGTGGTTCCATCATTAAAAATTATATTTTTCCTTGACAAAATTAATTCTTCCAAGTGCTGGCAGGGGTCTTTCTTGATGAGGAAGGCTGTCTAAAGGATGGAATTTGTCCCTGAGCTGCCAAATTAACAGTACTTTGACCAGGTTTTGATTGGTATTTGCATTTATTCTTGGGACAGATCTCTAGAGAAATTGGTTATTTGTAAACCTTGCTGAAGAATAATTTCTCCTAAGAAAAATTGTTGGGTTTTCTCTCAAGGTTGGGTTTCCCAGGGTAAAAATATTGTCTCTATTGTGCTTTGTTGTCTTTCTCTGATCTTTATTGTTTCTGTTGCATTTATTTTTGATAGTTTCTGAAGTGTAATTGCTCAATGATATCATAGGCATATGAATACTGTGTGAGGAATAATTAGGTAGTAATTATCTGGCAGAAAATAATATTCTACTGTGCTCTTGTATAAGATTCAACACAATGACCCCTCGTTAGTTGAACAAGGGTGACAAAGAGATGCCACTATACGATATGATCCTTGTAAATGGCAATTTCCCATTTCATTATGATGCCGCAAACTAGTGAGGGTGGATGTCGAGAAGATTTTGTTGAAGGTATCTGCATACTAGTCTGCTGAAGGAACAAAGACAGGCATAATAAGTTCTAACACATAGAGATGATGTATATAGCGCATTCAAAGCTGAATATGTTTAGATTTTTGATTATCCACAATATTATGAATAAGTTTGATGGTACATTGGTTTACACAATAGCAAAAGAACCAATTGATCACGAGTCATCCTCATGCAGACAAAATGCTTTCCAGCTAGGTGAGCGTTAGAATACTCAGCTTCCGTAGAATATGGAATCACATTTGTTGCTTCAGAGAACACTGGGAAACTAGTCTAGAGTCAATGGTAAACAACTTACCAGAGGTGGGATGACAGCCATCAAAATCATTGGCTGGTGTGCATCAATAAATCCTTGAATATGAATATGGGCTTGTGCTGCATAGTGAATGCCCGTATCATTGGCGCACATACTAATACTCAAGAGTAAGGGATTTAGCTTGTGACAGGAGCACCTTCCCTAAATGATTATTGAACCCCGACAGTACTGATTCCCCTTATGGGAAAGGAGTGATAAGTAGATGCTTATTCTTCTGTTCTGATGACTATGCAATGAATGGACTTAACTGATTCATCATTACTTGAAGGTTTATTAATATAAACCATTTTATTTTTCGCATTTTAATGGCACGAGTTTCAACGTATTTTTTTTTTAAATGAATTTCTCCTACCACAATAACATGAAATTTATGTAGTCATTTATCCTTGGTGGGTTAGCTTGGTCTATAATATGAAGTAATCACAAATCACTTAGTATGAGTCTTGATTTCATACAGCCTTCTCCATAAATGAAATAAAAGTTCAAACACAAGCAACATGCCTTTTTCAAAAGAATCAAGTAATAATTGATTTCCTAGAAAAGATGTACACACAACTAAATTTTTATCAACTAGGAGTGTTTATTACTGAATTGCATGATGAAAACTAATACAATTGATACTCTGTGTTCATATAGGTGAACTACAAAACAGGTGGCTGGGTTACTCATCACGTTACAGATATTTGGGCAAAAACTTCACCTAGTGATGGAGATCCTGTCTGGGCAGTATGGCCAATGGGTGGAGCTTGGCTTTGTACACATCTTTGGGAACACTATACTTATACACATGACAAGGTAGTGTCTTGAAATAATTTTATATCTTGATTTCTCAGTTTGTTACTGCAATGTTGTTGCTTATAAACATGACAAGGTAGTGTCTTGAAATAATTTTATATGTTAATTTCTAAGTTTATTAGTGCACTTTTGTTGGGACTGAATTTTATTATCACACGTTTTGCATACACTATTTTGGTGGTTGATTTGTAGGATCTATTTTAAGTTCATTGCTTACATGAATCTGAGTGGCATTGTGGGAACCAATTCAAATTTTCATTTCTACTTCTAATTTGAAAAACTAGATGAATCATTTGTCAGTAATTACAGCATTTAGGTGACACCTTGAGATAAATATGACATTGTCTATTAGGGTTAAGAGGATTCAATAATAGAGTATTTTTCTGTGTTTATCCCCTTGAGGAATAATGGAAACTAGCATATATATCTTGAAGATATTCTGAAGATGAAATTGATAATGACTATCAAAGATCATTGTCGAAGTCATACAGAGGACTAAAAGGGTGAATATTAGGTGCTTGAAGGCACACAAGTTTGTTATTCTATAACTCATTTGTCACATGGGTTTCAGACATTATAGCATGTAGACAGACATAGAGAATTCTGTGCCGGACAGCATGCTGATACATGCCAAGACTATATAACATATGAGTCTGTGAGTGACGCCTTACACATATAGCAGGAAAGGTAAAGTCTGCTAAGGTATCTGCCTGAAAATTTCGAGATCTAAATGATCTCCATAATCCTACTGCAACAAACTGAATTTACTTCTCCTATTTGTAAATTACATTGCAGAATTATTTCAGATTTCTTCATGAAATATTGAAGCAAATTATTGAAGCAGCCTATGCTTAATTACTTGTAATTCTCAAACAAGGAAACTGAGTAAAAACAAATATACACATAGGACACAATTATTTTTGAACGAAAGTCCTTGGAAGAATCCAATGCGGGAAAACCGGTGCAACAAATCTGAGGGTTAGAATTTATTAAGCAGTATCAAATTCTGAATACATCTTTAAATACCACAAAGGTTATTCAGTTACAGAGAGAGAAATACTGGCAGAAAGATTATGAGTTTTACCTCACTCAATCACTGAAAAAAATCGTGGTCGATCCATTCACTGGATGAGGGGCCCCTGGCAGGCCCTGCGCTGACTCTGCACAGTCCCTACGTCAACTTCTCTAGGCATTGTGTTGTGAAAATTCTACTGCGGTATCATGGTTTACTTCTCTTCCTTGATTTAAATTATACAAGTTATCTTCAGAAATTAGATTCAGAAAATACCGAAGTAAACACAACTACAATCTACACATGCAAATCATTTACTGAATACTACACTCATTCATACAAAGTGACACATGGATTTTTGGACATATGTCCCCGGAAAAACCCAAAGCGGGAAAACCGGTGCAACAGATATGAGTGTTTATTTTATGAAGTAGATTCTGAGTACAGTAAATCTGGGTTCCAGATCTAGAAACTCGACAGAGAATAAAAGAAATCCGCAGCTAGCCTGTTGTTCCAAGACCAAATATCTGAATGATCCACACCCTCAAACGAGATTTACAATACTCAGCCCGAATCTGGCCCTAGAAACCCCAACGCTGCCCCTGAAGCTCTAGCGTCAACCTTGCTAGGTTCTGTGTGCCACTGTGTTGCCCAGAGAGGGACTGCGTAACCCCAGAGAGGGTGATGCAGGCCTTATGCTGGCCCTGGAGACCCTCTGCATAATTCTGAAACCCTCTGGAGCTGTAGCGCTGTCCTGCGTAGTGGCTGCGCAACTGTTGCTGCTCTCTGCTCCTCTGCATTGTCCTTGTTTGTTGCTCCGCTGCCTCTTACTGACTCTTGGCTCCGAGATCAGATCATCCCCTCAGCGAATACTACCCCTCGCTGCAGAAAAACTCTTCCGGAAATTCTTAGCAAACCCTGCCCTAGAATTCCAGATCTGTTTTCTCAGTTCTGCCTCTGTGTGTGTCTCCAACTGACCCCCAAGACTTTCTCTTATATTTTTTCATTCATCTCATCAACGACCGAGATTAAAACATTCATCAATGGCTGAGATTAAAAGACTGCTTGATCTGTGTCTTTTAGAACATTTCAACACGTGTTAATTAATTGACTTTAATTATTTAATTTTCCTAAGTTTAGACTTAGGAAATACATTAAAATAATTAATTATTTGAAAAACCTGAACACTAACTAAAATTTCACAAAACACTTTCTGGGTTTTGGAGTTCAAGTATGTCTTAGCCCTTCCGCAAAATTTTAGCGCTAGAGCACACCCGATGCTACACCAACTATACAAAATCTCAACACTCCCTCTTAGCACAAAGTGTGCTCTAGCAATGGATTCACACCATGCACTACAAGATCTTGAAGTTGGATTCTGTGCTGCTGATGCTTGGCCTACTGCCCTCCATCGACTGCACTGTTGCTCTCTGTACTGCTGCCCATATCACTTCCATTGACATTGCCAAAACTGTACTGCAGCTCCCTCTCAAATTGCTGCATCATGCTACCCATAGCACTGCCACTGCTAACTGCTGCACTGCAACTCAGTTGCCGAGAAGTAAGCAACTGAAGGATCCCTGCCCAATCGTTGACAGAGAAGTCAGGCTGCCTCCCATCATTGAAGCTCCCTTGGCTGCTGAGTTACGCTTTCCTCCTGAAGCCACTGCGTTGCTACAACACTTTATTGCGTGAACCCAGCCTCTCTGCACTATTGAAGTCCCATCAGCCTCTGTGCTGTTGCCTCCACATTGCTGCTGCCTCTGCATTACGCTGCTCCCTCATCAACTCTTCAACTCTCTCCTCTGCTTCACTGTGACCTTCTGCAACCATCTCTCGACTCATCCCGCTACTGCCTCAAGGCTCCCGTAGCTCGTATGTGATCCAAGAGTAGGGCTGACTCAAGGATCCTGCCACACTGTCTGTAGATTCTCTACAGATCCATGTCACCTCACCTCTTCTTTTGAGGCACATGAACACTCATGGTTGCATCATCATCAGAATCATCATCCTTTGCTGCTGCTGCAGCCTTGGAATCAGAAGATCTTTTGTCCTTCTTCTTAGGAAAAGTGTTGGCGAAGTATCCAAGATTGCCACAGTTAAAGCACTGGACCGTGGAAAGGTCCCTCTTCTTCTTCCCTTGCTGTTTCCTTTCCTTTGATGCAAGGCCTGCATCATCCTCTTCTTCTTTCGTCACTGTGGCTAATCCGCTTCCACCACTGATATTCTGCTTCTTGGTGATCCTCTTGATCTCCTCTTGGCGGAGGATAGCCCACATGTCAGCCCATGATGGTAATGCTGCCCTTCCTAGAATACTTTGGACAAATGTTTCCCAATCTTCTGAAACTGCATTTAAGGCCGTGCTCACTAGGCGCCCCTCATTCGGATTTTCACCCATGGAAATCAGCTGATCTCGGATAGTCTGAAGTCTGAAGAGGAATGGATCTATATCTTCACCCTTCATCATCTGGACCAATCGCATCTGGTTCTCCGGAAGCATCCTTTGTTGGACAGAGCCTCCTTGATACATCGGGTCCAAGGCTACCCACATATCATTTGCCGTATTCTTTCTGGAAATATGAGGTATGACGTGGTGTTTGACTCCGTCCATGATCAAACGCTTAGTTTGCGCTTGATTTTCTACATACTTCTTTAGAGGATCCGCATCAATTGGTACAACTAGAACTTTTTCTGCATGATCTTTGAGACCATACTCATCCAGAACTAACAAGATTTTGGCTCTCCAGATAACAAAGTTGGACATGCCGTCCAACCTATCCTGATCTCTCAGTCCATATCTCGCCATCTTGCTCAGATTTGTCATAACAGATACTCCCCTCCCTCTTTTTGTTGAAACACTCAATAGAAAATTCTGGATCTGTGTTTCTTGGTGATTAGAAACCCTCTATAGTAGTTGCTCCCTCTACCCACTGATTTCCCTCATGGAAATCTTTCACCCAAACACAATCGGGCATTACTCTCCAATCACCCTATTGATCCAATCTCAGATCTGCTGAGTAGCTGTCTTCCTCTCGCCTTCGTTGACTTAGCTAGGCACAATTCTGCATCGACAGAATATCCACCACACCAGCACTGCTGAATATCTGAAGCACTGCTTCCAGATCTTGGCAAGACTTTCTGCTACAGAAGGAATACTGGACTGCGTCTCACTGATTGGGCCAACGCAGCCTTAGCGCTGCTCAGAAGTGGACTGCGTAACCTCAGACTGGGTGATCCAGTCCTTGCGCTGGTCTGGGAAGGCTCTGCGTAAGCCTGATGGCCTTTGGAATCTGTAGCGTTGTTCCTTCCTAGATCCGTATCCTCCTGCTGTCAAGCTGCCCCTTCCGGATCTCTGCTACTTCTGCTGTTATCCTGCAAAAAAAATATTCTTCAGCTGATTGCTGGAGATTCAGCATGATCTGCTATCGCTCTTATACCATGTGAAAATTCTACTGCAGTATCATGGTTTACTTCTACTTGATTTAAATTATACAAGTTATCTTCAGAAATTAGATTCAGAAAATACCGAAGTAAATACAACTACAGTCTACACATGCAGTGTTGATTTATGGTCGCATCGGATGTGCTCTAACCTTGTAATTTTGTATATGGGCTAAGACACATGTATTCCATAATACCTAGAAAGGATTTTGGAAGATTCCACTTAGAGATGGTTTAATTAAAATAATTAATCGTTCTTTTTAATGTTTTCCTAAGTGTAAACTTAGGGAATTTGATTATTTAAAGGGTATTAATTAAAATTAGTGTGAATCTTTTAGAAAAAGTCATGGATCACCTCCAAGTTAATCTTAGCCCTTGATTATGTTTTAATCTTGGCCGTTGAAGGTTCAACAAAAGAATATAAGGAGGGTGAGGGGCTAGTGGAAAAACACATCAAGACGGAGAAAGAATCAAGAGTTCGATTTCTTCAGTGAAAGGAAGAATCAAAGTGATTCCTATTTTGCAGAGAGGGGAGGGTGAAATCTCTAGGAGGGAGAATTTATGAAGCATAGAGTGTGCATGAAGAGGAGTGAGAGAGGAGCCAAAGCATTAGCGCAGAGTTACCCTAGCAACAATTATGTTGGGCCAGCGCAGAGAAGCAGAGGGAGCTTCAATTTCTATTGGAGGGGGAGTTTAGGGTTCATCTGGTTTCAGAACAGTTTTGGAAGGACGTAACACTCTAGTCTCACACAACAACAAGCATAGAAGAAACCACGACAAGCAGCAGCAGTAGTGACGCAGTGACATCGTGAGTGATGCAGTCACTGCGCAAAAATCACGCAAAGCCAGTTAGTGTGGGTGCAGGTCAGTGCCGGAACTTCGTGGTGATGTGAGAATTGTCTCACTCAACGTTTTCTCATCAGAATTCTTCAGGTGATTGATTGACATTTACAATCACACATTTGTACTCAGAATTTCTGCATAATAAAGAAACCCTCAGATTTGCTGCACCGGTTTTCCCACATTGGGTTTTTTTTGGGGACAATTGTCCAAAAATAACGGTGTCTATGTGTGATTACTTGTGCTATTTTATATGTGATTTGTTAATTGTGAAGTTTGCAACATATTTTATTTTGTTATTTAACACGAGAAATGTTAACTAATTGTGTTTGACAATGCAATAGAAGAAATTCAATAAGTAGCTATAGTAGAATTCTCCATTATAGAATTTTCACATGGTATCAGAGCTGTCAGATCCAAAGGAAGCAAGGTCAGAAAAGGGACTACGTAAACCAGAAGCTTCAGAGGAGACGCAACACAGAGAGAAGAAAGCACAGATAAGTATGACAGACTTAGATGTTTTATCCTCTAGGTTAAAAGAGGATGGTATATGCCTATCAAGTTGGGCATCTGCAAGAATCTGGTATATTGATAGCGGGGCTTCAGCTAATGTGACTGGAGTACGAGAATACTTCTCGAGCTATAAGGTAGAGCAGATGAACTTCCAGATCACTATGGGCAATAACACGAAGTGCACTCCAGTTGGGAGAGGATCTGTAGTGTTTCAGACGGAAGCCGGAACCAGTGTCAAGATCACGGATGTACTACATGTGCCAGGGCTTGGATTGAATCTAATCTCAGTATCCCAGTTGCAGGACAAAGGGTGTGACATACACTTTACTGGAAAGAAAGTGTATGTCAAGCATCCCAGTTGGAAGCAAACAAGGCAGATCGGAGTTAGAAGCAACAGACTATACAGGTTGCAGATCGAAACACTGATGGCACTAGTAAGTAGTAATCTCGAAGACAAGAAAGGGTTGAATGAACTTTGGCATAGAAGAATGGGGCACCTACATCACGGTGCATTGAAGATTCTATGAGAAACAATTGATGGGGCACCTGTTCTCAGCACAGAGCATCATGATGTATGCCGAGGATGTGTACTTGGGAAGTACGCTAAGGCAACTTTTCCTTATAGTGAAAACATGGCAGCTAGCATTTTGGGATTGATACACTCAGATATCTGTGGACCAATGTCCACTAACGCTCTTAAAGGTGGCAAATATTTTGTCACATTCATTGATGATCACTCCAGGAAGACCTGGATCTACTTCTTGAAGACAAAAGATGAAGTCTTTGAAAAGTTCAAAGAATTCAAGGCTCTTGTTGAAAACATGATGGGGAAGAAGATCAAGACATTGCATTCAGATGATAGTGGGGAATACATAGATGGATACTTCACAGATTTCTGCGCAAAGGAGGGCATCAGGAGAGAGTGGACTGCGCCATACGATCCAAATCAGAATGGTGTGGCAGAATAGAAGAACAGGACAATTGTAGGAGCAGCCAAGGCCATGTTATTTGACCTTAATTTACCCCGATATTTATGGGCTGAAGCCTGCAACATGACAATGTATATCTAGAACAGGATACCTCATAGAGCATTGAGGAAGAAGACTCTTGAAGAAGTTTTCACAGGGAAGAAACCAGAGGTAGGACGAGAAGCAAGTTAGATAAAATTGCAGAAAGGGGTTATCTTGTAGGGTACAATGACACCTCCAAGGCATATAGGATTTATATTCCTGACAGTAGGAAGGTTGTGATAAGATGCGATGTTAAGTTCATGGAGGATAGAGTGTTTCAAAAATCGCGTGATATGCCTGTGGAGGATCAAACTACAGAAGTTCCCTTGGTCCAAGAACAACAAAGGCATCAAGAAGAACAGACAAGAAGACAGACTTTGGTATCGAGGACAGGTACTTACATTTTCACGGAGGAAGATCAAGAAGATACTCAGTTCGAGGAGCTGTTAGATCAAGAGGAAGAGTTGAGAGAGCAACCTTCCACCAGTGGTCGGATTAGCAGGGAAGCTCAGCAAGTACTGACGGACGTAGAAATCTTTATTGGGACTCCCAGGAATGATAAGAGACAGCGCAGACCTTCTGACAAGAACCAGGCCTTGGTGGCTCAAGTAGAGGAACCTTCCAGCTTCCAGGAAGTTGTTCAATGCCAAGTATGGGTAGATGCCATGATAGAAGAGTATGCTTCTATCATGACTAATGATGTCTGGGAAGTTGTACCCAGACCTCAAAGCAGATCAGTGGTTGGATGACGTTGGATCTACAAGATCAAGTACGCGGCAGATGGCAGTGTAGAGAAATACAAGGCAAGGTTCGTGGCAAAAGGGTATGCTCAGAAGGAAGGCATTGATTATGAGGAGACCTTCGCACCAGTTGCCAGATATACCTCCATCCGGACTGTTGTATCTTTAGCTGCACAAAGGGGATGGGAGATTCATCAAATGGATGTCAAGACAACGTTCTTGAATGGAGAAATTGAAGAAGAGGTATATATCGAACAACCAGAGGGTTTTGAGACTCATGAAAGGAGGTCTCATGTATGCAGATTAAAGAAAGCCCTGTATGGGCTTAAGCAGACTACGAGAGCATGGTATGGTCGGATAGGCAACTATTTACAAAAGATGGGATTTGTCAAGAGTGATGCGAATCCCAATCTTTACTACTTTCTGGTAGAGGATGAGCCATTGGTACTAGTATTATATGTAGATGATCTGTTTCTCACTGGATCATCTAGGCTCATCAAGGATTGCAAACGGAATCTAGAAGTTGAATTCGACATGAAGGATTTGGGGTTGATGCACTACTTCCTAGGATTGGAAGTTTGTCAGAAACATGGAGATATTTTCATGGGATAGGAGAGGTATGCCTTGGAAATTTTGAAGAGGTTCAGAATGCAGGATTGCAGGCCCATGGCCACACCCATGATCACCAATTGGAAAAATATAGATGCATCAGAAGATACAGAGGTAGATGCCACCTTATACAGACAACTCATCGGGTCATTGATGTATTTGGTTAACACCAGACCAGACATTTGCTTTGTTGTCAACACTCTTAGCCAGTTCATGATGGAACCCAAAAGAGTGCACTGGGTCGCAGCAAGGCATGTCCTGAGGTATGTACGAGGAATAGTCAGATTTGGTATCAGATATGGCAGAGCAGAGGATGTTAGACTCAGTGGATTCACAGATGCAGATTGGGCAGGAAGTTTAGTGTACAGGGAAAGTGTTGAGATTTTGTGTATTTGGGGTAGGATTAGTTGTGCTCTAGGTCCCAAATTTTGAGGAAGGACTAGAGTTCACTTGATCTACAAGACCCAGAAATGGATTTGGGAAATTTCATTTGGTTTAGGAGATATTAAATTAATTAATTAAGTTAAAACTTAGGAAAATAAAATAATTAAAGTGAATTTAATTAAACATGTGATGAAATTGTCTTAAGTCACACGGATCAAGATTTCTTTTAATCTTAGCCATTGATTAAAGATTTAATCTTGGCCGTTGATTTGTCAATGAGAAAAGTATAAAGGAAAGGCTTGGGGTCATTTGTAAGACACACGAGAAGCGAGCAACGAAGCTAGTGAGAAATAAGGTAGGGTTGCTAGAGTCAGAGAGATGTTGGGTTGAGAGGAAATTTAGACCAAGGGTGATCGATCCGGGGTCTGGAATACCTGAAACGAGAGAAAGATCGGCAAAGGATAGCGCGAGAGAAAGGTAAGCGACGGCCAGTAGCCGAGACATTGCCAGCGAACTGATATATGACGAATCGCGACAGAACAGCAGCTTAATGAGCAACCAGCGATACTTGTGTGAGCAGCAATGACAATATCAGAGCCAGTATGACCGATGTCTTCTGGGGCGGATGGGGTTTCTAGGCCTAGATCTGGCTGAGTTCTGTAAATCCCGTTTGAGGGTGTGGATCAGTCAGTATTGTTGGTCTTAGATCCACTAGGTGCTACAGATCTAGAGTTTTCTCTGTAGGGTGTTCCAGATCTGGAACCCAGAGTTGTGTAATCAAGAAATATTCTTAATAATAGGAGCCTCTGTGACTGACAGATTCGGTTTTCCCACATTGGGATTTCAGGGACGGTTGTCCGAAATAGCTGTGTCACTTTGTGTCTGTGTTGCATGTGCTGTTTCTAGATGCGGGTGGTAGTAATGTTGTTATTTGTTTTGCTTTGATGTTAACTTGAATTTATTCAGTTGATAACTTGTATAAGTAGTAGAAGCTTAACCGGATTAACATAAATAGTTTCTGTATAAGACTTAAGATTCAGAAATTTCTACATGGTATCAGAGCCATTGTAGATCTAGAAGGGTCACCAGCTGAAGAATCTGAAGGATCTAGCTGTTGAAAGCAGCTTGAAAGGCAACATAAAAGCAGATCTGAAAGGACAACGCAGTTTTCAAGTGCAGATTCATGCAGAGGAAGGCAGCAGACGACAGCAGCAGCAACAGCAAACGACAGCAATAGCAGCAGCAGATGGCAGCAGCAGCAGCAACAGACGGCAGCAGCAGCAGCAACAGACGGCAGCAGCAGCAGCAGCCAGTGTGATTCTGATTTGAATCTGTCAGATCCAGAAAAAGTCTGCAGAAAAGTTGCAGAAATTCAGAAGAGCTAGTGGGGTTAAACTTCTGAAGTTTTCAGATTTTTAACCTTAGCACAAGTGACAAAGTTTGGGAAGAGATCAACTTCTCAGAGAGTTTCTTGCCAAAGGAAACTTGCAGTTTGGTTAGAGGATCAAAGAAGAAGCTGAATCATAGTTGATTTGGTAGATTTCCAAGGAGGGAAATCGAGTGTCAGAGGGAGAAGAGGGTTCCCAGTTTGAAAAGGACCCTAGATCCAAGCTCTCTAGCGTAGAGAAGAGGAGCTCCGACACATTCTGAGCAGATGGCTCCTCATGGACTGCGTGATTAGGATAGGCTAGAGGGCCTCTCAAACTTTTCGGTGTGGAAAGCAAGGATCGTGATTGTCCTTGAGGCATACGGTCTAAGAGACCATATAGAGCAGACCCTAGCCACACCGATAGATGCAGATCTCCTACGGAAGCATAGAGAAGCTGCTGGGCATGCCAAACGACTGATAATGGACAGTATCAGGGACGATATTGTACCACACATAGCTGAGAAGAGGACAACTAATGAGATGTGGAAGGCCTTGACTTCCCTATATGAGGGAAAATCAGTCCAAAGAAAGATGCTGTTGGAGGCCCAAATGAGGTCATTCACGATGACCAAGGGAGAAGACATCGAGCATTTCCTCTTCAGATTGCAGTCAATCAGGGATCAACTGACTGCAACGGGTGCAACCGTAGATTATGCAGTGATAGTCAGGACTGCCCTCAATGCAGTCACGGACGAGTGGGAAACCTTTGTCTAAAGTATCTTGGGCAGAGTGGACCTCCTAGATTGGGACAACTTGTGGTCGATCCTGTGGCAAGAAGATCTACGAAGGTTCACTAAGAAGCAGCATATCCTTGCGTTGAGCAAGGTTAAGAAGGAAGAGGAGGAAGATGCAGCCTTGGCATCAAAGAAGTAGCCGAAGAAGAAGGATCTTTCTAAGATCAAGTGCTTCCAGTGTGGCGAAATGGGACATTTTGCCAACCATTGTCAAGAAAAGAAGAAGGACAAGGAAGCATCTTCTTCCAAAGTAGCGATGGTAGATGATTGATCAGGAGATGATGTAGCCATGAGCACTCATGAACCACGTAGGTGGGGTGACATAGACATGTAGAGGAGCTACATGGAAGAGAGGCGGGATCCTTGAGCAGCTCATCTCTTGGATCAGCAAGCGAGCTACGGCAGCCTTAAGACAGTAGCGGGACAAGTGGAGCAGTGGGTGCATAGATCACAAGTGAGGCATAAGCAGAGGCAGATCTGGAGGCTGGGAGGAGCAGCGCAGAGCATAGCAGCAACAACGTAGAAGTAGTAGCAGCGCAGAGGCTGATGTGACTTCATCTAAATTTATGTAGATGTTCTATGCTTTATGCAACTTTACTTTTATTACAGCAATCACATAAACAATTAAGTAAAATGCTGATAGAACATACCAGTGGATCTATAGAAGACAAACCAGAAATAGAAGAATGTGTTGGTGCGTTACGGCGGTCAGCAGGATGCTTCAATCAACAAAGTCTTCTTGGTCGGCCAACCCAGAATGTGTCACAACAGTCCTCAAATCAGTCACCCAGTCAACTCAAATTCAACCCAGAAAAGTCAACGCAGTCCAGAAAAAGTCAATGCAGGGCAGCAGCGATAAAGTCAACGCAGCTCAAACTTTGGTCAACCTTTTGACCTCGATTTTTGTGCCAAAGTGTACAGCCTTCCAAGATCGAACTCTCCACCAAAAATCAGCCAATTTGGACCATGTGTTGACCAAAGTCAACGCTGGTCAAACTTGCCCAGAAACCCTAATTGCAGAAATTTCGTCCTTTTTCCAGCGTTAGCAACTTCATTCTTTTTCCCACATGAGAATTGCTTCTTAGATGCTCGTATCCAATCAGAGGAGGAGATGTGTGTGGATGAGATTGAGTGAAATGCTCTCTAACGTTGACTGTATATATATCCATCATTGAGGTGTGTGACACATCTGCTGGGGGTGTAAAACCTTAAGGCCGACCTGCACATATTTGAAATTATTAAAAATAAATTCAAAATAAATGTTCCGCTTATCAGATTAAGATCAATTTTATATCGATCTTACACCTCTCCGAAAAAGGAACCCGATAAAGATATTGGTATCTTCATCTGAGAATCACAACATGGAGTTTGGACCTAGTTGTCCAATTTTAACACTCCCTCTCAACTATAGGGAGAACTCCATCCACCTGTGCAATCAAACATCGTGCGTCATCTCGCCGTAACTTGCTTTGCTGGCCTTTTTATTTCAGAACAGAAGTGGGTCAGTGACAGAGACATCATCCCCCGGCTGACAAATTCAGTGCAGAGGTCCGAAACGTCTATTAGACTCAAAGAGTCTCATACCAACCCGAAGTTGGTTTACCTGACCCGAAGTCAGTTGGAGGTCCGAAACCTCACTATACTTGATCCTAGATCAAGTGGTTGGACCATGCCATCTTAGATAGAGAGTACGGAAATCTATGATGCGTCCATCAGTCTTTGCTACTAGTCTCTAGCTTTTCCCACCTCATTGGCCAAATGAGAGGTACTTCACATGAGCCCTGAACTCAATGGGTAGGATGCATACGGGGCATAAATAATGAGAGGTGAACCATCTCAAACATCATAACGGTGGCGCAGAAGCACCACAAGGTTCGGCAAGCCTAGCCTCATGATTGCTTATAGCTCCGAGAAGCTATCCCCAAAGCCCCCCAGAGCTCCCAGAGCTCATCGTCCAACGAGACCCACATCATAGGGTTGTTCCACGATAACAAGACTCTCACGGAAGGTTAGGAACTTGACCTTCCCCAGGGGCTTTGTGAGAATATCCGTGACCTGCTTATCAGTTCCTATATGATCGAGCCTTACGGCGCCTCACTGTACCATATCCTGGATATAGTGGTACCTGATATCAATGTGCTTGGATCGATTGTGGAACACTGGATTCTTAGACAAGCGAATCCCACTCTGGTTATCACAGAGTATCACGGTGGTATCTAGCACATGTCCGAATAGCTCACTAAAGAGATTTCACAACCAAACTGCTTCACAACAGGCCATACTTGCTGCAATGTATTCGGCCTCTGCGGTGCTCAAATCCACCGACTTCTGCTTCCTGCTCATCCATGAGATCGAAGCAAAACCAAGATTGAAGTAGCATCCCGATGTGCTCTTACGATCCACCACATTGCCACCCCAATCGACATCAGTATATCCAAGGAGTGTCACGCTCCCGGCAGTGTATCTCAGCCCATGGTTTATCGTGCCCCGAAGGTATCTCAGAAGATTCCTGGCACCAACCCAGTGAAAGTGATGAGGCTCAACCATTTGTTGACTCAAAGTGCTCACTGCAAAACATATATTTGGACGAGTGTTCACTAAGAACATCAGGGCCCCTACAAGTTGACGATACTCAGTAGGATTTGACAATACGGGCCTAGTAGCATTGCCACTCAACTTCTTGAAGTTGAGTTCCATTGGTGTTGACACGGACTTGCAGTCCACCATACCAAATCTTTCCAGAAGCTTCACAATGTATTTTCCTTGAGAAAGGAAAATCTCGCCAGGTCTTTGCGAGACCTCCAGGCCTAGGAAGTAGTGCATCAGTCCTAGGTCCTTCATCTCGAACTTAGTGCGAGCTCTCTCTTGCACTAATGAATGAGAGGGTCAGCACCTGTCAGGAAGAGGTCATCCACATACAGCACTAGGATGAGAGGTTTTCCCTTGACAACCTTGAAGTAAAGGTTTGGATCAACATTACTTCGAGTGAAGCCCAGATTCATCAAGTAGCTATCTATCCTCTAGTACCAAGCTCTGGGTGCTTGCTTCAGCCCATAGAGGGCCTTCTTCAACCTGCAGACATGGGTGTCCCGATCTTGGACTTCGAACCCTAGAGGTTGCTCCACATATACCTCTTCCTTTATTGCACCATGCAGAAATACGGTCTTCACATCCATCAGATGAAGACTCCATCCTTGCGTAGCGGCAAGGGCTATAATAGATTGAATGGTGGTATATCGGGCCACAGGTGCAAATATGTCATCATAATCTATGCCTTCCTTTTGAGAGAAGCCACGGGCAACGAACCTTGCCTTGAATTTTTCGGCACTTCCATTAGATCCATGCTTGATCTTGTAGAGCCATTTCGAGGTGACAATTGCTTTGTCCTTTGATCTTGGAACCGCATCCCAGACATCATTCTTCATAATGGACTCATACTCTTCGTGCATAGCATCCTTCTAGACTTGATGCTTTACGACTTCCTCAAAGGATCCAGGCTCGGATTGTACAATAGTAATCATGGCTGCTAGATACCCTTGGTATCTACTCAGCTTCTTGCTTTCACGAATGTCCCTGTTGGGGTAGCATGTCCCTCGACATCCTCGAGAGTGTCCCTGAGCCATGATGGTCTCTTTCCTAGTGAAGGAGGTGGATCAATCGGGTCCATCGGTCCTTCAACATCAGGCATTGTTTCATCCTTCGGTTCCTCTTGATTTCCAGGCCTTGCTTCATTATCTTCCTCAGATCTCGGAAGATTGACTACTTTCGTCAGGGAAGTATCTTCGTCAAAGGTGACGTCATGGCATATCTCCACTTCCTTTTGACCAGGCACATAGACTCTATAGGCCTTCAAAGTTTCACTATAGTCCACAAACATTCCTTTCTTCCTAGAAGCATCCAACTTGCTCCTCTTTTCTTTCGGCACATGAAAGTAGATGGTACATCCAAAAACTCTAAAATGTGAGACATCAGGTTTCTTACCAGAGAAAACCTCTTCAGGAGTTTTGGATTCTAGAGCGGAATGCGGGCATCGGTTTTGTATGTACACGGCAGTGTTCGCAGCTCCTGCCCATAGAAACTTCGACAGACCTTGGTCACATAGCATGGCACGGGTAGCTTCCACAATGGTCCGGTTCTTTCGTTCAGCAACACCATTTTGCTCGGGAGTTTAGACAGTTGTGGTCTCCCTCTTAATGCTAGCTTCTCTGCAAAAGTCCTTGAAATCATTTGTCTCATATTCAGTGCCATTATCAGTTCTCAAAATCTTGATATTTTTCCCTGTCATATTTTCCACCAAGGCTTTGGATGTTCGGAACCACATGAAAGCCTCATCCTTCTTCTTTAAGAAGTATATCCAGGTTTTGGCGGGAGAAGTCATCTATGAACGTCATATAATAAGAACATCCTCCCGAGGATGTCACTGGGCAGCATACCTAAATAGATCGGAATGGACCAATTGCAAGACTATCGAATGTCTTTGTGACACTTGAGGGGAAAGGTCCCCTTGTATGCTTTCCTTCGACACAACCCTTACATACACCTTCATGATTATTTGGAAATTCGGGTATCCCTTTCACCACCTTCCTTGCTTCGGGAAGGGCTTTGTAGTGAAGGCGTCCAAACCTTTGGTGCCATAGTTCAGTCTGTCGAATAGTATCACATGTCATTGCTCTCAGCGGACTTCCTCCAACCTGGTAGAGTGTATCAACTCTAAACCCAATCGAGATAGCTTCCTTAAAACTCTTCTTCCACATGAACACCTTTTCATCAGTGAATGCCACATTGAAACCTTTGTCTTCCATGGCCGATATAGACACAAGGTTCTTCTTCAAATTTAGTACATAGAGTACATCCTGTAAGTGAAGGACTTGTCCTTGAGACAAGTGGAGGGTCACAGTCCCTGTCCCTTTCACGGATATGTGGCATTATCTCCAAGGATAATTTCCAGATTAGTATCCTTCTCAATCATATCAGAAAGTTCTTCCTTGAACCCAGTGATATGCCTTGAGGCACCAGTATCTATCAACCAGACATCCATAGTGTCGGGTGGGGATGTAACAGAGAGGGCAGATACAAGAATGTATTCATATCTTTTATCAACAATATGTGATTCCTCATACCTGGAGTTTCTTGACCTTTTGAAAGGTTGATCATTTCCGCCGGAGGAAGCCTTCCTTTTTCCCTTGAACCTGTTGTTCCTTTGGTTGCCATTCCTTCGGTTGTTGTTGTTATCATCACTATCGGGAGAATCTTTCTTGAAAGGACATTCTGTAGCATAGTGACCAGGCCTATGACAAGTGAAACATTTTCCCTTCTTTCCTTGGGCCCCTGCTTTTCCCTTATTTTTCAAACCACCAGAGTTCTTCTTTCTAGAATGAGCAGCGTATGCAGCATTTCCTCCATTTCCATATTCCTTCATTCTTGATTCTTCTTGAACGCATCTTGACAGTACTTCGTCAAAGTCAGGTATCACATTATTATTTAGAATGGTAGTGTTAAACACATGCCATTCAGATGAGAGCCCTCCAAGTGCGGTGAGTACCATCTCTCGATCAACTATTGTCTCCCCAATAGCTAGCAGATTGTTCCTAATTTCAGTCAGCTTCAGAAAGTATGATTGGACAGACTCATCCCTGCCTTTCTTCAGATTCTTGAATTGATTCTTGAAGAATAGTACTTGATTCGCATTGTTGGCCTTGAACATGAGGATCAATTTATCATACATCTCTTTGGATGTGCCCAACTCAGAGATGTAGGCCACCAGGATTTTATGAATGGATTCCCCGATCATCAGCTTTGCTTTGATCTACTTCTTCTTGTACTTTGTTTTGGCAGCAACAGTAGCAGTGGATGGAGGTTCTTGGATTTTACCCTGCACATAGTCCATGACATCTTGGTCTTCCAATTTGAGATCCAATATCATTTTCCAAGCACGGAAGTCATCCTTCCCAGTCAATTTGTCTTCCTCCTCGAAGCTATAGCTTGTGGAACCCATTATCCTTTCCGGTGCTTGCTACAAATAGTGCTTGTCTTCACCTTAGCTCTGATACCATGTAAATTTATGTAGATGTTCTATGCTTGATGCAACTATGCAACTTTACATTTATTACAGCAATCACATAAGCAGTTAAGTAAAATGCTGATAGAACATACTAGTGGATCTATAGAAGACAAACCAGAAATAGAAGAATGTGTTGGTGCGTTATGGCAGTTAGTAGGATGCTTCAACCAACAAAGTCTTCTTGGTCGGCCAACCCAGGATGTGTCACAACAGTCCTCAAATTAGTCACCCAGACAACTTAAAGTCAACCCCAGAAAAGTCAACGCAGTCCAGAAAAAGTCAATGCAGGGCAGTCGATTTTTGTGCCAAAGTGTACGGCCTTCCAAGATCGAACTCTCCACCAAAAAACTGCCAATTCGGACCATGCGTTTACCAAAGTCAACGCTGGTCAAACTTGCCCAAAAACCCTAACTGCAGAAATTTCGTCCTTTTTCCAGCTTCAGCAACTTTGTCCTTTTTCCCACGTGAGAACTGCTTCTCAGATGCTCGTATCCAATCAGAGGAGGAGATGTGTGTGGATGAGATTGAGTGAAATGCTCTTCAACGTTGACTGTATATATATCCATCATTGAGGTGTGTGACACATCTGCTGGGGGTGTAAAACCTTAAGGCCGACCTACACATATTTGAAATTATTAAAAATAAATTCAAAATAAATGTTCTGCTCATCAAATTAAGATCAATTTTATATCAATCTTACACCTCTCCGAAAGAGGAACCCAATAAAAATATTGGTATCTTCATCTGAGAATCACAACATGGAGTTTGGACCAAGTTTTCCAATTTTAACACTTCAGCAGCGCAGAGAGCTTTAGAGGGACAACGCAGTGCAGCAACAACGTGATAGATTTCAGCACAAGGAGCTGATGTGACATCCGTAGTGCGGAGGGAGTCTGATTACGCAGGAAAAGCTGTAGCTGTGCATCATTCTTTAGATGCCAGCACAGATTTGTAGCCTATGGAGCTTCAGTGATAAGGATGCATCCCATCTGATTTGTCTGTCAAAGATTGGGTAGGAGATTCAGTTGTTTCTCTCAACAAATGAAGTTGCAGTGCAGTAGATCAGCAGTGGCAGTGCTATGAGCAACACAGATGCAACATATTGAGAGGGTGCTGCAGTACAGTGGTTGCAGTAGCAGTGGTAGAGTCATGGGCAACAGTACAGAATAGCAGCAGCAGTGTAAAGTTGAGTGGTAGGAGGCCAAGCTTCGGCAACACAGAACCAGTGCCCAAAATCATGTAATGCATAAGTGTGATGTATTGCTAGAGCACACCCTTGATGCTAAGAGGGAGTGTTGAGATTTTGTGTATTTGGGGTAGCATTAGTTGTGCTCTAGGTCCCAAATTTTGACGAAGGACTATAGTTCACTTGATCTACAAGACCTAGAAATGGATTTGGGAAATTTCATCTGGTTTAGGAGATATTAAATTAATTAATTATTTTAATGTATTTCTTAAGTTAAAACTTAGGAAATAAAATAATTAAAGTGAATTTAATTAAACATGTGATGAAATTGTCTTAAATCACACGAATCAAGCTTTGTTTAATCTTAGCCATTGATTAAAGATTTAATCTCAGCTGTTGATTTGTCAACGAGAAAAGTATAAAGGAAAGGCTTGGGGTCATTTGTAAGACACACAGAGGCAGAGCACTGAAGCTAAGCTGAGATTCTAGGGCGGGGTTGCTAAGAATTCTCAGAAGTGTTTCAGTTGCAGAGAGGGGAATTTAGACCAAGGAGATGATCTGATCCCGGGGTCTAGAATACACAAGAAGCAGAGAAGAGATCTGCAAGGATAACGTAGAGAAAGGTAGCAGCGGCAGCAGCAACAGCAGTAGACGGCAACAGCAGCAAGAGTGTCTTTCCGGGGCAAATTTTGGGTTTCTAGGCATAGATCTGGTTGAGTTCTATAAATCCCGTTTGAGGGTGTGGATCAATCAATATTGTTGGTCTTAGATCAACTAGATGTTGCAGATCTAGAGTTTTTTCTGTAGGGTGTTCCAGATCTGGAACCCAGAGTTGTGTATTCAGAAATGTTGTTAATAATAGAGCCCTCCAGCAGCTAGAGACCGATCTTCCCACATTGGGTTTTTCTGGGGACAGTTTGTCCATAAATAACTGTGTCACTTTGTCTATGTGTGCATGTGCTTATTCTAGATCTGTATTGGTAGAGATCTGTTATGTGTTTTGCTTTGATGTTAACTTGAATTTATTCAATTGATAACTTGTATAAGTAGGAGAAGCTTAACCGGATTAGCAGGAATGATTTCTGCATAAGAATTAAGATTCAGAAATTTCTACAAAAAGTACCTCTAGGTACTGATTCAGCGTTGGAGCAAGAATGGTGTCTTGGTGCAGTAGGAAACAGAAGTCAGTAGCACTGAGCACAGCCAAAGCAGAGTACATGGCAGCTAGTACAACTACATGCGAAGCAATCTGGCTTCAGAAACTTCTTGTGAGTTTATTCAGAAGAAGGATGGAGCCAACTAGTGTTTACTGTGACAATTAGAGTTGTATCAAACTCTTTGAAAATCCTGTATTTCATGATCGGTCCAAACATATTGACATCATATGTCATTTTATTAGAGACTGTGTTCAGCATGGGGCAGTGCAACTCCAGTACATTCCCACAGGCGAACAAATAACATATATACTCACTAAGGCTCTTTGGAGAATTAAGTTCACTCAGTTCAGGGAACAACTGGGTATGGCTGAAAATCCATTTCAGTAAGAAATGGATCCTCAACGCAGTTGAAGGAGGGAGTTGCAGTACAGTAGTAGTTGGCAGCAACACACAGAGTCAGCAACAATATAGGTGCAACATTAGTGCAATTTTGGTGAGCAACATCTACAACACAACAGTAGATGGTACAGAAGTCAGAGCAACACATTGAGTGTTTTTGCTAGAGCACTTTCCTCGCTAAGAGGGAGTGTTGATTTATGGTAGCATCAGATGTGCTCTAGCCTTGTAATTTTGTATATGGATTAAGACACATGTATTCCATAATACCTAGAAAGGATTTCGGAAGATTCCACTTAGAGATGGTTTAATTAAAATAATTAATTGTTTTTTTTTAATGTTGTCCTAAGTGTAAACTTAGAGAAACTGATTAATTAAAGGGTATTAATTAAACTTAATGTGAATCTTCTAGAAAAAGTCATGGATCACCTCCAAGTTAATTTTAGCCCTTGATTATGTTTTAATCTTGGCCATTGAAGGTTTAACATAAGAATATAAGGAGGGTGAGGGGCCTATGGAAAAACACATCAGACAGAGAAAGAATCAAGAGTTTGATTTCTTCAGTGAAAGGAAGAATCGAAGTGATTCTCATTTTGCAGAGAGGGGAAGCTGAAATATCCATGAGGGAGAATTTCCGAAGCATAGAGTGTGCATGAAGAGGAGTGAGAGAGGAGCCAAAGCATTAGTGTAGTGTTACCCTAGCAATAGTTACGCTGGGCCAGCGTAGATAAGTAGAGGGAGCTTCAATTTCTGTTGGAGGGGAAGCTGAGGGTTCATCTGGTTTCAGGAGAATAATTCTGGAAGGAAGGAACACTCTAGTCTCTCACAACAACAAGCAAAGAAGCAACCACGACAAGCAGTAACAACAGTGACGCAGTGATAGTGTGAGTGACGCAGTCACTGCGCAAAAATCACGCAGAGCCAGTTAGTGTGGGTGCAGGTCAGTGTCAGAACTTTGTGGTGATGTGAGAATTCTCTCACTCAGCTTTTCTTATCAGAATTCTTCAGGTGATTGATTGACATTTACAATCACACATTTGTCCTCAAAATTTCTGCATAATAAAGAAACCCTTAGATTTGCTACACCGATCTTCCCACATTGGGTTTTTCCAGGGATGATTGTCAAAAAATAATGGTGTCTATGTGTGATTAGTTGTGCTACTTTTATATGTGATTTGTTAATCGTGAAGTCTGCAACATATTTTATTTTGTTATTTAACACGAGAAATGTTAAATAATTGTGTTTGACAATGCAATAGAAGAAATTCAATAACTAGCTGTAGTAGAATTCTCCATTATAGAATTTTCACATGCAGATCATTTACTGAATACTACGCTCATTCATACAAAGTGACACATGGATTTTTGGACATAAGTCCCCGGAGAAACCCAAAGCGGGAAAACCGGTGCAACAGATATGAGGGTTTATTTTATTAAGTAGATTCCGATTATAGTAAATCTGGGTTCTAGATCTAAAAAACCCGACAGAGAATAAAAGAAATCTGTAGCTAACCTGTTGTTCCAAGACCAAATATCTCACTGATCCACACCCTCAAACAAGATTTAAAATATTCAACCCGGATCTGGCCCTAGAAACCCCAGCGCTGCCCCTGAAGCCCCAACGTTAGCCCTGCTAGGCTTTGTGTGCCACTACGATGCCCAGAGAGGGACTGCGTAACCCCATATAGGGTGATGCAGGCCTTACACTGGCCATAGAGACCCTCTGCGTAATTTTGAAACCCTCTGGAGTTGCAATGTTGTTCTGCGTAGCGGCTACGCATCTGCTGCGTAGTTGCTGTTACTATTCTCTGCTCCTCTGCGCTGTCCTTGTTTGTTGGTCCTCCGCCTCTTACTGGCTTTTGGCTTTGGGATTAGATCATCCCCTCAGCCAATACTACCGCTCGCTGCAGAAAAACTCTTCCGGGAATTCTTAGCAAACCCTGCCCTAGAATTCCACATCTGTTCTCTCAGCTCTGCCTCTGTGTGTGTCTCCAACTGACCCTTGAGCTTTTCGCTTATACTTTTTCATTCATCTCATCAACGACCGAGATCAAAACATTCATCAACGATTGAGATTAAAAGACTGTTTGATCCGTGTCTTTTAGAACATTTCAGCACGTGTTAATTAATTCACTGTAATTATTTAATTTTCCTAAGTTTAGACTTAGGAAATTCATTAAAATAATTTATTATTTGAATAAATTGAACACTAGCTGAAATTTCACAAAACACTTTTTGGGTTTTGGAGTTCAAGTCTGCTTAGCCCCTCCACAAAATTTCAGGGTTAGAGCACACCCGATGCTACACCAACTATACAAAATCTCAACATGCGTCGCTTAGCTAGGTGATCGATCTGCAGCCCGGAATCACTGCTCTCTGCCTCCCGGTCTCACACCCTGGTTCCCGGCTTCTAAAACTGATTCTTCTGCAAAATATTGGACTCTTTCTCCCCCTATGCACTGCCTCTGCGTGGCCCTGCGTCAGCGTCTGCGTGAGAGCTGCTGGAACACTCTCTGCCTCTCTCTCCTGATGATTCTCCGACTGAGAAAATCTTTCTCCGAAAGCTATCCCTGCCCCTAACTGCGCTGAAATCATTTAGATCAAATTCTCCTCTGAGCACTGCTCATTTCAGAGAATTGATTACTTAGATTCACTCGGTGTGTCTTTCCAAATGACCCTCAAGCCTTCCTTTATATCCTTCTTATTGAGACTTCAATGACCAAGTTTAGATCTTTCATCAACGACTAAGATTATAACTTGACTTAATCCATGTTCTCTAGAAGATTTACACTCTATTTTATTAATACCCTTTAATTATTTAATTTTCCTAAGTTTAGACTTAGGGTCTCATTAAAATAATTAATAATTTTAATAAAACATATTCCGAGTGGAATTTTCACAAATGATTTCTGGGTTCTTTGTAATACATGTGCTTAAGTCTCTCCACAAATTTTGAGACTTAGAGCACTTCCGATGCTAGCAAAAATCAACACTCTCTCTTAGCGAGGAAAGTGCTCTAACAACATGCTACTTGCACATTGCTCTGACCTTGAAGGACCTGTTGTCGCACAGATTGTCCAGGCACCGCGACAACGGCTCAAATTGGGGGCTGTCACTCTTATCCCCAATCTCTCTCTTTAAACTGTCTCCTTGCAAGTTAAGGGAGGTAGACCCTATTATGAATGAGGATGACAAATCTAGGAGACACAGCTAAAACATCAAATACTTATAAAATGAACGAGATTCCACAGATATAAATTAGATTTCACTTTTAAGACCAGTGCCTTATGGAGTCAAACAAGATCTCTTTATGCAATTATAAACAAGTAAAAGACGATTAACTGCTGCTTATCAAAACACGATTGATATTTAATTGAAAAAACACCACAACCATGAATGAAAATGCCAGAGGTTTGAAAGATTTCCAGATTTATAAGATATTCCAATTACAACCCAGTTCGAAAATCAAAATGTTATATAGTCAAACTTTAGATAAAAATAAAATTGGCACATTTGACTATTGAAATTTTTGAAATTTTTTTATATTTTCTAAATTTTTTAAGATTTTTTGGAATTTTTTATATTTTTATTAATTTTTAAATCTAAAACTAAAAAAAAAAAAAAAATCTAAAATCTACTTGAGTTAAAACTAAAAGTTAGATTTAAAACTAAAAATTAAAATCTAAACAAAATTAAAACAAAAGTTGTTAAACTAAATTAAATCTAAAATAAAAGTAAAAGTTAAAACTAAACCAAAACTATGCTAAAATTAACTCTATCAAATTAAACAATCAAATAATAAAATTAGAACCTAACTATACGCCAAATGAAACAGTAAAAATCGAATTTAAAAAAAATAAGACTGAACACCTTATGCTATAAAAAGACTCTAAACTAAAATCTCAACAATTAAAAATCTAAACGAATGTGACCAACGCATAAACATTTGTTTTCATTTATCATAATGTGTGTTTTTTACTGCTGGCTTGTTATGCAGGTCGACGGGCACGAATGGAGACGGCAGATTGGACGCGGAAAGGAGGCCAGAGCTCGAGGGACAGCAGAGATCGAGCTTAATGCTGCTTTTATGCTTGTCGTATGCTGGTGGACGGAGCTGAGAGAAGACGGCGGGAGAAGAAATGCCCACGAAGGTTAAGATGACGGCTTGGACGGCAAAATAAATCGTTTTCTTTTTGTGCAGGTCGAAGCTTGACGGCGTGAGGAGCTTGGACGCGGGATTTAATGCTGCGTTTTATGGTTTGAATTTGTCGCTTGTGTGCAGGTTAGGGTCGATGGAGAGAGATTAGATGGCAGCGTGAGGGAAAAGGAGACGTGAGGGCAAAGGGCAGAGATGAATGATGAATGTGCATAAAGCAGAAATTGATGGCAGCAGATGGGAAGATGTGAACCCAGCTCAAAAAAAAAAAACGTCCGGCAACTTCAAATTTGTTCCAAACTTCAGATTTTTCAAAGCTTCTTGGAACCAATAATGCCCAGATTTGCCCACAGTGGCAGCTTTGAGGCCAGATTTGGCCTTTGGAAACCAGATCTGCCCTAGATCTTAAAAAATTTCCGATTTTAATCCTGAACCTGCAAGAAATAACCAGATCTGAAGATATACGCACCATGAAACAAATAAACCGTCACAGTCCTAAAAAAATTTACAAATTTACAACTTTTTTACAAATTTAAAACCCTCAAGGTCAGATTTAAATCCATTTAGCACAATTTTCAGAAATTTAAAGTTTAGGTGAGAGACACAAGCCTTCGAAACCCTGCAAAATCACAAATATCGTAAGATAGACCTGAAATTTAACAAATAAAGAGCTTATCAGATTTATGTTTATTGGGAGTCGGCTGGTCCAACCGAAGACTTCCCCAGACGCCCAATCTTAAAAAAAATTTCCCTGCACACTTAGATCTGAATCTTAGATCGATAGAGATTTAAGAAAACAACATGAGACCTTTGCAAAAAAAATCAGAATGTTATTTTATAAACCCAGAAAACTGCATAAGATACCTATATGCAGATTAATCCATGAAGGCCATCAACCATAAAATGCAAGAAACCAAGTAGCAGAGTTTAGAGAGAATTCACCACATAGATCTGAGAAGGAACATCCAGATTTGTAACCCCAAAGTCTTTTGCTTTATTCCTCAAAAAGTTTACAAGAGCTTCTAAGAGCAAGTGCACGATCCTGAGATCGGATCACTCAAAAATGACAAAGACTTCTAAATTTATAGGACTAGATCTCTAACGACTAGTTTGGATGATCCTCGTCAAAATAATCTCAACCGTCCAAAAGATTTAATTATCTTTTAATCCGGAACGTTGAAATTAAAATTTTGGGGAAAAAACGAATTTATCATTTAATTCAATTTTAATTAACTCAAAAATACTATTTTTGAGTTAATTACCCCAAAATTTTGACCTTGACTTAACCACCAGGGCCCAAGGGTTCAATATTTCTTAAAATTCTCAATATTCCCTTGGCTAGGGGCTGTCAAAATCATTTTCCAAGGACCAACAAATTTTGCCTTTAAAGATTTAATCCTAATTTAGGACCCTAAATTAATTAAATTTCTGGTTTAGGATTTTATTAATTAATTGACCAGAAAATTTAATTAATTGACTAAGAGGGGATTAAAATTATTTTTCCAACCCTCTTTTACATGAGATAATACATTTACATACATGAAGGGGGAATACCCATTCGTATAGACCCTCAAATAAATACCCAATTCTGCGACTCAAAACATGATCTAGTAGACCAAGTAGTTGAAACTACTTTTACAAGGACTCGATAGAAACACTAGGACTCACTTAGTATGCTGATGACAAAATCCACCCTAGCTTTGGGGTGAGGCTGGAGGAAAAAACTCTGCCGATCACTTTCGTGAATCAGTGAGACAAAAAACCTCCTAGGATAGAGATCATCAACAACATACTAGGCTTACCTAGGTTGTTACATACATTGACGGTCTTACTTAGATCATTTACATCATAAAATGCAGAATGGGTTTACATCATTATAAAAACTGTCGATCGGCGATGACATCTGGATGACGGAATTTGAATGGTGCAACCACGTCGAACATGACGAATCCCATTTGAAAAAATGGGGGTGTACTGCTATGGGGTCGTTGACAAAGTGCGGTCAACATCTGGCTCTACTTGGGGACACGTTGCTTCATCGAAGGAATGTGAGAATCCAGAATCTACATCCAAGCAACACACAAGATTACATAAGTAGCGTCCATCCAAATATCATCATATAACATTAAGCTCATGAAAAATAGAAGCTCTTCTTTTATTCATTATTCTATTTAACATGAAAAGTAAATATACTCTAATTGCAAAATGAAATGCTGAGATAACAAGGTGTAAAGTTAGAGATACAATACAGAGGATGCCCTGTGGCATCAGATGTGCTCAATATAGTGTATGCTGAGCATTTGCCTGCTTTCAGGCAAGTCTGTGGGCTGCTTTTCAGATGTGCCATGGCCGATCTTGCATAATGTAGGGCTCTGTCTTATCTGAATGTCAAGCTGCTCTCGACCATCAGACGAATCAAACCACTTACTTCTTGTTTTCTGCTTCTTTCTCTTCTTCTGAGTGGGTTGTGATGTCAGCAATGAGACCACTGTAAACTCCTTGTCCTCATCCTGAAGATGTTTGTACAAAATATCGCAAGAACCTGGAGCGTGACTAATGTTATTTTGGATATACTCTGTCAATGGTGACACATAAGCTTGGTCTTTCTCAACATCCTTTGAAACCATAGTTAAATCCTCCGTGTGATGAGATGGGAATGTCTTTAGTAGACAAGAAGTCTTATGATCTGTTGATGAATCTTCATAATCAAATTTCGGCTGAAACTTTTGTGTATGTAATTTTTCCATTTTTTCCAACCTTTCCTGTATGGTATTCATTTCCAACAAGTGATTTTCCTTCATGGTATTCATCTCCCTGGCATGCCTTACTATTAATTTCGTCTGATTTGCCTCCATATTTTTTATTTCCAACAAGTAATTTTCCTTCATGGCAGTCATTTCCTGGGTGTGTCTTGCTTCCATTGCAATCATATAATTCTGTGTAATGGACATCTGATTAGAATGATTAACTTCCATCATTTTTAACCTGTTTTCCATGACATTTATTTCCTGAACATGACTTTCTTCCAAGGAAGTTATCTTATTTTGAAGACTGATTTGGTTAGCTTCCATGTTTTGAATTATTTGCATATGACTGGGTTGCACATCCTTAATCATTTGAGCTAGCTCCTTAACCTGACTTTCATGATCCTCTATATGCATGTGATAGTCTTTACCAACAACATTAATTTGATGACTTGACCTTGCCATTCTACTAGCTATGATCCTTTTGACAATGGGACAAGTAGCCTCTTCATGAAGATCATTACAGGCTCTACAATAAGGCGGAGCTTCATCCACAAGATTTGCAAACTCGAGTTGATTTGTCGGTCTCTGCTTATTAGATAGGCCTCTTTCCTGCAAAGCATCATTATTTCTAAGTTGGGAATTCTGCGTTTGAGCCCTTTCCATTTGGACCAACCTAGCCTGTAAGACACTTATTTCTTTAGCATGATTAAGCTCCATGATTTCAAGTTTCTCAGCATGATTAAGCTCCATGCTTTCAAGTTTTTGCATTAACCTTTTCACAGGGTGATCATCATCTTCTAGAGGTTCTTTCAACTTAGAATCTGTCAAAGATCTATCAAAATCTGGAGTTTCAGACATTCTAGATGCTTTCTTATCTTTTTCAATCTCCTCAGCTAAAGATTGACAAGCCTTATAATTTGCAGTTTTAGCTCGCCTTAACTCATATGAAGTATCAGAATCAAAAGCATCAATGTAAAAATTCAGAAGAGATCCATCAGGAGGTTTATGAGTTTGAGATATTTCTCTAAGAATACCATTAAATCTCCTGTTAAATTCTTCAGTCGTTTCATTTTCTTTCTTTTTTATGGTACTGATCTCTATTACCAAATGCCGATCTTCCCTTTTATCACCATACTTCTCCTTAAAAGTAGTTACAATGGACTCAAAAGTATTGAATGAATTATCAGGCTTTTCCGTAAACCATTCAACGACATCTTCGCCAAAAGTAAGAACAAAAGTTTTCATTTTTACATCATCGAAATTATTATTTGCAACTGCAATTCTATTCCACCAGTTAGTGAAAGCAAACAAATGAGATTTAACACTAACTGCATCATTTCCTTGAAAGATCGGTAATTTATCCATTTGAGGGAGATCATGGGGATAACCCTGAATATTAGCAAAATTACACGGGGAAAAAATATCCATGATATCGTTTTTTTAGAAAAAGATCCGTGTTCAAGAATAGTCAAAAGGTCCTCCAGAAGCGAACTTCCTGGCAGGAACTCTTGTAAGAAATGAAAGAGTTGGAGTCGCCACTTGAACATGAAACTAATTCTAAAACAGAAGAAATAATCGAGAGCTAGCAGATGGATATCACGGGGGGATTCTTGTCTGGGAGTAAAAAGATGAATAAGTGGAGTCGCCACCCAAACAAGAAGCCAACCGAAATGTCCAGGTGCTAAAGATGCGATGATGAAATGATTAGTGATATGACGAAAGATAAGACGATGAAAATACGAAGGGATGAAAGACGCCAGAAAATGTGATTCCTTACGTAATTAATGAAAGGCGATGAAAGATCAGAACTATAAAAATATCGTTAAGACCAAGGACGGGAAAAACTACATCACGACAACGGCGCCAAAAAATGTTGTCGCACGATTGTACGAACCGTGACAACGGCTCAAATTAGGGGTTGTACATCCTCTTATCCCCCAATCTACTACTCTTTCGTATTTGTCTCCTTGCAAGTTTAAGGAGGTAAACCCTATTATGAATGAGGATGACAAATCCGAGCTCTGACTAAAACATCAAATACTTATAAAATGAGCAGATTCCTGAGATATAAATTAGATTTCACTTTTAAGACCGATTGCCTTTGGAGTCAAACAAGATCTCGTTATGCGATTATAAACAACTAAAAGACGGTCATACAACGCTTATTAAACCACGATTGATCACGATGATATCCAATTAAAAACACCACAATCATGAATAATGAAAATCCCAGTTGCTTGAAAGATTTCCGAAAAATAAAAATATTCCAATTATAACTCAGTTCGAAAATCAAAATGTTATATAGTCAAACTTTAGATAAAAATAAAATTGGCACATTTGACTATTGAAATTTTTTTATATTTTCTAAATTTTTTAAGATTTTTTGGAATTTTTTATATTTTTATTATTTTTTAAATCTAAACCTAAAAAAAAAAAAAAAAAATCTAAAATCTACTTGAGTTAAAACTAAAAGTTAGATTTAAAACTAAAAATTAAAATCTAAACAAAATTAAAACAAAAGTTGTTAAACTAAATTAAATCTAAAATAAAAGTAAAAGTTAAAACTAAACCAAAACTATGCTAAAATTAACTCTATCAAATTAAACAATCAAATAATAAAATTAGAACCTAACGCCAAATGAAACAGTAAAAATCGAATTTAAAAAAAATAAGACTGAACACCTTATGCTATAAAAAGACTCTAAACTAAAATCTCAACAATTAAAAATCTAAACGAATGTGACCAACGCATAAACATTTGTTTTCATTTATCATAATGTGCATTTTTTACTGCTGGCTTGTTATGCAGGTCGACGGGCACAAATGGAGACGACAGATTGGACGCGGAAAGGAGGCCAGAGCTCGAGGGACGGCGGAGATCGAGCTTAATGCTGCTTTTATGCTTGTCGTATGCAGGTGGACGGAGCTGAGAGAAGACGGCGGGAGAAGAAATGCCCACGAAGGTTAAGATGACGGCTTGGACGGCAAAATAAATCGTTTTCTTTTTGTGCAGGTTGAAGCTTGACGGCGTGAGGAGCTTGGACGCGGGATTTAATGCTGCGTTTTATGGTTTGAATTTGTCGCTTGTGTGCAGGTTAGGGTCGATGGAGAGAGATTAGATGGCAGCGTGAGGGAAAAGGAGACGCGAGGGCAAAGGGCAGAGATGAATGATGAATGTGCATAAAGCAGAAATTGATGGCAGCAGATGGGAAGATGTGAACCCAGCTCAAAAAAAAAAAAACGTCCGGCAACTTCAAATTTGTTCCAAACTTCAGATTTTTCAAAGCTTCTTGGAACCAATAACGCCCAGATTTGCCCACAGTGGCAGCTTTGAGGCCAGATTTGGCCTTTGGAAACCAGATCTGCCCTAGATCTTAAAAAATTTCCGATTTTAATCCTGAACCTGCAAGAAATAACCAGATCTGAAGATATACGCACCATGAAACAAATAAACCGTCACAGTCCTAAAAAAATTTACAAATTTACAACTTTTTTACAAATTTAAAACCCTCAAGGTCAGATTTAAATCCATTTAGCGCAATTTTCAGAAATTTAAAGTTTAGGTGAGAGGCACAAGCCTTCGAAACCCTGCAAAATCACAAATATCGTAAGATAGACCCGAAATTTAACAAATAAAGAGCTTATCAGATTTATGTTTATTGGGAGTCGGCTGGTCCAACCGAAGACTTCCCCAGACGCCCAATCTTAAGAAAAAATTCCCTGCACACTTAGATCCAGATCTTAGATCGATAGAGATTTAAGAAAACAACATGAGACCTTTGCAGAAAAATCAGAATGTTATTTTATAAACCCAGAAAACTGCATAAGATACCTATATGCAGATTAATCCATGAAGGCCATCAACCATAAAATGCTAGAAACCAAGTAGCAGAGTTTAGAGAGAATTCACCACATAGATCTGAGAAGGAACATCCAGATATGTAACCCCAAAGTCTTTAGCTTTATTCCTCAAAAAAGTTTACAAGAGCTTCTAAGAGCAAGTGCACGATTCTGAGATCGGATGACTCAAAAATGACAAAGACTTCTAAATTTATAGGACTAGATCTCTAACGGCTAGTTTGGATGATCCTCGTCAAAATAATCTCAACCATCCAAAAGATTTAATTATCTTTTAATCCGGAACGTTGAAATTAAAATTTTGGGGAAAAAACGAATTTATAATTTAATTCAATTTTAATTAACTCAAAAATATTATTTTTGAGTTAATTACCCCAAAATTTTGACCTTGACTTAACCACCAGGGCCCAAGGGTCCAATATTTCTTAAAATTCTCAATATTCCCTTGGCCTGGGGCTGTCAAAATCATTTTTCAAGGACCAACAAATTTTGCCTTTAAAGATTTAATCCTAATTTAGGACCCTAAATTAATTAAATTTCTGGTTTAGGATTTTATTAATTAATTGACCAGAAAATTTAATTAATTGACTAAGAGGGGATTAAAATTATTTTTCCAACCCTCTTTTACATGAGATAATACATTTACATACATGAAGGGGGAATACCCATTCGTATAGACCCTCAAATAAATACCCAATTCTGCGACTCAACACATGATCTAGTAGACCAAGTAGCTCAAACTACTTTTACAAGGACTCGATAGAAAACACTAGGACTCACTTAGCATGCTGATGATAAAATCCACCCTAGCTTTGGGGTGAGGCTGGAGGGAAAAACTCTGCTGATCACTTTCGTGAATCAGTGAGACAAAAAACCTCCTAGGATGGAAGTCATCAACAACATACTAGGCTTACCTAGGTTGTTACATACATGGACGGTCTTACTTAGATCATTTACATCATAAAATGCAGAATGGGTTTATATCATTATAAAAACTGTCGATCGACGATGACATCTGGATAACGGAATCTGAATGGTGCAACCACGTCGAACATGATGAATCCCATTTGAAAAAATGGGGGTGTACTGCTATGGGGTCGTTGACAAAGTGCGGTCAACAGGACCCTCTGCACTGTTGTTGTATGACAAGCTGTCCACCAATCACTATGCTATTGCTACAACTATACTGCTGCCCTTGACACTGCCATTGTTAATGCTACATCCGTACTGCAGCTCCCTGAAGTGTTTCATATACTACGTTGCTAGCACTGCCACTGCTAACACTACATGTGCATTGCAACTCAATTACTGAGAGAAGCAATTGAAACCACCGAAAAACTGAATAAGCGTTCAATGGATGCACCTCAGTGTTGAAGATCTGACTGCTGCTAGTCCCACACTGTCCTCTGAAGCCACTGCACTATTGAAGCTACTGCACTGTGCCTCTATGCATTGCTGCCTCTCTGCTTTGCGCTGCTCAGATTCTGGTGCTTCTAACCATTACATCTGTCGCTCCATCACTCGTTGGCTATGACTGAAAACTCCCCCATCCGACTACTACTAATCATGGGCTTTCGTAGCAAGGTGATGATCCATGACGTGGGTTCATCAAGGATCTTTCCCAACTGAAGTTCAAGGTGAACTATAGTTCCATGTCACCCCATCTCCCTCCTGGAGATGTGTTGGCAGTGGGCACTCATGGCATACTCATCCTCCTCGATCTTTGCGGTTGTAACCTCTGGATGTTGCCTCTCATCCTTGTCCTTTTTCTTCAAAGGACACTATGATGCATAGTGGCCCATCTCGCCATATCTTAAACACTTCACCTTGGAGACATCCTTCTTGCGTCTCGGTTGCCCTTGCTGCCCCTTCGATGCGAGGGTTGCATTCTCCTCCTCTGGATTCTTCGATTTGCTCCTGTTGCTACCGTGAAGTTTACACTTGACAAAATCTCTTCTCAGCTCCTCCTGAAGAGCTTCCAGCATCGCCTCCGAACATGGTAGTGTTGCCTTGCCCAAGATACTTTGGACAAAAACGTGACACTCCTCAATGACTATGTTAAGGGCCAGTCTTACCATAGTTGTAGCAGATGGGGTAGATCCCACGACCACCAACTGATCACGGATTTCCTGAAGACTCGTTAGGAATGGAACAATGTGCTCCCCCTTCTGCATCTGGATCATTTGGAGCTTCTGCTCCAAGTACGTCTTCCGCTGCACGGAAGTTCCTTCGTATAGCAGGACAAGGCCTCCCGTATTTCTCTGGTTGTTTTCTTTCCAGCTATAGGAGAGACTATATGATCCTTGACACCATTAAGGACAAGTCTCTCGGCCTTTGCCGTATCAGACTTGTACTTTTTATTCTGATCCAAATCTGTAGGCACGCCGCACAACAACCACGTTGTCTACGAACACCTTGAGATCGTATTCTTCTAGAAGGAATCTGATTCTTTCCTTCCAGACCATGTAGTTGGAGGATGTCTCCGAACGATCATGATCTCTAATTTTTTGAGCTGCCATGGTCGTCAAAAATGTTGAATCTGCTCCTCTTCTTCCCCCTCTGCGCAACACTAGACAAGCTTACGCACTCCTTGTGGAGCTCGTAGATCTGTTGCCTGGAACTGCTGCTTAGATCTTGGAAAAAATGAAATTCCCTGTTAAGGAACTTCCTGAGAGAGAAAATTCCCTCACTGTGCTGCTGCTTCTTATTTTGACACTTTTCGCCCGGCAAAATCAAGATCTGCGTGTAGAAACTGCATCCCACTAGATTTGCGTTGCTCCCTCTGCCTTGGTAAAATTTCAATTTGGAAGTCTTACCTCTTAGTCGACTCACTCGGAGAGAGACCTTCTCGGAAATTTCAACCCTCCTGGCTTGGACTGCGGAATCCCTTTGGGGATTCGAATGATTGCTTTCTACAGCTCTTCGACCTCCGACTTAGGGCTGGATCCGCTCTTCCTGTTTCACAATACACGCTCTGATACCATGTGAAAATTCGTAGATTTAAATGATCTCTAGAATCCTACTGCAACCAAGTGAATTTAATTCTCCTATTTGTAAATTACATTATAGAATTATTCTAGATTTCTTCATGAAATATTGATGGAAATTATTGAAACAACCTACACTTAATTACTTATGATTCTGAAACATGGAAACTGAGTAAAGATAAATATACACATAGGACACCGTTAATTTTGGACGAAAGTCCCCGGAAAAACCCAATGCGGGAAAACCGGTTCAATAGATGTAAGGGTTTGATTTTATTAAGCAGTAGCAAATTCTGAACACATCTCTAAATACCACAAAGGTTATTCAGTTACAGAGAGAGAAATACTGGCAGAAAGATTGTGAATTTTACCTCACTCAATCACTGAAAAAAATCCCAGATGATCCTGTCACTGGATGAGGTACCCCTGGCAGGCCCTGCGCTGCCTCTGCGCAGTGCCTACGCAGTTGTTGTATTAGCCTCTCTAGGCACTATGTCACCCAGCTAGGTGATCGATCTGTAGCCCAGAATCATTGCTCTCAGTCTCCTGGTCTCACTCCGTGGTTTTTTGGCTTCTGAAACTGATTCTTCTGCAAAATCTCGGACTCTTTCTCACACTCTGCATGGCCCTATGTCATCCTCTATGTGAGAGATGCTGGATCACTCTTTGCCTCTCTCTGTTGATGATTCTCCGACTGAGAAAATCTCTCTCGAGAAGCTATCCCTGCCCCTCACTGCGCTGGAATCATTTAGATCATTCACCTACGAGCATTGCTCACTTAGACTCACTCGGTGTCTTTTCAAATGACCCTCAAGCCTTCCTTTATAGCCTTCTCGTTGAGACTTCAACGGCCGAGATTAGATCTCCAATCAATGACTAAGATTATAACTTGACATGATCCATGTTCTCTAGAAAATTCACTCTGTTTTATTAATACCCTTTAATTATTAATTTTCCTAAGTTAGGGTTTCATTAAAATAATTAATTATTTTAATAAAACACATTCCAAGTGGAATTTTCACAAACGATTTATGGGTTTTTTGGAATACATGTTCCTAAGCCTCTCCACAAATTTTGAGACTTAGAGTACTTCCGATGCCGCCAAAAATCAGCAATTTGGTCCCTATTTGGCAGAAATAATGTTCTAATATGCCACTTGTCAGCCTATAGATGTATATAACTTGAAATTGGAATTACTCTGAGCTCAGTTAACAGAAACAGGAACTGTGGGGCCACTTTAGTGGGAAACCATCCATTGAATTGGCATAGGAAAGACCGTTTCTTGCTACCTGTTACTTCTCTATTTAGCAGTGTTGGCAAGGTTAACCCAAGACTGCTACACGGTAAGCACTATTAAAAATACGCCTAATGTCACCCTAGCATATGTAATGCTCCCAATTTTTTTGAGTGCAAAATTCACAAAGGGGTTTTACCGATTTCTGGTGATATTAAATAAGAAGGGGAAAAAAAATTGAGGGAGAAAAGTGGAAATTATTATTTTAATTTAGAATGATGGCAAGTAATAATTTATTGGAGAATGGAAGAAAATGATTATTTTATTGGAGAATGGCGGCAAAATAATATTTTTGTGAGAAAGGAGAAAAAGTTATTATTTTAATCAAAATGGCGGCAAAAATTGTCTCTTAGTGGAAATTGAGCCCCACCAATAAAATAATAGAAAAAAACGAGTCTCTAGAAGCTAGGAGGAGGCTCCATGAAAAATTATAAAAGGAGGGGGAACTGAATTGAAAATTATTCTATTCCTATCATTTCTAATTGACATTGAGAAGAAGCTCAAGCGAGTTTCAACTTTCAAGAGATTTAAGCGAAACTCAAAGCTAATTTTGGTGGACTTCGAGTGCCACCCTAGTTAGCTCTTGGGGAAGATCACTCTAGGTCTTCCGTTTGTGTGTATTGTAGGAACAATTGTAGGAAAGGGACTGAATCACCAGTCAATACAGGGGCAAAGTTCATTCTTATAAGGGGTTGAGTATTTCTCCAAGTGCCAAGGACAAATTATACCAGGGGAGATAATTAAATTATAGAAGACGAGTTGGCTGTTCCTGTGATAGTTTGCTCAGTCAAATAAGCAAAGACATTCCAGATTTTCAATCAGGAAATGGGTCCAGTTTATTTAGTTCCGAAAGGTCAATTTATACCAAGAGAAATAGTGCCCTCCCTTAGCTATTCGCTCAGCTTAAAGGCAGATTTCCAGAGGTGATTCCAGATTTCATATAATTTGAAGGGAGAGGTCGATTATGAATTTATTGATGTCTCCTTGAAGCTAAACATTAATCTATATAGGAGGCCTGGATTTCTGTTGTTATAGCTACGCATTTTCAGAGAACTTTCCAGCTACTAGAGTCACTTGCCTGGGGACGAACAATCAAGGGTTCAAAGCTAATACTATCAGCTCAGGAGTCAGTAACAGTGGGCTGAATTCACCATTTATGGGGCAGACTTGGTAGAGGATGACTTCCGGAAGTGGTTCAACAATATTTTGGTATATCAGTCCAGCCAAGTGCTAAAGCATAATTTCTATTAGAGGCTGAAGTTGTAAGCTGAAGCAAACATTGTAATGTCGACAAATTATTAGAAATTGTTGCCCTCTTATTAGTGGAGCTTATTCCAGCGTTATTTGAAGCTGGTATGACTGCTGCTACAAAGATAATGATGTTGGAGTCTTCACTGTTGATAAACTCAGAGATTTTGGGCTCATTCAGAGGACTGTTCAGCTTATCTTCCATTCCAGGTTCCACTAGGTGCTAATTTTCAGAGTTTTAATTCTGCTATATATATTTAATAAAGGGCTGAATGTTAAAGAACTTCTTCTATGTAAACATGGACTGATATTAAAGAGAAGAAAGTGCATTTTATACTCTGTTCTGTGTTTTTCATCCCTTCGAGTTACTTTTTATTATATATTGTAGTTTGGAATCAACATTTGGGTCGCTTAACCAATTGTGAAACACCGTTTGGGGAATTAAAATTGTTCAAATACACTTACAGAAATATGTCATCATGTGTTTGACAAAACACCTCACCCAAAGGCTTATCGAGACTCAGTTAAAACTCAGAAATTTTAAGTGCAATTTGGGATTATTCCAGTTGGGAACATTACAGTGGTATCAGAGCTTGATCTTGGCCAGCTGTGGGGAAGCTTGCAAGATTATGGAGGTGTCAGACATGCATGCACAGTGATTGGTGAATTTATGGACACTCCAATGACGCAAAAAGGGTGGAGTACACAGGGGATCATGGAGGAGTTGATGAGGCATAAGCAACAATTGGTGAAGCAGAACCAACAGATTCTAGAGAGGATGCAACAAATAGTGCCCTCCCTTAGCTATTCGCTCAGCTTAAAGGCAGATTCCCAGAGGTGATTCCAGATTTTGTATAATTTGAAGGGAGAGGTCGATTATGAATTTATAGATGTCTCCTTGAAGCTAAACATTAATCTATATAGGAGGCCCGGATTTCTGTTGTTATAGCTACCCAATTCCAGAGAACTTTCCAGCTACTAGAGTCACTTGCCTGGGGACGAACAATCAAGGGTTCAAAGCGAATATTATCAGCTCAGGAGTCAGTAACAGTGGGCCGAATTCACCATTTATGGGGCAGAATTGGTATAGGATGATTTCCTGAAGTGGTTCAACATTCTTTTTCATCTCTCTGAGTCACTTTTTATTATATATTGTAGTTTGGAATCAACATTTGGGGTCGCTTAACCAATGGTGAAACACTGTTTGGGGAATTAAAAATTGTTCAAATACACTTACAGCAATTTGTCATCATGTGTTTGACAAAAAACCTCACCCAAAGAATCATCGAGACTCGGTTAAAACTCAGAAATTTTAAGTACAATTTGGGAAATTCTAGTTGGGAATATTACAGTGGTATCAGAGCTTGATCTTGGCCAGCTGTGGGGAAGCTTGTAAGATTATGGAGGTGTTAGACATGCATGCACAGTGATTGGTGAATTTATGGAACACTCCAATGACGCAAAAAGTGTGGAGTTTGTAGAAATTTCTGAATCTTATATCTTATGCAAAAATTATTACTGTTAATCCGGTTAAGCTCCTCCAACTTAGATAAGTTATTAACTGAATAAATTCAAGTTAATATCGAAACAAAACACATAACAGATCTCTACCAATTCAGATCTAGAATAAACACATGCACACATTGACAAAGTGACACAGTTATATCTGGACAAATAATCCCCGGAAAAACCGGTCTTTGGCTGCTGTTGGGTTCTATTATTAAGAATATCTCTGAATACACAAATTTGGCTTCCAGATCTGGAAAACCCAACAGAGAAAACACTAGATCTACAACTCTCTAGTTGATCTAGGGCCAAAATAATGACTGATCCACACTCTCAAACAGGATTTATAGAACTCAGCCAAGATTAGGGCCTAGAAACCCCAGCGCTGTCCCTGAACTGCACTGCGTCAACCTCTGAAGCCCCTGAAAGCCTCCGCGTCAGCCTTGGATGGCCTCCAAACCCTCAGCGCTACTTCGGAATGGACTACGTTACCCCAGAATGGGTGACGTAGTCACTACGCTGCCCCTAAGGGTCTCTGCGTAACCCCTGAAGTGTTACCGGAAAATTATGCTGTCCTTGCTGCTTCTGCTGCTGCCTTTCTCTGCGCTGTCCTTGAGCTGATCTCTTCTCTACCTCTTGTGTATTCTAGACCCTGGGATCAGATCATCGCCTTGGTCAAAATTCCCCTCTCTGCAATTGAAACACTTCTGAGATTTTAGGGCAAATCCTGCCCTAGAATCTCAGCTTAGCTTCAGTGCTCTGCCTTTGTGTGTCTTTACAAGTGATCCCAAGCCTTTCTTTTATATTTTTCTCGTTGACAAATCAATGACCATGATCAAATCTTGAATCAATGGCTAAGATTAAAAGAAAGCTTGATCGGTGTGACTTAAGATAATTTCATCACATGTTTAATTAAATTCACTTTAATTATTTAAGTTCCCTAAGTTTTAACTTAGGAAATACACTTAAAATAATTAATTAATTTAATATCTCCTACACCAGATGAAATTTCCCAAATCCATTTCTGGGTCTTGTAGATCAAGTGAACTCTAGTCCATCCACAAAGTTTGGGAGCTAAATCACAACTGATGCTACCCCAAATACACAAAATCTCAACACTCCCTCTTAGCATGAAGGGTCTGCTCTAGCAATACATCACACTATGCATTACATGATTTTGGGCACTGGTTTTGTGCTGTTGAAGCTTGGCCTCCTGCCACTGAACTCTGCACTGCTGCTGCCATTCTGTACTGATGCCCATGACTCTGCCACTGCCACTGCAAACACTGTACTGCAGCTCCCTCTCAATATGCTGCATCTGTGTTCCTCATAGCACTGCCACTGCTGATCTGCTGCACTGCAACTTCATTTGTTGAGAGAAACAACTGAATCTCCTGCACAATATTTTACAAACAAGTCAAATGAGCTGCATCCTCATCACTAAAGCTCCATCGACTACAGATCTATGCGGGCATCTAAAGAACGATGCATAGCTACAGCTCTGCCTGTGTAGTCAGACTCCCTCTGCACTACTGAAGTCACATCAACTCCTTGTGCTGAAATCTATCACGCTGTTGCTGCATTGCGCTGTGCCTTTGAAGCTCTCTACGATGCTGCAACTCTGCACTGCGTAAGCAGCACTGTTCTGCGCTGCTGAAGTCACATCAGCCTCTGCGCTGCTACTACTTCTACGCTACTGTTGCTTTGCTCTGTGCTGCTGCTCACAGTCTTCAGATCTGCCTTTGCCTCTGCCTCATCTGTGATCTATGCACCTACTGCTCCACTTGTCCCGCAACTGTCTTAAGGCTGCCGTAGCTCGCTTGTGATCCAAGATATGAGCTGCTCAAGGATCTCGGCTTCTTCTATATAGCTCCTCTACATGTCCATGTCAGCCCATTTCCGTGGTTCATGAGCACTCATGGCTACATCATCTCCTGACCCATCATTTGCCATCGCTCCTTTGGAAGAAGATGCTTCCTTGCCCCTTTTCTTCTCTGGACAATGGCTAGAAAAATGTCCCATTTCGCCACATTGGAAGCACTTGATCTTTGAAAGATCTTTCTTCTTCTTTTAGCTGCTTCTTCGATGCCAAGGCTGCATCTTCCTCTTCCTTCTTTACTTTGCTCAACCCAGGGCTGTGCTGCTTCTTGGTGAATCTGCGTAGTTTTTCTTGCCTCAAGATTGACCACAAGCTGTCCCAATCTGGGAGGTTCGCTTTGCGCAAGATACTTTGGACAAAGGTTTTCCACTCATCCGTGATTGCATTGAGGGTAGTCTTGACTATCACTGCATCATCTACGGTTGCACCCGTTGCAGTCAGTTGATCCCAGATTGCCTGCAGTCTGAAGAGGAAGTGTTCCATGTCTTCTCCTTTGGTCATCATGAATGACCTCATTTGGGTCTCCAACAACATTTTCCTTTGTACAGACTTTCCCTCATACAAGGAAGTCAAGGCCTTCCACATCTCATTCGCTGTCTTCTTCTCAGCTATGTGTGGTACAATATGGTCCTTGATACTATCCATAATCAACTGCTTGGCATGCCCAACAGCTTCCCTATGCTTCTGTAGGAGATCCGCATTCGTCGGTGTGGCTGGAGTCTGCTCTGCATTGGCTCTTCGATTATATGCCTCAAGGACAATTAGAACCCTTGCTTTCGAAACCGAAAAGTTTGAGAGGCCCTCTAGCCTATCCTGATCACGCAGTCCATGAGGAGCCATCTTCTCAGAATGTGTCGGAGCTCCTCCTCTCTATACTAGAGATCTGGATCTAGGGTCCTTTACGAACTAGGCACCCTCTACTCCCTCTGACACTTGATTTTCCTCCTTGGAAATCTACCAAATTAATTATGATTCAGCTTCTTCTTTGATCCTCTGATCAAACTGCAACTTTCCTTTGGCAAGAAACTCTCTGAGAAGCTGTTCTCCTCCCAATCTTTGTCACTTGTGCTAAGGCTAAAAATCTGAAAACTTCAGAAATTTAACCCCACCAGCTCTTCTGAATTTCTGCAGTCTTTTCTGGATCTGACAGATTCAAATCTGAATCACTATGGCTAGCTTCAGACCCAACCAGCGCTGTTTTTGAGCTGCGTCTGCGCAGTAATTGCGTGAGCTTGCTAGGACACAGCGCTGGACAACGTCACCGTTTCCTCTGTGTGAATCTGCTCCTGAAAAAAGCACTGTCCCTTTAGACCTGCTTCTCTGCTGCTTTTCCAGCTGCTTTCTGCGGCTAGATCCTTCAGATTCTCTTGCTAGTGACCCTTGTAGATCTGCAATTGCTCTGATACCATGTAGAAATTTCTGAATCTTATATCTCATGTTGAAATTATTATTGTTAATCTGGTTAAGCTCCTCCTACTTAGATAAGTTATTAACTGAATAAATTCAAGTTAACATCGAAGCAAAACACATAACAGATCTCTACCAATTCAGATCTAGAATAAGCACATGCACACATTGACAAAGTGACACAGTTATTTCTGGACAAATAGTCCACGGAAAAACCCAATGTGGGAAAACTGGTCTCTGGTTGTTGGAGGGTTCTATTATTAAGAATATTTCTAAATACAAAAATCTGGGTTCTAGATCTGGAAAACCTTACAGAGAAAACACTAGATCTACAACTCTCTGGCTGATCTAGGGCCAAAATAATGACTGATCCACACCCTCAAACGGGATTTACAGAACTCAGCCAAGATTAGGGCCTAGAAACCTCAGTGCTGTCCCTGAACTGCACTACGTCAGCCTCTGAAGCCCTTGAAAGCCTCTGCGTCAGCGTTGGATGGCCTCCAAATCCTCAACGCTGCTCCGGAAGGGACTGCATTATCCCAGAATGGGTGACGCAGTCACTACACTGCCCCTAAGGGTCTCTGCGTCACCCCTGAAGTGTTACCTGAAAATTACACTGTCCTTGCTGCTACTGCTGTTATTACCTTCGTGTGCGCTGTCCTTGAGATTATCTCTTCTCTGCCTCTTGTGTATTCTAGACCTTGGGATCAGATCATCCCCTTGGTCTAAATTTCCTTCTCTGCAACTGAAACACTTATGAGTATTCTTAGCAAACCCTGCCCTAGAATCTCAACTTAGCTTCAATGCTCTGCCTTTGTGTGTCTTTACAAATGACCCAAAGCCTTTCCTTTATACTTTTCTCGTTGACAAATCAATGACCATGATCAAATCTTGAATCAATGGCTAAGATTAAAAGAAAGCTTGATTGCTGTGACTTAAGACAATTTCATCAGATGTTTAATTAAATTCACTTTAATTATTTAAGTTCCTTAAGTTTTAACTTAGGAAATACACTTAAAATAATTAATTAATTTAGTATCTCCTAAACCAGATGAAATTTCCCAAATCAATTTTTGGGTCTTGTAGATCAGGTGAACTCTAGTCCTTCCACAAAGCTTGGGAGCTAGAGCACAACTGATGCTACCCCAAATACACAAAATCTCAACAGAGTTCACAGGGGATCATGGAGGAGTTGATGAGGCATAACCAACAATCGGTGAAGCAAAACCAACAAATTCTAGAGAGGATGCAACAAATGATACATAATCAGCAGGGAAGCCATGGCCATGCACCCACAACCCAACAAAACAACATCCATCCATATGGCCAATATAGCTGTCCTACCATGCCTCATTTCTTAGATGAACTTGAGAGGAAGAGAAAGCGAGACACCTTTGCAGACTTGATAAGTTCTTTCACAGAGGTGATTGACAAGTATGATGCATTGGACCCCAGGGTCAGGAGGGCTCTATCACTTGGGGAGTTTTTTCATTTGAAGGAGAAGCATATATCAGGAGCTTGATATTCATATAGAGGGGGACAGTCAGAGAATGAGATCTGGAGAGACCTCGGAAGGAGGAACTTTGGCTTTACGGATTAGGAGCCATGGATGCCAGGGCACGCCCGCGTTGGTACAATAAGGGCAAGGCCCACTTCATGGAAGTGATTCTTGACATTGAGCATGAGGAGGGAATGGCACGTGGAATAGAGAATGTCGTTAGTTGTGAGGAGGACTTATGTCGGCCTAGTGTAACTCAGGAGTCACCACTGTTGGAGAGCCCATTGATGACTCAGGTTCAAACAGTTGTAGAGAGGGTAGAGCATACTCTTGTAGGGCGATCCATTGTCGAGGCACTAGTAGGCATAAAGGTACCCAGAGCTGTGACAGAGTTTACAGATGGAAACCACCTACAACAACATGGAGAGCAGCGTGAGCCTGATGAGAATGTTATGCACAATGAGCTATCTATGGAGGGATAGTTAGTGACTCGTACTGAGTCCATGGTAGAGGAAGATGCTTAGTCATATTTTGGGCTTGCCATTGACGGGGAGTTGATAAATGCGCGGGAAGCTAACAGGGCTGTAGTACTTCCTAATAGTGGCTCTCTTCAAGCTTCTATATATGGGGTTTACAACACTGTTACGTTACCTTTGCACATTGGAGAGAGGGAGGTAGGGTTACCTAGATGGATTTTATGCATTGATTAGGACCGTTGGACGAGGCAACATGAGTTGCGTAGGGTGCAACATTCGCATGATGGAGTTACTAGGTGTACATGTGTTCTTGCTTCTGGTCCCTCTCACATGATCAACTGTTGAGAGGTACTGAGATGGTACCCGATGGGGTAGGCTAGGAGGTTGGATACATCCATGACCACAATTCAGTAGAGGCTGTGGATTACCATAGGGGCTATAGGGCCAGACTGTTGCTGGGATCCATGTGGAATTCCCCATCACATCATGAAATTGGTTAGTGATGGTGTTAGCAGGGTGGTGGATCCAAAGACTGATCACACCCGCGCTTCTAGGGTCTTGATCAAATTCTCGAGCAATACTAGTGACAAGATGGATTGACAAGATAGTGGGTAGACATTGTGAGTTGTCCTGACATGTTGGTCAATCATGGAGTCACATGATCATTAGTATACTCTGGCAGGAGTTTGTCGGGGGAGGAGGCATCAACAGGCCAACGGACCAGGCATTGTATGGAGATGATGTTCTCCCATTGATGTATTGGGCACATGGGCCACCAAGGATCGACATTGTTGTCGCTCAAATTGTACAGGTACAGTGCGACAACGGCTCAGGGCGGGGGTTCTCACTCTGATCCCAACCCACTCCTTTCTAGTTGTCTCCCAATAGTAGGCTATGGGGGGTAGCCCCTATGAAAGATAGAAATGGAAGACTTATTGGCAAACAACAAGTCAAGGAGACACGATTGAATGGCCAAGCCACTTGGTTGATTTAGCAAGATTTATAGATTAGATTAGATTTTGATGTGAGACTAGTGCTTTATGGAGTCAATTTCTTGGTTTATATCAATTGAAGACCAAGTAACCAAATGAACAACCACTGCTTGAATGCTTAACTATCCTATATGTTATTCAAATCCTAAGACATAGGTGTGATGCAACGATGTTGGTTATTTTTAATTGAATGCCTATTTTAGGTGTATCCTTCCTCTTAACTATTTTGAAGCTAGTCTCTAGAGTAGGTTGTGAAAAAGAGGCCAAGGGGAAACAAACAGAGCCTTGATTAACGATACTTCCCCTTAGGTACTAACCACTCGGTGCCTTTGGCGTTGTAGAGACTGTGGCTCTGACGATTGTAAGGTCATTGTGTTAACCACTAGATAGGTGCTGGGCTCTTCAAGCTAGGTGAGAAAGGTTATCCTATTCTCTGTCAACCAAGCTTATGCTTGGAGGTAAGTTATTAAATGCCCCTCTGCTAGCCTGTCCCTGCGCTGCCACTACACAGTCTACTGTGCTGCTATTTAGGATGCTGTCCTATTTGAGTGGTTGGCCTCATGGGCCCCACTTCAACTCTAATATTTGTCTAAGTGACTTTAGGAAAGTAAATTAATTCTATGGTTTCTTAGTGGGTCCCTCCTTCCCATTTTATTTCTTGCTAAACATTAGAAAAGGCCAAAATTAACAAAATTAATATTCCAATTAGCTGACTGGTAATTTGGAATATTACAGAGTAGGTAGATTTCCCAGTGCAAGTTGCTGGAGGAGTCCATGTTTTAGTTGCTAGAGGATGGATCTATTTTTTAGAGGTAAAGCGAGTAGGTTCCAGAAGCAGAGGGAGGCAGGACGACTTGTTGGAAGGAAGTTCTAGTGCCTGATTGAATTTTTGGAGATAACAGTGCACACTTCTCAGAGTCAGTGCGAAGAGCCTGGGAGAGTGCGAGTTGCCAGGAGAGGGGCAAATCGAGTAGCCGAGGAAGATAGTTGGTCTCCAGATTATTTTTCCAGTGTAGATCAGTGTTTGCCGGAGGCTTGCCAGTGAAGGGCGACCAATTGTAATCTCTCCTAAATTTTTGAATAATAATAAAATCCTTATCTGCTGCAGTTGTAACTTGTTTTCCCTTTGGGGGTTTTTCCAGCGACAATTGTCCAAAAATAATGGTTTCAGATTTTTTTGGGTGCATATTTTCTCAGATCTGTATTTTATATTCCGCAGAGTTCTATTTATGAATATTGCAATTGTGAATTATTCACTATTTGCCATAATATTAATTTACAAAAGACAAATAAACTGCACAATTTAGGAGAGTGTAATATCTAGTAATTGCAATCGTGCAAATTTCACATCACCCACTTTTGGTGGGTAACATCTGGCTCCAACTGGGACATGAGCTCACCGTAAAGTGCATGTTCCATGTACTTCAATGGGGAGTCCATGAGGACTCCAAAAATCTCTTGGGATCACATACCTATAACTTCCACATTGCAATACAACTGTTTGGGAGCATGTGCATTGGGTGTAGGGTATCCTCCATATTTTTCATGAAAGATAATAATCCATACGAAAGTAAATTTGTGCTAAGTGCGATCTAATCTACATGGATACTAATCTGGCATGAGAACATGATATGATGATATTGTGAAAATTCCTAGATCTAACAATCTCAGGGATCCTACTTTAACCAGCTGAATCTATTTAATGTACTTGTAAATTACATTACACAGTTATTTTCAGATTACTCTTGGAAATATTGAAGTAAATTACTAAAGCAACCTACACTTACTTAAATATGAATTCCAAAACAAGGAAACCGGCAAAGAAAAAATACACACATAGGACACCTTTATTTTGGACGAAAGTCCCCTGAAAAACCCAATGCTTGAAAATTGATGCAACAAATTTGAGGGTTTGTATTATTAAGTAGTAGAAATTTCTAAATACATCGCTGAATACCTCAAGGGTTATTCAGTTACAGCGAGAGAAACATTGGTAGAAAGAATGTGAGTTTTACCTCACAAAATCACTGGATAATTCGACTGATCCAAACACTGGAAGAGATGCCCCTGGAGTCGCTACTACCCACTACAACTCTTGCTCTATCACTCAGCTCCCACTGAAAACTCCTCCATCTTGCTACTGCTGATCATGGGCACTCGTAGCAAGGTTGTGATCCCTGCAGGTGGGCTCCTCAAGGATCTTGCCCAATCGAAGTTCTTGCAAACTTACAGCTCAATATCACCCCATTTCCCTCTTGGAGATGCGTGGGCACTCATGGCAAACTCATAATGCTCCATCTTCGCGGTTGCAACCTTTGAATCATGCTTCTCATCCTTGTCCTTTTTCTTAAAAGGAAATTGGGATGCAAAGTGGCTCGTGTGGCCACATCCGAAACATTTCACCTTCAAAACATCTCTCTTTTGTCTCTATTTCCCTTTGCTCGTCCCTTTGATGCGAGGGCCACATTCTCCTCCTCCTTTGGCTTCTTCGATTCGCTCCCTCTCGCTACCGTAAGTTTGCACTTGACGAGATCTCTTCTCGCCTCCTTCTCTCGAAGAGCCGTCCCACATCTCCTCCCAAAGAGGAAGTGTTAACTTGCCCAGGGATACTTTGGACAAAAACTTGCCCCTCCTTAGTGACTGCGTTAAGGGCCAACCTCACGATAGTTGCGTAGCATTGGAGTCGATCCCACGGCTACCACCGATCACAAATTTCCTAAAGTCTCGTTAAGAATGGATTAATGCGCTCCCCCTTCTTCCTCCGGATCATCTAGAGCTTCGCTTTCAAGTACACGGTCCCACTGCTCGGAAGTTCCTTAATATAGCAAGGATAAGGCCTCCCATATGTGCCCTGGGTCTGTGTTATTGCCACCATATGAGAGAGATATATGATATTTCACACCATCAAGGATAAGTCTCTAGGCCTTTGCCATATCTGGGACGTGTACTTTTTGTTTTGATCCCGGATCTGTAGTCATCGTTAGCCGACTATAAAATTTGTTATACCAAATGTCTAGCTAAAAACTCCTTTGGAGCCTTCAAGGAACAAATTTTATGACTAAAAAGTGTTGGCTCTTGAAGACTCTTGAAGGCCTCATGCCTCCGTCCCTAATCTTCTCTCATTTGCTATCGTTCGCCACAGTCGAAATCAAGCCGATTTCCAAAGAAGAATCACTCGCAAACACCACATTCCCCCTCTCCCCTCTTTCAACACTAACCTCATTTTCAACCCCTTCATTTCCCATGAAAAAAACCTTCATTTTCATGTTTTTTCCCATTTTCCCTTCTTCAAAATCCCCTTGACAAGGTTAAAGACTCCTTCTTTGCCTTATCGAACCCCTCTAAACCTTTGAAAATCATTAAAAGTCCATGAAAATCATGTTTTTTATGCATTGTAGACTTAAGCCCCCTTGGACTAAGTCTTTTACCCTCCCTTCCATGCCCACACCCTAGAACCAAGCGCTAACCCTCTGTTTGGCGCTTATCGTATCTGAAAAGATTCAAGTGCGCAAGTCTTTTGCCATGTTCTGAAAGTTTCGATGCGATTAGCCTTTGTATTTAAGCCCTCGGGTCGATTACCCTTCATATAACCCTCGGCCCCCGTAGTCGGGTGCCAAGCCGCATTGTAAATTAATATAAACCTTTGGTTATGTTAATTTTCCGATTTTTTACTATATCATAATTTTTCCGCCGGTCCGAAATTCAAATCAATCTCCACCATCGATCCGATTTGCGGATCGATCGGTGCGGAGTCCATCATCCCTGGTGGTGTCCGCCGTACACACACACCGATTTCAAAACCGCGCGGTATTCATCGCACCGCCTTTGGGGCAGGGGTGGTTTTTTCCCGATCGGCGACGATTCCATACACTGGTTGACGCGTGTCCCGTGCACTATTTGAAAAGCCCCGCCCCCCATCGCGCATTAAAGTTCGACGAAAGAACCCGGCGCGATATCGCCAGTACACCGTTCGATCCGGGGGCGGGCCATCTGACGGCTATCGCTCACCGAAGATGCCCGACGGTTAACCGAGCTACGGCGTAGCATTCAACAGATCTCCGCGGTCGATCCGATCTCGTAGATCGACGATCGATATTTCATCGCCTTGATTCATCGCCCGATCAAACGTTTTCTCTTTGACTTTCCATTTCCGCTCTCGACCGTGCGATATATGCGCGATCGACGTCTACGATTTAAACGATCCTTCCGCTTTCCCTATGACTTCTCTCGATTAATCCCGACCGTTGGATGATGCCATCCAATGGCCACGCTTCCCCACACGTCCTCCGCAACAATAAACCTATGTATGTGGAGTTTATAACGTTTTTTGTATTATGCGTGTTTTCAAGTGATTTTTCCGCTATGTCTCGAAGAAAATTCGAAAAGTAGAGGGTGACGATCCTCCCGCCTTCGATTCCCCCTGGGGAAATCATTCACAGGTGTTAAATCCACGTTTTCATCAATCATGGATAAGGCATTGATGCTATTCGAAACCCACGTAGCATTGCACATCAAATGAAAAACCATGAATCGAGCACAATGTGAGAGTATCAAGTGTCGAAAGATAAAATGTACGCAGGACATAAGATCAAAGACAAATTTTGTGGGGATTACGGCTAAGAATGATTATCAAAAGCCTAATCCCCGATTAATAACACAATTTGAAGAAAATCTTAAGTGTTTTATCAACGGAAAGCCTCCATCGCCACAAACTGAGGAAAATTGATCCCTCTAGTTACCACGATGCCACTGTGCCTCAAAGCATTCATATCCGAGGCCGAATTTATTGAACAGATCGATATTTGTCTCAAACGCTGCCTCAAGAGTAAATTCATCAAAAGAACTTAATGACAAACATTTGCAGAGTTACTTTGACATCACACAGAGCCTCAAAGGTCAAAAAGAGCTCCCACCGAGATGAAATCTTTATGTAAATCATTTAATACGGAGGACTACTATTTAAATTTATTCATTGAGCCCCTCAAAGGCCAAGAAACCATTAAGTCTCGTATTAATTGTAATTGGAGATCTTTTATCGGATCTCACCTCCTCATTCTTCTATATATACTTCACAGAGGATGAGTGAGGGGTTGGTTGATTAGGTTGTTGAACATTGTAATGTAATTGAGCTTGAGACTTCTATCCGTAAATAGTGTTCATTGGCCCTTGAAGCTCTGTTTGTGCTAGATTAGTTAGGTCGGATAGTGAAGATGATTGCTGAACCGAAACATTGGACCCGAGTCATCAGAATCGGGTTTGACATCAATAACAAGTCAGTTTCTTGGGATCCCTGGTCTATATCACTCGGTGAAGTGCCCCTTTCTTTGTTATTGTTTTCCTTCTATGTATGTCATATTGTTCACTATTCTTCGATAAAGAACAACATTTATAGAGTTAGAACTCTATCGTATATCGAGAACCTTCTCTCGATCGAAAAGCTTTATCTCAATGTTTTCCTCCAATTTGTTTGTTTAAGAATGATTTAATACGCTTTTAAGCGAGTTAGGAATGCGGAGTTCCCCTATCGTTTGCTTTAAACATTGTTCTTGAAAGATATTTTCCTAATTTGCTTATTAAAGTTAGACTAGAAAAGTGATGGTTTGCCTCTGTTTCTAGCTTCTATTCTCCAAAGGCGAGATTCCAAAGTTTCCCTTGGTGTTGACTAAAAGCGTACTAGGTTTAAAAGTACTTTATCCGATCTTAAGTTACATTTTGTCTTCTCTTATGTGTTTTCATACTTTACGAAGGTAATTATCTGGATTATTGGATTGTTTGTCAATTAAGTTGCTTTAATACAAACTCGCCCAAGAAGTCAATGGTTAGCCCTCCGCCCTTGGTTGGTTTTAAACGGTTACTTAAGAGGCTTTTCTTGTTTGACTGACTATAAATGCTTTGTGAAATTATTATCGCTTCCACCTCTCCAACACTTTATTGTTCCCATTCTATCATTTTAATCTCAATAATCTTGTGATGTAGATGACATGCCCCTTGGATCACTCTTGATGTTGTTGCTCAATTAAAGCCCTCGTTATGACTCCATAGCCCAATGGACTAAAAACCCAAGCATTATATCTATCTTTTTAGCCTAACTTGTTCTATTCACTTGCAACTTCTCACCTTTGAAACTCTTTGCACTTAGGATTTTCCACCTCAAACAATATTCATGCTCAACCATCCGAAAACAAGACAAACCCTTGGCGCTCATAACTAGCCTAATATTATTACCCCAAATTCCAAAGACAAATCCATCTTTGCACTTATTGGAGAGATTCCTCTCGGATTCGGAGGGCTAGATCCTAGAATCCCAAAGTTGGTTGAAACGATGTTGTTTCGTGATCGGACTTTGTCAATCTTGCCGATACTGATTCCTAACATTTTCGGCGACTACGTGGGAAGCACTTCCCTTAAAATAAATAAAACTTGTGAGTAAAAAAGCAAACTTTTCAAGCACTACCAAAGAATGGTAATCATGATAAAACTTGTTTGAATCAGTGACAAACTAGGTAAACCCTAGGATTCTCTTAAGGCTTTATCTAACCTTGAAAGATCAGCTAGCTTAGCCATAAGATTAGACTGTGTTTGTCTCATAACCATAGCTAAGTTTTGAAACAGAGTTAGGATATTCTTAAAAACCACACAACCGAAAAAGAACTCAGAAAAACGTAAAAATATTTAAGATTGGTATCCAATAAACATGGTGGTGGACCATAAAACCTTTTACCTCCTTAGGAGCTAAAAAATTCCACTTGGCGACTCCCGCATCCATCGAACGCACCTTAAGACTCCATCTGGGAAGAACCCTCATCGTATTAAATATCATTCAAACTCGCTAGAAGACTCGTAGGATTGAATTTGTAAAACAGAACTAGTTAACCTCTTAAAGATTGTCATATCCGGTTGCACTTTTCCCGTTTATTTGGGTCCGGAAAACACAACATAGTGGCTCCTAGAAAGATTCACACTAGAGCCCATCCCGACTCCCGATCCACCCGAAGTACTTGATAACCCGAAGGTATCCTTAGGAAGTCTCCTAGGATTAAATTGTCAACTGTTTTCAAATCACCCTTGAGAGCTAATTCAGGTCCCTCGAACATCTCTCAGCTCTACAACAATCACAAGTCGACTTAGCAAATCCATTTAGAACTAGTTCTCTTGGTGATTTAGATCGACTTAGATTCCGAGTCTTCGCTTTCTTCTCCTAAAACAAGTGAACCTCTTGGTAGCGGAGACACAACACCTCCCTCGATTTACATTTCCTTCACAACCTAGGTGTCTCTCATCCAAGATCGACTCGACAGTCTATTCCTCGGTCCATCCACTTCCCTCGCTCACCCTACATCCACCTGTTCAAACCACTACACCTTAGCCCACTTTTCTTGTTGTTAATCCACTCCTTGTGAATCCACCCCCACCACATATCATGGCAAAGATGGTATGCTCCAGTTAGTCCTTCCCTGTACCATTAGTCAATCTTCCACAGACTATCAGTCCAAAAATTCCATTATATGAGGCTAGCAATGCTACAACTCGCATCACAACATGTGGACAAGATGAATGACTACTTTGACGGAAATGAAATTGATGATGATTCTGCTCAGCTTAGGTTATTTGCTCTGAGCTTAGGGGGAGAAGCAAGAAAATGGTTCGAGAGGCCTAGCCCCCCATAGTATTAATGATCTCCAAGCCCTTTCATCAAACATTCTTAAACAAATGGGAAGTAAAGAAAAAACCCTCTTCAAGTCCTCGCCGATTACAAGAACCTCCATAGAAACATCGGGGAAAGTGTGCAAGCTTATTGCACTAGATTCAATAGTGTGTATAATGCACTTTCCCTAGAACTAAAACCTCCACGAGACTCAACTTTGAACAAATTTCCCGAAGGGTTTGACCCACGAGATGGCCTATCACGTGAGAGAGAGATTTTGCAACTCTTGAAGATATGCAAAAGGGTGCTATTTTCGTGGAAGTCAACTTAATGGAGAAGAGAGCAAGAATGAAAAAATGAAAAGAGAGTGTCTTTTAGAGAGGAAAACACACCTTCTACTTCCAACTCAAAGATGGAGAAAATGATGGAGGAGATGATGAAAGAGATGAGCATAATCAAGAGAGCACAAGCCAATCAAAACCAAACCGCTCCTCAAAATAGAAACCAGAACCAAAACCAGAATTTTAGAAGGAATCAACCTCCAAACAAACCCAGGGAAGATGATCGTCGGATCACTCAGCCCTTTCATCAAAATTATGTAAGTGAGGTTGAGGAAACAAGATGAAATAGCTGGAGGAGGATGATATCAACATGTCTGGGGATAGACAATGATGACTTTGAGATTCATTATGATAGAAAACAAGGTCTATACACACTTTATGATGACGAAGAGATGATGATGAAAAATTATTATCAAGACATGGAAAATGTCATCATAGAATCTCAAAAAGAATATGACCTTAGAAGAAAAACTCCGTCAACAAACTCCCAACACCAAAACCTCTAATAAATCTTCACAAAACAGCACTGCAAACAAGCCTAAAGTTGTCAAACAAAAGTTTAAAACAGTGGCTGTAAATTCTGATAATGGTAAAGAGAAAGGCACTCAAAACAATGAAAAACAGAGTGCAGATGTAATATTCCCATTTTTGGTATCATCCGTGACAGGGCTAGGAGGGACTTCCAGAGTTAGGAGCAGACAGGTCACATGTACAGATTGGTGCTATCAGTGGGCTCAGGAGCTTTTCAGAGGAGTTTTGAGGAGTTTTCATGGTGTTTGGAGGCATTCGCTTGATATACTCCATCATCCGAGTGCAAGGCTTGCCCGATGTATTCCGATAATCCTCTTAATTTTGAGTTATTTATGGGCTTAACTCACCGCATTATGCTTCAAGGTGGCATTCCGGGAGGAATATACGATGGAACACCTTAGTGTAATAGCTCATCGGAACCGGGACGAGGAGACCTACGCGATGGGACAGTTAGACAGAGATTTCAGTGACCGGAGGAGGCGTGGTAGCCGATATACCCTTTTCTGCATTAAAAGGAATATTTTATAATATTTTAATAAAAGGGAAAAGTGCTCCATAAATAAAATAATAATAAAATAATGCTCTAGAAGGCTCCAAGGGATCTATAAAAGAAAGGGAGGAGGCCATTGGGAGATATCTTTTGGGAGTAGATCATTTGCTTGTGTATGGTGAGGTCAGACAGAACGTGATTTCATTTCCTCCGTAGCCCTGTGACTCGAAACCCCTGGGTGGTTTGTGGAAAAGTCAGACGAAAACCCGTCCTCTTGAGGAGGCTCCACTTAGGAGTTTCCGCGCAGCTTCGCAGTTTGGTGTGAGGATCACACATCTTCAACTTGGCCTACCGTGCCTGGGTTCGCTCACCGTCGCTGAGGGAGAGTGCAACAGCGCGGGCTCGGCTGCCGCCACGCTCGGGGGCCAGCCTTACCTCGTGCCGCTTATCTCGCATTATCTCGTCGCATCTATATGTAAACCCTCTTTCGATCTCTATAATAAAAGCTGAGATTTTTCTTCCGTTCCATATGGTATTGGATTGCAATGTTTCCTGTCTCTTTATTTTACATGGCAATCTTCTGTTGAATAAATGTTTATTTTACGGAAAATTGTGGTATTCAGTATTTTTTGGCATTTTTAGTTAAAATATCCCATCCGGGATATTACAGTGGTATCGGAGCTGTTGCTCTTGGCTCAGCCTGTGGGTTTACAGTTAATTGAGGGTTTATTATGAAAAGCCCAGTTCGAGGGTTTATATTGGAGCATCGAACTTGGCTTATCCTGCGAGATTCCAGTTTCGATTGAGGTTGTTCGAGGGTTTCGAAGGTGCCAAAATTATATTTTTCCGGAAAAGTCCAAAATTGTCACATCCTCAATAGGATATTGACAAAATGGTTGTTATTCTTCTACGGAGGTGAATTACAAGAGGAACGTAGCACATCTCAAATTGTATGAGCCAAAATTATTTTTAACGTGGCAGGTCATTTTGAAGAAGGAATCCTGAATTTATAAAAGCCGTGGCACAGTATTATGAGGAGACGCATGTATTTCTTCGTCTTTTGAAAGTCGTCGAAGACTTTGCAGGCAGCCGCCAACTCAAATAGACGGAAAGATAGTGAAATCGTATGCTGCGGAGGTGTTAAATATTATGGGGGTCTGAGGTGGGTTTGCTGTAGTTTTGGTCGAATCGGCACCTGCACGAGATTTCCATACATTATGAAGCCGTGGATCGAGTGTCTAATTGCTCAGAGAATTAAAAGGCCGAGATTGCTGTGCGCCTATTTCAGTTGAGAGGCTGAATGCCTTTCTTTCCCAGAGGATAGGTCGTAGTCATTTCCTTAAAACCAAAAACGTTCGATTGGGAGAGCACCGTGGAAAGGCAAGATCAACTCATGTGAGGGGTCTAGTCGCTCGGTTGATTGGACGGCAAAATCATCACCGCAAGGAACTAATTGCTGTTTCAAAGACTGTAGCACCTCTCAAATTTAAATTGATCGCGACCGGTCATCTTGAAGAGGAACCAATTCGTGAAGACATTTGAAGCCACCAGGGAACTGTGTAATCGAGCAGCGGAGGGCAAGTGACCAAATTGACATTGGCAGAGCCGGCACCTGAGGATCAAAGGAATGTGCGATTAGTTTGAACGTTGTGTCGCACGATTTGGTGCTAGCAAGTGTGGGTGGATTGGTCTAGCACCAAGAACGGCATTTGACCATCGTGGAATCCAACTCGACAGATCGGCCTACCACGCGGCGTACAACAAAGCCAATGCAGTTCCGTTTCGCAGCCATGTACCGAATTGAGGCTGAGAAGAACGCAATTAAATTTTCCAGAATTTGGAGCCACATTATGAAGCCGCCATTCCGATCCTGGACTACAAACATCATGATCGCATGATCTCAGGATCTGAGTTCCGTATTATAATTACAAATTGTTGGGCGTCACATAAGTTGCTGCGTGCTGCAATTTTGGGCGGAATCCCCAAGATATATATATATCCATAAGATATCTGGGACAGGTCGTGATCGACATTTTTAGTTAAAATATTTCTTTTGTTTTTACAGGAAGCTGTATCTGCTTGGCAAGTGGACAGACATTTTTGGATATGTATGGTGATCACAATGACCCTGTGACAGCAATTAATCCCAAGCACACCTATGCATTGAAAGTTCCAACAACACATCCAATATATGAAAAATTCCATGTCAATGCATTTGCAGTGCTGTTAACAGCAGCTTCAACGGATGAGCAGCTTTCTGCATTAGGAGAAATTTTATATCAGTCACACTATAGCTACTCCAGATGTGGTCTTGGTTCGGATGGAACAGATCGACTTGTAACTCTTGTTCAACAACTGCAACATCGGAAAAAGAATGGTTCTGATGAAAGAAGAGGTACTCTGTTTGGTGCAATTAAGTTTTAATTGGTTGTATGAGACTGCATATATGAAGCATATATTTTTTTTTGGGTTGCTTATCAAAGATACAATTGGTCTGATGGCTGTAGCATCATATTATAGTGATTAGAAATTTATTTCATGTCATCTGAAACATTGCCATTAGAAGCATTCTTATAGACAGGGACTCTCAGTCTCTGTATGCTTCATTACAGCTATAGAACTGAGTTAGTGCAATGCTGAGTTGAGACACCTTAATTGCACATACAATATCATGCAAGAAAACCATTAAGCGACAAAACACTTCACTGGAAATTATATAGCAAACTCAGAAAAGTGCATTGAACTCAGAAAAACAGTGGTCTTTCCATTGGCTGAACCATGGAGGAACTTCTAAACAGATGGATGAAAATAAAAGCAGAAAACCAGAGAACCAATCAGAACAGCAGACCCTTCTCCAAGAAGGTACATAAATTGCTCCAGCAAGAGCATCCGAGGAATAAACAAAAGGAAGAAGAAGTGGGGAACTGGCTGTATGTACAGGGGATGCAATTGAAGAGTGGGAAGTTAGAAAATGACTTTCCCGTGTTAGAGGAACTGGAATCCTGTCTTTCGAAGGTACAACGATCTGATTGGTGTTTGAATTGGGCTTTGAAGCCAGCTATGCTTGTATTAATACAAGCCAGATTTTTAGAACATCCAAGTGAGAGAGTCCAACTGATAGTTGCCTCTTGTTTCAGCGATATCTTGAGGTTAACAGCCCCCTACCTTCCCTACAATGATGATATTATGAGAAGAATTTGCAGATTGATAGTAGGAACCCTTCAGGATTTGGACAACTATGCAGGCTCTACACTTAGGAGGAAGCTTAAGGTTTTAGAAGTCATGGCCATGACCCGGACTCAAGAGATCATGTTTGACTTGGAGTGTGATGACTTGATTTTGCAGATGTTCCGATGCTTCTTTAGCGTTAGGAAACATCATCCTGATACTGTCATAGCACACATGCAGTCCATCTTGTCATCATGTATGAGAGGCCCTGAGACCATTTGCCGGAAGTTGCAGACTAGGTTGCTGAGCATTTGGAGGAGAAAGCGGTTGGTCTCGCCTGCGGCTAATGAGCTGCGGCCCGCGGGCTAGCGGAGCGTAACACGAGTTTCTCAGAGACAGCTTGGACGAGGGAGGAGCGACCTGCCTCGCTTCTGGCCGAAATAACAGAAATGAGTCGAGGAGGAAGGGACTTTGCTTTCATTTGCAAAGAACTCTGGGGCTCGATCACCATGTGTGAGAGATGCGGTATGAGGTGGCAAAGGTAGACAGACATTCCCTCCGTATGCCGGTGGTGAGGGCTCTTCTTCGAGAAGTCCATGGGACCGCTGAGGATGGCTTCTGGGGAGCGAGCCTGGGTCTAGAAATCACTAGACCTTGCAAAGACCTTTACTCCTTTGATTCTAGCAGAGTAAAATGTTTAGGATTAATCAAAGACCTCTGTGTTAACTTAGCCCAAATTCCAGCCAAATTTTTAGTCATGGATATTGTTGTGGCTGATGTGCCCCCAAATTGTGGAATGTTATTATCAAGATCTTGGGGGGCTAAGTTACAAGGGACTATGCAAATGGACATGACCTATGCGACTATCGTTGTTTTCAATCAGAATAGAAGACTTTACAGGGAGTCCCATATGAAATTTATAGTTACAAGTCAAGACAGACCACAAAAATCTCCCCTGTATTATGTAAATACCGGCCTTGATTCTTTTATTATGTTTAATGATGAAACACTTGGTGAAAAAGTCACCTTAACATGATTAATGGCCGATAGGGAGGAAGAGGAACACAACGCAGAAGTGTCAAAACAGTTTGCTGCATTTGAAGACATTAGCAAACTAAACAAAGGTCTTGAGCTACACGTTAGGTGTCCATTGCTTTTAAACATTTTCAATAAAGAAACGACCCTCAAATGAACACAAATCTTGGGGAATAAAAAAAAATACAACTAAGTGCTGAGTTTCCACAACAACCCTTGAGCACGTTAGTTGAAGAGGACAGTAACCAGGATGAAACTAAGAATAGTCCTCTATGGAGTATGTATTTTGATGGATCCTGCAATAAGAACAATGCTGGTGTAGGTGTCTGGATTACTAACATTGAAAACAACCACATAGAAAACATTTCCTGCAAACTAAACTTTCAGTGTTCCAATAACATAGCAGAATATGAATCCCTTCTCCTAGGCTTACGTTTGTTGAAAAAGATAGGAGCCAAAAGAATTAAAGTTCACAGGGATTCAGAGTTAGTCATTAGGTAGGTCAATGGGGAGTATAACGCAAATCATCCTAGGCTTAGGGCCTACCGAAACGATGCCATGGACCTTTTAAAGACTTTCGAGGAGTCCAAATTGATTTTTGTCCCAAGAAAAAGAAATATTGCAGCCCATAATTTAGCCTTTGCAGCTAGAACATGCTTCACGCCATATGAAACGAAGGACTGCACAAATCAGATAAAATTTAGACCAGCCGTGCCTGATAATGAAAAGTATTGGCAGGTGTTTGACGGAGACGAGCAAATATAAGACTTCATGCAATTCAGAAATGAATTCGAACTATGCAGTTCGGACTCAGATTATGAAACAGACTGCGGTGAAGAAAATTTTCTTGTAAAAGAAGAGTTTTTTCCTGAACTTGCCAATATTAACCTTCTTTCTAGCGAACTTGAAAACAAAGCAGAAATGAATGCCGAGTTTGAAACAGAGGAGTTTGAAACTCTACACTCTAAAGATGAAATTTTGCCAAAGGGTCTGGCCCCTTTAGAAAAGTTGTTTGATTTCAACGATGTGGCGAATAAACCAAAACTGGAACCTGTAGAGACTGAAGTGGAAGAGTGCAATATTGGCAGCGAACTTAAACCTATGATGATTAAACTGTCTAAGAATTTACCAACTCGCATTAAACTCAAATACATAGAGTTGTTTAAGGAATTTTCTGATGTTTTTTCATGGAGTTACGAAGATCTTAAATCCTATGACACTGAAATAATACAGCACAAAATTCCTCTCAAAGAAAACCAAAAACCGTTCAAACAAAAACTGCGCAGAATAAACCCTGTTCAGTTACCATTGGTTCAGAAGGAAATCATGAAAATGTATGATGCTGGTATTATTGCCCCTATTAGATATTCTAAATGGGTATCTAATCTGGTGTCTGGTAGGAAGAAAACTAAAGAGATCAGGGTTTGTATAGACTTTAGAGACTTAAAAAAGCTTCATTAAAAGACAATTACCCTTTACCCAAGATGGATCATATTTTACAAAGGGTGGTAGGGTCTAAAATAATTTCTTTGCTTGATGGCTATTCAGGGTACAATCAGATTTTAGTCCACCCTGTTGATCAATTAAAGACAACCTTTACTACACCATGGGGCACTTTCATGTATGTGAAAATGCCTTTCGGTCTAATGAATGTTGGAGCAACTTTTCAAAGAGCCATGGACATCGCATTCTCGGAGGAACTGGGCTTCTTCATAATTATCTATCTTGATGATGTTACTGTGTTTTCAAAAACAGATGAAGAGCACTTAGAACATTTAAGAAAGGTTTTCGAGAAATGCAGAAAGTTTGGTATATCTTCAAACCCTAAGAAGACACTATTTGGTCTCCAAGAAGGTAAACTTCTTGGGCACATTATTTCTGAAGAGGGTATAAAGATAGATCCAAAGAGGATTGAGGCCATATTACAAATCTCTCATCCTCGAAACATGAAAGAGTTGCAGTCTTTCATCGGAAAGATTAACTTTTTGAGAAGGTTCATCCCCAACTTGGCTGAGCTCCTTAGGAATATCACAAAATGTTAAAGAAGGAGAAAGGGATAAAATGGACCTTGGAAGCAAAGACATCCTTTGAATTGGTGAAACAAGCGTTAACCAAAACACCAGTTCTTATAAGTCCTGATTTTTGAAAGGATTTTTATATTTTTTCATTTGCATCAGAACATACCATAGCTGCTGTCCTTCTACATAAAAATCCACAAGGACAAGAGCAGCCTATTTCATTCTTTAGCAAGGCATTGAGGGATGCTCCTTTGAAGTATAACATTATGGAGAAGCAAGCTTTTTCTTTGGTCAAAGCATTGAAAGACTTCAAGGTATACATCCTTCACTCACACATCATTGCCTTCGTCCCAAACTCAGTTGTTAAAGACATTATAACACAGGACCCAGATGGTAAGAGAGGTAAGTGGATTGTTGTTATCCTTGAGTATGATTTAGAGATAAAACCCACTAAACTCATCAAAGGCCAATGTCTAGCTAGATTAATGGCTGAATCAAATTTTGAAGTTCTTGGTATTAATATGATTGATGCTTTGGATGACCAAGAAGGATTCTCAACTCCTATAGTTGAAGATCATTTTATGAATTCTCCTTGGTATGATGATATTATTTATGTTTTGCTTAATTTAAATACACCTCCTAGTTTGACAAAAACAAAGGCAAGATTCTTAAAGTTAAAATCTGTAAACTATTGCATTATAGATAAATGTCTTTATTGGAAAAATGCAAGTTTTCTATTGCTTAAATGTCTGTCTGAGTTGGATACAGAGAAGGTTAAGTACGACTTCCATGAAGGAGAGTGTGGAGGTCATTTATACTGTAAGACAACAACCAACAAAATTTTGAGGGATGGTTTTTACTGGCCTATTCTTTTTCATGATGTGCATAAAATGATCATTGCCTGTCATAAATGTCAACTTTTTGAAGGCAAAAGAAAATTGCTACCCCTACCTCTGCATCCAATCATTGTTGAAGCCCCATTTCAATTGTGGGGACTTGACTTCATAGGAGAAATCCATCCACCATATTCTACCCAGCATAGATGGATTCTCACTGCCACAGACTATTTCACTAAGTGGATAGAAGCCATACCTTGTACGCAGGCCAATGATTTAGTTATTATAAAATTTATGGAGACTAACATTCTCTCTAGATTTGGCTGTCCTACTAAGATTATCACGGATAATGCAGCATCATTTAGATCAAAGAAGATGGTTGAGTTCTGTCATAGATATCAGATAACATTGGGGCATTCCACGGCTTATTACCCCCAGGGTAATGGACTTGCCGAATCCTCAAAAAAAAGTTTAGTGAACATAATCAAGAAACTGTTGGAAGACAATAAAAATTCTTGGCATACAAAGCTAGTTCATGCACTTTGGGCTGACAGATTGACTTTGAAGAAATCTATGGGAATGTCACCCTTCTAGCTTGTGTATGGTACTGATGAAATTTTTCCAAACAGTATTGGTGTACCAGTAATGAAGTTGATTCAAGAATTACAAACTGAAGATAATGACATACTCAGAAGAATAAATCAGACAATTCATCTTCAGCAAACTAGAGAGGAAGTTTATAACAAAGCATTGCAGAAACAAGACAGTATCAAAAATCTTTTTGACAGAAGAACAAAGGCCAGAAATTTCAAATTTGGTGACAAGGTATTAAAGTGGGACTCAAGGAGGGAAGACAAGGGCAAGCATGGGAAATTTGACAACTTATGGCTTGGCCCTTACTCTATTCATTCAACTGCTGGTAACAATGCATTTTTCTTGCAGGAGTTGAATGGAGCAGAATTGTTTGGAGGTCCTGTCAATGGCAGGATGCTCAAACATTAATTCTCTTAATCCATGCTATGTTTTGAAGCCTTTTTATCTTTTTCATTATAAATATCTCATCCACCATTGCATTCAAAGTTAGAAAGATCAAAATACAAAAACAATGAAAGAAAGGAAAGAGGGAAGATTGTGAAAACAAGAAAGGTATAGCCCCATACCAAAAAAGAGAAACAAATATGAAGGTGTGCAATCTCAAATGACATTCCTGAATAACACACTTCGAGTTAGTCAAACTGTCTAATCTTGACTAATTAGCTTTAAATATTATAGCATTAGGATAGTGAATTCGATTTGCCAAAGAAACATTTTAATCTTGGCTTATCGGTAGATAGTTTAAGATAGAAATTAAAGGGATTCGAACAAGAATCAAGAGGCGAACCTAAGAAGTTTCCAAAGAAAAATGACTCAAATATCTCCTATTTTCTTGAGTCAAAAAAGATGTAAATACGGTTCTAATTAGCTCAAAATGCGAACCGGAAGGCGAGAAGAAACAGCTCAAACGCGAATTCAAAATAGAGATGTAAAGAAAAGAGAGCCATGATGAGAAACTTTCGGATGCTTAAGCCTTCCATTTGTTATTTAATTTTACGCAAAAAATAATATCTATGTGCGGCTTGTTTTTTATGCCATAGACGGCATCAAGTTAGGCCACATTTTAAGCTTCGACTTGTATGCTTTTTTAAATTTACGATTTCTAGAATTTAGAGTAAAAATGCGGTAGACGAGTTTAATCCCAATAGATAGTAGAATAGGTAGAGAAGCATCTGAACTCAACTGTTTAATCTGAGTTCAGGGAGAAATAAGGAGTAGAATTAGATTATTTTTATGCATTTAAAAGAATAAAATGTTATAAAAAGAGTTTTCCAATCCAAGTGCACTCTAATGAAGATAAAATTTTAGATCAGTAGGATTGGGTAGGTAGAAACTTGTATTGATAAAGTTCCATTGTTTGTATGGCTGCTAATATGTTTTCAGAGCAAGATCATCCACAGAAAGAAAGGCAGCCTAATGGATGAGGCAACTGATCAGCCTCTCAGAGAATGCAAGTCTGAAGTTCTTGATGCATTCAAGAAGGCATCATCCCCAAGTGGAGCCACTGTTAGCCAGCTATAAAATTTGTTATACCAACTGCTGGCTAAAATTTTTTTGGAGCCTTCAAGGAACAAATTTTATGACTAAAAAGTGTTGGCTCTTGAAGACTCTTGAAGGCCTCATGCCTCACATCCTAATCTTCTCTACGCTTTGTTCTACACTTAGAAATCCTGGCGATTTCCAAGCCAGAATCTGCTGCAAACACCACATTCCCCCTCTCCCCTCTTCCAACACTAACCTCATTTTCAACCCCTTCATTTCCCATGAAAAAACCTTCATTTTCATGTTTTTCCCATTTCCTCTTTTTCAAAATCCCTTGACAAGGTTAAAAGACTCCTTCTTTGCCTTATCGGAACCCCTCTAAACCTTTGAAAATCATTAAAAATCCATGAAAATCATGTTTTTATGCATTGTAGACTTAAGCCCCCTTGGGCTAAGTCTTTAACCCCTCCCTTCCATGCCCACACCCTGGAACCAAGCGCTAACCCTGTTTGGCGCTTATCGCATCGGAAAGATTCAAGTGCGCAAGTCTTTTGCCATGTTCCGAAAGTTCCGATGCGATTAGCCTTTGTATTTAAGCCCCCGGTCAGATTACCCTTCATATAACCATCGGCCCTGCAGTTGGGCGCCAAGCCGCATTGTAAATTAATATAAACCTTTGGTTATGTTAATTTTCTGATTTTTACTATATCATAATTTTTCTGACGGTCCAAAATTCAAATCAATCTCCACCGTCGATCTGATCTGCAGATCGATGGTGCGGAGTCCATCATCCCGGTGGTCCTCGCCGTCCACTCACCGATTTCAAAACCGCGTGGTATTCATCGCACCGCCTTTCGGGCAGGGGTGGTTTTTTCCCGATCGATAGCGATTCCATAAGCTGGCCGACGCGTGTCCCATGCACTATTTGAAAACCGCCCCCCCATCGCGCATTAAAGTTCGGCAGCAAACCCGGCGCGATATCGCTGTACACCGTTCGATCTGGGGCGGGCCATCCGACGGCTATCGCTCACCGAAGATGCCCGACGGTTAACCGGGCTACGACGCAGCATTCAACAGATCTCCGCCGTCGATCTAATCTACAGATCGACGACCCATATTTCATCGCCTTGATTCATCGCTTGGTCAAACGTTTTCCGCTTTGACTTTCCATTTCCGCTCCCGAAAACGATCCTTCTGCCTTCCCTATGACTTCTCTCGATTAATCTCGACCGTTGGATGATGCCATCCAACGGCCACGCTTCCCCCACACGTCCTCCGTAGCAATAAACCTATATATGCATGGATTTTAGAACGTTTTTTGTAATATGCAGGTTTTCAAGTGATTTTTCCGCTATGTCTGAAGAAAATTCGAAAGTAGAGGGTGACGATCCTCTTGCCTTCGATTCCCCGGGGGAAATCATTCACAGGTGTTAAATCCACGTTTTCATCAATCATGGATAAGGCATTGATGCTATTCGACCCCTGCGTAGCCCTGCACATCGGCAAAAAACCATGAATCGAGCACAGTCAGAGAGTACTAGTGCCGAAAGACAAAATGTACCAGGACAGAAGATCAAAGACAGGTTTTGTGGGGATTACGGCTAAGAATGATTATCAAAAGCCTAATCCCTGATTAATAACACAGTTTGAAGAAAATTATAAGGTTTTATCAACAGGAAAGCCTCCACTGCCACAGCTGAGGAAAATTGATCCCTCTAGCTATCACGATGCCACCTGTGCCTCAAAGCATTCATATTCGAGGCCGAATTTATTGAACAACATTAGATATTTGTCTCGAACGCAGCCCAAGAGTAAATTCTGTCAAAGAACTTAATGACAAACATTTGCAGAGTTACTTTGACATCACACAGAGACTCAAAGGTCAAAAAGAGCTCCCACCGAGCTGAAATCTTTATGTAAATCATTTAATACAGAGGACTACTATGTAAATTTATTCATTGAGCCCCTCAAAGGCCAAGAAACCATTAAGTTTGTATTAATTGTAATTGGAGATCTTTTATCAGATCTCATCTCCTCATTCTTCTATATATATTTCTACAGAAGATGAGTGAGGGGTTGGTTGATTAGGTTGCTGAACATTGTAATGTAATTGAGCTTGAGACTTCTATTTGTAAATAGTGTTCACTGGCCCTTGAAGCTCTGTTTGTGCTAGATTAGTTAGGCTGGATAGTGAAGATGATTGCTGAACTGAAACATTGGACCTGAGTACTGTAACTGGTTTGACATCAATAACAAGCAGTTTTTTGGGATCCTGGTCTATATCCCTGGTGAAGTGCCCCTTTCTTTGTTATTGTTTTCCTTCTATGTATGTCATATTGTTCACTATTCTCTGATAAAGAACAACATTTATAGAGTTAGAACCTATTGTATATCAGTAACCTTCTCTGATTGAAAAGCTTTATCTCAATGTTTTCCTCCAATTTGTTTGTTTAAGAATGATTTAATACAGTTTAAGCAGTTAGGAATGCTAGAGTTCCCTCGTCCTACTGTTTGCTTTAAACATTGTTCCTGAAAGATATTTTCCTTATTTGCTTATTAAAGTTAGACTAGAAAAGTGATGGTTTGCCCTCTTTCTAGCTTCTATTCTCCAAAGGCAGATTCTGAAAGTTTCCCTTGGTGTTGACTGAAAGTAGACTAGGTTTAAAAGTACTTTATCTGATCTTAAGTTACATTTTGTCTTCTCTTATATGTTTTCATACTTTTTGAAGGTAATTATGTGGATTACTGGATTGTTTGTCAATTAAGCTGCTTTAATACAAACCTGCCCAAGAAGTCAATGGTTAGCCCTGCCCTTGGTTGGTTTTAAACAGTTACTTAAGAGGCTTTTCTTGTTTGGACTGACTATAAATCCTTTGTGTAATTATTATCAGTTTCCACCTCTCCAACACTTTATTGTTCCCAATCTATCATTTTAATCTCAATAATCTAGTGATGTAGATGACTTGCCCCTTGGATCACTCTTGATGTTGTTGCTCAATTAAAGCCCTGTTATGACTCCATAGCCCAATGGACTAAAAACCAGCGTTATATCTATCTTTTTAGCCTAACTGTTCTATTCACTTGCAACTTCTCACCTTTGAAACTCTTTGCACTTAGGATTTTCCACCTCAAACAATATTCATGCTCAACCATCCAAAAACAAAACAAACCCTTGGCCCTCATAACTAGCCTAATATTATTACCCCAAATTCCAAAGACAAATCCATCTTTGCACTTATTGGAGAGATCCCTCTCTGGATTCAGGAGGGCTAGATCCTAGAATCCCAAAGTTGGTTGAAACTATCTTGTTTCTGTGATCGGATTTTGCCAATCTCGCTGATTACAGATTCCTAACAGTTACAACAACCACGTTGTCCACGAACGTCTTGAGATCATATTCGTCTAGAAGGAATTTGATCCTTTCCTTCTAGATCATGTAGTTGGAGGATCCCTCCAACTGATCTCGATCTCTAAGACTGTGAGTTGCCATCTCAGCTGAAAAAACTGTCGAATTGCTCCCTCTTTCTCCTTATTGCGTAACTTGTAGGCTAGCTTACGCACTCCCTGATGGGGTTGGTAAGTTTGCTGGTCGTCTGCACAAGAAATGAGACATGTTGAATTCCTCGGCAAGGAGCTCACTGAGGAAGAATTCCCCACTATGTGCTCTTCTTCTTCGTTTGACGCTTCTCTGCCCAACAACTGCTTGCAGAAATACTATGTCCCTCTAGCTCTACATGAAGGCTCTCCGCTGCTCCCTCTGCGTCGGCAAGATCTTGATCTGAAAGTCTTACCTCTCTGTCGACTCACTCAGAGAGAGACCACCTCAAAATTTCAACCCTCCTGGCTAGAACTGTGCAATCTCTCTTGGGATTCTATTTGCTGTTGTTACAACAATTCAGCCGTCAGTTCAGTGCTAGATTTGATCTTCCTGTTTCATATCAAATGCTTTGATACCAAGTGAAAATTCCTAGATCTAACAATCTTAGGAATCTTACTACAACCAGCTGAATCTACTTCATCTAATTGTAAATTACATTACACAGTTATTTTCAAATTACTTCTGGAAATATTGAAGTAAATTATTGAAGGAGCCTACACTTCATTAAATATGATTATGAAACAAGAAAATTGAGCAAAGAAAAAATATTCACATAGGACACCTTTATTTTGGATGAAAGTCCTCGGAAAAACCTAATGCGGGAAAATCGGTGCAACAGATCTGAGGGTTTGTAGTATTAAGTGGTAGCGATTTCTGAATACATCGTTGAATACCTCAAGGGTTATTCAGTTACAGAGAGAGAAATACTGTCAGAAATAGTGTGAGTTTTACCTCACTCAATCACTGGATAATCCGACTGATCCAGACACTGGAAGAGATGCCCCTGAAGGTCCCTGCACTGCCTCTGTGCAATGACTACGTAGGCACTGCGTCACCTCCTCTTGGCACTGCATTACCCCAGCTATGTGTGAAATTTTCAAGAGGAAAATATTTTTGCAATACTTGGTTTATTTCTCCTACTTATGAGATAAGTTATTTACAGATGCTTCAGTAAATTCTGAAATAAACACATTTGCAAATCTTTAATATCGTTAAGAGCATAAGAATAGAAAGATAATTTACACCAATCGCACAATAGAAATAACCATATGAACACATATGTTTTTGGACAATTGTCCCCGAAAAAATCCAATGTGGGAAAACTGGTGCAGCAAATGAGGGTTTTATATTTATCTTTAGAAATGGAAAGTACATTTACAGGAGTTTGATGAACAGAGAAAAAAAATTAGCAAACACCTGGCTGAATTTTCTAGACCTCCCAGACAATTTTGTGACCCTCGGGGTGACCTCCATCACCCTCTGCGTCATCCAACGTGGATGCTCTGTGAAGTCCCTCTCTGGACTGCGTGATTCTGCGTGGAGGGGTTATTGCTGCAGATTAGCTCACCCTTCCCTTCACCCTCCGGAGATATGCTTCTGGATAACTGACTTCTCCCTCCTCCTGCTTTTGCAACCCAGCCTCTACAAACTCACCCGCTGAAATCGATTTCCCTTGCTTCAGAATCGATTTCCTCTGGGTACTGAGAGTGTCCCTGGCTTGATTTCCAAATGGCCCTCAAGTCTCTTCTTATAGTCTTCTCGCTGATGAATCAACGACCAAGATTATATCTTTAATCAATGGCTCAGATTAAAAGATGACTTGATCTTCGTCTTCTAGAAGATTCACACTCTGCTTTATTAATACCCTTTAATTATTTAATTTCCCTAAGTTTATACTTAGGGTTTGCATTAAAATAATTAATTATTTTAATAAAGTCATATCCGAGTGGAATTTCCACAAACGATTTTTGGGTTCTCTAGATCACTGATGTCTAGGCCTCTCTACCAAAAATGAGACTTAGAACACTTTCCGATGCTATAGAAATCAACACTCCCTCTTAGCGAAGAAAGTGTTTACACAAGATACCACTGTACTGCTCTGACTCTACATCATCTGCTGCGCTGATGGTGTCCTGGCTCCTGCCCCTCATCTCTGCACTGCTGCTTCTCGTACTGCTGCCCTGTCATTGCAACATTCGTACTGCAGCTCCCTCTTCTTTTCAAGACCACCCTTTCCCTTAGTGGAAAGGGTTCTCAACCATCCCCATCTTCTCTCTAAAGCATGGTTTTGAACATCACGATTAAATCGCGATTTTTTTCAGCAAAACGATTAAATCGACGATGTTTTGCACGATTTTTTGAAAAAATCGCTAATCGGGAAAAAATCGCGATTTCTTCCAAAAAATCGCGGGCCCCTAAAACAACAACCCTATAAGTTCAAAAATCGACTTTGTTTTTGTCATTTTTGCTGACACACCTTGTTGGCAGTTAATGGTAATGTTAAATTCTTAAAGTAAAAATGATACCTTTTACTTAAATTTTTAACATTACCATGAAATGAGTCAGGATGTTTAAGAGTGGTTTCGACCTCATTGGATTTCATATGAAGAAACTAGAATTTTATATTTCACTCAAAATTCAACAGACTTAATGGTTTTCAGGGTTTCATGGTTTAGGGATTTGCATTGTTTCCATTTGATTCTATTATGTGTAAGGGTATGAGATTGGCATTTGATCAAGAGTATGAAGTCCTTTAAGAACCTTGATGTTGGTGGCATTGATTTTTGAACTTTGTTGATGTTGGTGGTATTGATTGTTGAACTCCCCTACCATGGCCTTAACAAGAATGTACCCTTCACTCAAAGGAAAACAACTGGTTAGGCATGTTAATCTTTTTCTACCGCGTTTTAAGGTTGAGGAGATGAACCCTTCACTCAAACCAAAATCATTGGTTAGGCATGTTAAGCTTTTTCAATTTCTATCATGTTATAAGGTTGAGCAATCCAAGTCTGAAGACTTTGAGCTAGATGATGTTTATGTACCTCTTGTTGATGATCCCATTTCTAGTAGCGATGAATCAATGATGAGTTTCATGAGGAGGAGGAGGAGGAGGAGGAGGAGCAACAACGAGAGGAGGAGGTGACACCACCTACCCCTGCTACCGGTAGAGGACGTGGTCTGCCTCCTTTAGCTCCTGGTGCTTCAGGATCTGGAGCACAACAGAGTCCATTGCCAGCCCCGCCAGCTTCTTCGTCTAGAGGGAAAGCTGTTACATTTTCTCGCAAGAGGGGTAGAGGAAATCAGTGGTATAGGTTATTTGGTGCATTCCTTTGTATATAACATTATGACTCATGATATGAGATACATTATTATATTTTTTGTTGATATTTTGAGGTTGAGTTGAGACTTAGGACTTAGTATTCAAGACATGATTCACTATTATGTGTGATGTAGCACTAGACATGATATTACATGTCTTATATATTAGTTTTTTTTTCATATTTATGTGTCAATGCATTTATTTTATGTTGTGGATGCTTTAGATATTAAAAAAATTGAAAAAAAATGAATATTTTTGTATGTGCCGATTTTTACCCGATTTTTACGATTTTTTCCGATTTTTTCCCCTCGCCGATTTAATCCCAGTCACGATTTTCAAAACATTGCTCTGAAGTAAGTGAACTTGATCTTACTTATAGCCTTTCTGAGGATATCTGCCACTTGTTCACCTGTAGGAGTGTATTGCAACTGTCCTGCTCCCTTTTGGACATAGTCCCTGATAAAGTGACATCGAATGTCAATGTGCTTCGACCGGTCATGAAACACAGTATTTTCAGAGAGCTTGATGCAACTTTGATTATCATACATAATTTCGGTCGGTTCTATCTGCTTCTTGAGTAGTTAAAGAGCAATTTGCGGAGCCATATGGCCTTGCACGAAGTTGTGCTTGCTGCCATGTACTCTGCTTCGGCTGAGCTCAGTGCTATGGACTTCTATTTCCTGCTGCACCAAGAGGTCATTCCTGATCCGAGACTCAAACAGTACCCACTGGTACTTTTCCGATCTATTGTGCTTCCAACCCAGTCTGCATCTATGAACCCACTTAACTGGATCTCATTTCCTTTGTTGCCCCTCTCAAGTATCTGAGAATATTTTTGGCTGCTGCCTAGTGAGCCCTCCTTGGTTCCACCATGAACTGACTAAGAGTATTCACTGCATAACAGATGTCTGGTCTAGTGTTGACCAGATACATCAATGACCCGATGAGCTGTTTGTACAATGTAGGATCAACCTCATCATCCTCTGATGTGTCTATCTTCTTCTAGTTAGTAATCATTGGCGTGGCCATGGGTCTACAGTCTTCCATCTGAAATCTTTTCAGAATCTCTGTCGTGTATCTTCTTGGTCCTAGGAAGATTTCCCCTTCCTGCTGCCAAACCTCTACACCAAGAAAATAGTGCATCCACCCCAGGTCCTTCATGTCGAATTCTGTTGCCAGATTCTCCTTGCAGTCTTTGATGAGCTTGGATGACCCTGTCAAAAACAAGTCATCCACATAGAGAACAAGAATAAGCGGCTCATCTCCTACTCTTAGGTAGTATAAGTTGGGATCTGCATCACCCTTGACAGACCCCATTTTCTGCAAGTAGCCATCAATCCGACCATACCATGCCTTGGAGGCTTGTTTCAAGCCATATAAGGCTTTCTTTAGTTTGCAAACATGAGTTTTCTACTCATGTGTCTCGAAGCCCTCTGGATGCTCTATGTACACTTCCTCCTCTATCACACCGTTCAAGAACGCAGTCTTGACATCCATCTGGGGAATCTCCCATCCCATCTGCGCTGCCAGAGAGATGATGGATCTGATAGAAGTGTATCGTGCTACTGGAGCAAAGGTTTCTTCATAGTCAATGCCTTCCTTCTGGGCATACCCCTTTGCTACAAATCTTGCTTTGAATTTCTCTATGCTGCCATCTGCAGCATATTTGATCACGTAGATCCATCTGGATCCTACAATAGATCTGTCCTGTGGTCTAGGGACTACTTCCCAGACATCATTTGTCATGATCGAGCTATACTCCTCCACCATGGCATCTACCCATACTTGATGTTGAGCTGCTTCCCAAAAGGTAGAAGGCTCTCAAACCTGAGCTATCAGCGCCTGATATCTGCCAGGTTGTTTCCTTATCCTCTTCCCTTCTCAAGGTGCTCCAAAAAATCCTTCTGCATCTCTAAGAATCTATTGGAGTTCTCTGCTCAGTCTCCCATCAGTGGTGGGTGGTCTCACTTGCTCTTCCTCTTGTTCTTCATCAGAGGAGCTTCCCTTAGAAGGATTGTGCCTTGGAGAGGCACTGGACCTCTCCTCCATTGGTTGTTGAGGCTGTACCATTGGATCTTCCTTAATCTGCGTATATGTGGCCATATCTTGAGATTTCCTAAAGGCTTTCTCCTCCAGGAATTTTACAAACCTTCTTACCACAACTTTCTTACTCTCTGGAATATAGACATGGTATGCCTTTGCATTCTCACTGTAGCCCATCAGAAAACCCTTTTCTGCAGTTTGATCCAGCTTCTTCCTCTTTTCTTCTGGAAGGTGGCAGTATGCAATGCTGCCGAATATCCTGACATGGCTCACTTCTGGCTTGCTACCTGTTAACACACTTTTGGGAGTAACCTTCCCCAAAGCTCTATTGGGAACTCTGTTCTGAATATAAACTGCTGTGTTGCAGGGCTCTGCCCATAAGAATTTGGGCATCTCTTGGTTGTACAACATTGCCCTTGCAGCTTCTATTATGGTCCGATTCTTCCGTTCTGCAACTCCATTTTGTTCTGGATTGTAGGGAGCTGTCCACTCTCTCTTGATGCCTTCCTGTGCACATAAATTTGTGAAGTCTTTATCGATATATTCTCCACCGTTATCTGGCCTCAACTTCTTGATCTTCTTTTCTGTAGAGTTCTCTACCAATGCTTTGAAATGTTTATACTGATTAAAGTCTTCATCTTTGGTCTTAAGAAAATAGATCCAAGATTTCTTGGAATAATCATCAATGAAGGTGGCAAAATACTTTGCCCCACTGAGAGTTGTTGTGGACATTGGATCGCAAATGTCAGTGTATTAACTCTAATGCACCTTTGGCTCTGTTGTTGCTTCTTGGAAATGCTGCCTTAGCGTACTTCCCTAGTACGCATCCCTTGCAAACTTCATCTTTCTTTGTGCTGAGTTCAAGAGCCCCTATGACAGTATTTTTGAGAATTCCCAAGGCTCCATGATGTAGATGTCCCATCCTTCTATGCCATAACTCATTCAGATCTTTGTCGTCTGTGCTGTCGATCAGCGCCATTGGAGATTCAAGCTAGAGCTTATACAGTTTGTTACACTCCTTACTCTGATTTGTGCCTTTTTGCTTTAGTTAGGGTGCCTGACATACACCTTATCTTGAATAAAGTATACATCATAGCCTTTGTTTTGAAGTTGAGACACCAAGAGTAAATTCATCCCCAACTTTGGTACATGCAGAACATTCGTGGCTCGAATCTTGTTGCCATTCTCTATCTGAAATGTTACGGTACCTCTCCCAATGGGGGCTACATTTTTCCTTATCTCTCATAGTTATTTGGAAATTCATCTGCTCTTCTTGATAGCTTGAAAAACATTCTCGAACCCCCGTCATATGAGTAGATGCTCCACTGTCAATATACCAAACACCTAGAGGAGCTGTGCTTGATACACAGGCAAGATCCTCCTCTAGTCTCGATGCCAACACCTTCATGTCATGTTCTCTCTGCATTTCTGCGTGCGCTGGAGGACTGCATGAACCCTTCCTTTTGTCCATAGCAGATCCTCCCTTCCTGTTTTTAGCCCTTTGCTCTGATACCGTGTGAAATTTTCAAGAGGAAAATATTTTTGCAATACTTGGTTTATTTCTCCTACTTATGAGATAAGTTATTTATAGATGCTTCAGTAAATTCTGAAATAAACACATTTGCAGATCTTCACTATCGTTAAGAGCATAAGAACAGAAAGATAATTTACACCAATAGCATAATAGAAATAACCATGTGAACACAGATGTTTTTGGACAATTGTCACCGGGAAAACCCAATGTGGGAAAACCGGTGTAGTAGATGAGGGTTTTATATTTATCTTTAGAAATGGAAAGTACATTTACAGGAGTCCGATGAACAGAGAAAAAAAATTAGTAAACACCTGGCTGAATTTTCTAGACCTCCCAGACAATTTTCTGACCCTCCTAGACAATTTTCTGACCCTCGGGGTGACCTCCTTCACCCTCTGCGTCATCCAGCGTGGATGCTCTGCGCAGTCCCTCTCTGGACTGCATGATTCTGCGTGGAGGGGTTATTGCTGCAGATCAACTCACCCTTCCCTTCGCCCTCCTGAGATATGCTTCCCGATAGATGACTTCTCCCTCCTCCTTCTGCTTCTGCAACCTAGCCTCTACAAAATCACCCACTGAAATCAATTTCCCGTGCTTCAGAATCGATTTCATTCAGGTATTGAGAGTGTCCTCGGTTTGATTTCCAAATGGCCCTCAAGTCTCTTCTGATAGTCTTCTCGCTGATGAATCAACGACCAAGATTATATCTTTAATCAATGGCTCAGATTAAAAGATGACTTGATCTTCGTCTTCTAGAAGATTCACACTCTGCTTTATTAACACCCTTTAATTATTTAATTTCCCTAAGTTTATACTTAGGGTCTGCATTAAAATAATTAATTATTTTAATAAAGTCATATCGGAGTGGAATTTCCACTAACGATTTCTGGGTTCTCTGGCTTACTAATGTCTAAGCCTCTCTACCAAAAATGAGACTTAGAACACTTTCCGATGCTATAGAAATCAACAATATGGATCGATCTGACACTCGGAATCACAGATCTTAGCCTCTCGGTCTCACACCCCGTCTCCCGTCTTGTGGAACTGATCCGACAACAAAATCTTGGAAACCCTCTTAGCCATTGCGCAACCTCTACGTAACCCTGCGTGGATCTGTGCTGGCTATGCTGGATGTCTCTCTACCTCTCTCTACTGATGATTCTCCAACTGAGAATATCACTCTCTCCAGAAGCTATCTCTGCCCCTCTCTGTGCTGGAATCACTTAGATCTGATCTTCGTCCGAGCACTGCTCTGTTAGAAGAATTTGATCTCTAGATTCACTCAGTGTGTCTTTCCAAATGACCCTCAAGCCTTCATTTATAGTCTTCTTGTTGAGACATCAACAATCGAGATTAGATCTCTAATCAACGGCTAAGATTATAACTTGATTGGATCTTCACTTTTTCTAGATCATTTTCACTTTGTTTTATGAAAACCATTTAATTTTTTAATATTAATTTTTACATAAAACATATTTTGAGTGGAATTTTCACAAACGGTTTCTGGGTTCTTTGGAATACTATTGCTTAAGGTCCCTATTAAAATAATTAATTTTTACATAAAACATATTTTGAGTGGAATTTTCACAAACAGTTTCTGGGTTCTTTGGAATACTATCGCTTAAGAGTCTCCACAAATTTTGAGTCATAGAGCACTTCCGATGCTACCAAAAATAAAAAGATATCAGCTATATGCACTTTGAATGCAACGCACCTACACTACCATCCATAAAATGTGAATGTTAGGTATAGTGATATAAGCGATGTAGCAAACATATCATGAGATCAATGAAATAGCACTTTCCCTTATGAGTGACAATGAGGCAGGGCAACAAAATACCACCCCCTCTCCACCCCTTTGCAAGATTGGTACAGTAAGGAACATACTGGGAGGTGGGAAAATAAGACAACCATGCATCATGGAAAGAGGTCATGGATGAGGAAAAAGAGGAGGGAATAGGGTAGTCACGCCCACACCTCTTGATCTTTCTTTCTATCACGAATATGGAGATGTCAACTATCATGCTCAGTGAATTTTCTTTCAAAGCTTTCTTAGTCATGCAACTCTCCTTGATGTCCCTAGGAACCTGCTAGGAACTACACAATAGGGGAGACGGATCAAGGAATGTATCATGGGGCTAAGTTGGCCGGACCTAAATTCTGTAGCAACTCAATAAAAAACAAACTGAAATTTTGCAGCAACTGAATAAAAAATGCACTAGAGCAAGAAAGAAGAACATGCCCAAGTACAAGTGTCTGACACAAGAAATGCATGAGTACACATAAAAGAAGGAAATTCCAGGCATACAGGCATACCAAAGATTTAGGTTCCCTTGACACTTTATAAGATTAATAGGATCATAACATGAGATTACTTCAACGAGTTACCGATTCACCATTGTTAGAATGAAGATCATGACATGAGATCATACAAATGAGATTTGAGTTGTGTATTTATACACAACTCAAGTGAGGTGTCTTTCCAGGATGGGATTATGAACCCGTATAACAAGAGCACCCTCCGCAAAATAATTATTGGGCCTACATATCAGGTTTGACTAAGTCAACCTTAACAATATGCTTGGTATACTATGATTGAGGTAAAGAGTGGCCTTAGCCATAATTACATGTACATAGTGATTAATATCAGTATGTCATTGCACCTTTACAGATTGCAAATTGTGACAGCTTCATGATTATGTATGACCCATCTTCTATTAAGCTTATGTGCAAGAGAAAAGGTTGGGTGGGTATACATATTTTTGACAAAACTGGACAGTGGAGATGAAAACAAATTAGATCTGTATCTTTTTCTTTTAAAATTATCTTTAGAGTGGACTACTTAAGAATGCCAACTTTCATTAGGTGAGGAGCGGTAGGAATAGCTTGGCGTGATAAGATCTTATAAAAATGGACAAAGAGTATTTTTAGTCCTCATCCATAAGACATCTTGTATTTAATTAGTTGCGTTACTATCATGTTGTGATTCTGTTAGTTGATTGTTGAACTATTTTTAATGGTGATGAACACAGAGTCATGCTTTGGAAAATCTTTACGAGAAGAACAAAATATTTTGAGAAATGGTTTGGAGTTTCTAATAGGAGCACAGAACTAGTATTACAATGACACAAAATGTGCTGTAGAAGGTAATTGATAGTGAAGTTTTTAAGAAAATTGAGAAAGGAGAAAATACTAATAGCACCTCCATGGCTGTAGCTGATTCTGGGTTATTCATACACCTTTTGGAAAGGCTGTAAGGGATTTATATTTATACTTGAGAAAGAAGTCAAATAATCATTTGATTCCTGAAGTCTATTTTTTTCCCTAAAATTTAACTACTCACCCCAAACTCCATCCCTCCCTTGAGTGAGAATCAGCTGTTTCTCATGGTTCATGACCTCAGCAACAATTGAGTAACAAAGAGTGAAACATGGCATGAGTGGGATTTGAAACTGGGTAGGGAGGATAATATTTCTTGTTCCTAATCACTCGAGCTAGACCTAATTGACAATTCTTGAAGTCTACTTGCCTAACTCTTCTAATATATGCATGAACCACATTTATATGTTCTAAGGTCAATCCCCACAATTCATCTATATCAATATCAACATATGCTGGATTCACTGCCATTAGCATCTTTCTATATATGCTGCATCTGATGATGAAGTGTGAATGTGCACATATAAAAATATCACGAACTTGTTTCGTTCAAAATCTCATGATTTTGTGTCTTATATTGTATGTGGGTCATAGGGGTCCTCTTATAGTAATTTCTGAAGTTCAATTCATGTGTTGGCCAAAGTAAGCCTGATTTCGATAGTTGCATACTTGCAATCATAGGAATGCTAATCTTTTGTGTTGTCACTGTAGGGTTTTTTAGAGAGTAAGGCATACCCATTGCTGAAAAGCTGTGCTGCGTTTCTATTGGACTGGTTACTGGAGGATACTAAAGGTATCCTTGTGACAAATCCTGCAACTTCTCCAGAGCATCAATTTATTGCTCCAGATGGTCAGAAAGCTAGTGTAAGCTTTGCAACTACAATGGACATGGCAATCATCAGAGAAGTATTTTTAGCAACTATTTCTGCAGCTCAGGTATGCCCCTGCCCTTTACAGTATTTCCCTGGATATATTCTGCATAAGTATCATGTTCAAATTATGTAACCAGTATTTCCAGTTTTGCCATTCCCCAAAACAAGTTGATGTTAGCATCAAGATGATTTTGTCCTTGATTATTAAGTTTTCAACTGCGTTATCATTGTAGTTCAAATAAGTTAATTACAAGCTGCATGCTTATATGCTTGAATGCTAAGTAATATTGATGCTTTTCTGTTCAGGTATTGGGAAGTACAAGTGATGATTTAATTTCAAAACTTAAGGATGCAGAACCCAAGCTTTTTCCGCCAAAAGTTTCTAGGGATGGTTCCTTAATGGAATGGGTAAGGCAATCCAACATCTAACTTGTGAATGAAAAATAACTTTTTAGTTTTCTAATAATTTATTTGTGAAGTCTTTACTGTCCCCTCCACATATCTGTTAAGAAATGTATGCAATGTTACTTTAAATGTTTGTCTCTATAAATCTTGGCAACATGTGCCACAGATAATTCCATGGTTGGGCTGCAAATAGAAAAGTTTTTCCCATGTTTACATGGCAAACTTAGAAACATATTTTCGAAGCTATTCTACTTTGCTCAATAATTGGGCTTTATTGCATTATACAGAAAAGTTTTGTCAAGCTTGGCAGTTTATGATTTATTGTGTTGAATTCTATTGACCATCTGAAGAGGCAAGTTATTAGCTGAACTCCAGCATAGCTAGAAACTTTTCATGAAGCTCTCACAACTTATGATAGAATGGTTTAATGAAAAGAATATAACATACACAATTTTAATGGTAATAACTTGTCCAAAGTATAATTTCTAGAAGTTAATGATATATTTATTATATTCGATAAACAATATCAGATAATTAAAACCAGAAAGAACGGTCTATGTTTGCGGAGTGTTACTCCTCATATTCACATGAATGATGAGTGGTAATTTGTAATTTTTATCACATGACAGGTTTTGTAGGGACAATGATGAGCTTGAGATGTATATCTTTTATTTCTTCTTGATGCATCTTGAGATAGTGATGATTATGGATATTGCATGCTGTTGCATGAAATGTTGATTCAGTAGATTGTGGTTGGTTGCTTTCTTCATGATGCTATATTCCTTGGTGTTGATCAATGGTGATGACATGCTCCTTGCTGCTTGTGATATGATATGGTGGTTGTCTGTGAAAATTTCATCTATTTCAGTAACTCAAAATTATTCTCCTAACTGTAATTTTAACTATGCAGTCTATTTGCTACGCAAACAATGAATAAAATCACAACTGCAATTTTCACCATAAAAATACTACGAAAAATAAAAATACTGGAAACTGAGAAATTTTAGCACACATACAAGAATTGTGACACCATTATTTTTGGATAATTGTCCTCGGAAAAACCCAATGTGGGAAAACCGGTGCAGTAGATGAGGGTTTTATTATTATTCTTCAGCAGCAAATTTGAGTATAATAATTTGGATGCCAAACTGGCAATCCAATTTGAGAGAAGTACTGGCAAAATATCTGTGAGGCAAATGCCTCAACAGCACAACCAATTTTGCTCCGAAATCTGGCCAAACTGAGCTGTACAAATTGCCCCTGCGTGAGCCCTTCCACTATGCTTGTGCAAACTCTTTCTGCTCTACCTCTGTAACTCACTGAATCCTGTTGCTCTTCCTGTTTCTGCCTGGGGTAGTGACTTGCTAGGTTTCGTGGAATTTATCTCAGCCTCCAACAACTGAATGAATTCCTCCCCTGGCTAAATCAAACTCGTCTTAGAAACCATTTTCGCATTTCTTGCACATCTCCTTGAGGAAAACTCGTCCTTCTCTCATCTTACTCTTCCGGCACTGTAAATCTCTTCCGGAAATCTGCTTCTCTGCCCCTATGCCACCTACAACTCAACCTCTAACTCGATTTCTCCTGCTGAATCACCTGCCTTGGAAAATTGAACTGTTTAGATCACTGAGTATTTGCCCTGGTGTGTTTTCTCCAAGTTCCCATCGATTTCTTCTTATAATCCTCTGTTGGGACTCCAACGACCAAGATTAAATCTTAATCAAGGGCTAGGATAATCTTGAAGTCAATCTGTGTGAGCTTTTTGACTATTCTCACATTGACTTATTTAATTCTGATTAATTAACCATATTCCCGAAGTTTAGACTTATGAAATATTTAAAAGTTGGCTAAAAATCTAATTAAGTCGTTTCGAGGTGGAATTTCAAGAAACGATTTCTGGGTTTTAGAGATCTCATGTATTTTAGCCTCTCCACCAAATTTTGTGGCTAGAGCACATCCGATGCTACAAAAACTAACCTCCCTCTTAGCGAGGATTGTGTTCTAGTATTGCACACCCTGCCAAAGCACTTTGTCTGTGTATCATCCTCTGTCACGCTGCTGATGTCTGGTCACTGTGACTACCTGCCACTGCCCACAAACCACTGCACAACTTTGATGTTGCATCTGTGCTGCTGTTGACCCTGCTATACTGCTGCCAACACTGCAGCTGCACTACAACTCCCTCTCATTTGTTGTTGTTGCAACTATAACAACTGCGATTGAGAAGCCTTCGAAATAATTTGTCCCTGCTACTGAAATGGGTTCTCCACCATACCCATCTGTTCTTTGAAATAGATGAGCTTAGCTCTCCCTAGAGCTTTCATGAGTATGTCTGCAACCTGCTCTTTTGTGGGAACATACTGAAGCTGGACTGCTGCACACTGTACACAATCATTTCTAGTGTATTCTCTTCAATTCTAACATAAACTGACTGAGGGTATTGACTATGAAGGAAATATTTGGCCTAGTGTTGACCAGACACATGAGAGAATTGATCAATTGTCTATACAAGGTGGGGGCGACATCTTTGTCATCTGATGCCACTATTTTTTTCCAGTTGGTGATCATGGACGTAGACATGTGTCTACCATCTTGCATTCTAAACCAGTTCAGAATATCTATAGCATATCTTCCTTGCCCTAGGAATATCTCCTCATCCTTCTGCCACACTTTGAATCCTAGGAAATAGTGCACCAACCACAAATCCTTCATATCAAACTCTGCTTCCAGGTTCCTCTTGCAATCTTCTATGAGCCTTTATGATCCTGTCAAAAAGAGATCTTCCACATACACCACTAGGATGAGTGGCTCACCTTCTAGCATCAAATAATAAAAGTTGGGATCTGCGTCATTCTAGACGAATCCCATCTGCTGCAAGTAGTTGTCAATCCGACCATACCATGCCATGGGAGCCTGTTTGAGCCCATATAGAGCTTTCTTCAATCTGCACACATGAGTGCGCCTTTCATGAGTCTCCAAGCCCTCTGTTTGTTGAATGTACACCTCTTCCTCTATCACCCTGTTCAAGAATGTTGTCTTGACGTCCATCTGGTGAATCTTCCATCCAATCTGAGCTACTAGGGATATAACTGACCGAATAGAAGTGTATCTGGAAACTACGGCAAAGATCTCCTCATAATTTATCCCTTATTTCTGTGCATACCCCTTTGCCATGAACCTAGCCTTGTACTTCTCAACGCTGCCATCTGCAGCATACATGATCTTGTAGATACACCGAGAACCTACAACCGACCTATCCTCATGCCTTGGCAACACCTCCCTAACATCAATCGACATGATAGAGTTGTATTCTTCTACCATGGCATCTACCCACACTCGATATTGTGCAACTTTGTGAAACTGGAAGGTTGTGCAACTTGAGCTACCAATGCTTGATATCTGTCAGGCTGCTTGTGCTCTCTCTTGTTCTTCCTAGGAGCTCCAACAAACTCCTCTGCATCTCTCAATGTTTGACGAATCTCTTTGCTGGCTCGACCACTAGTAGTGGGAGGTTCTACCAACTCCTCATCCTGCCCCTGTTGCTCCGTTTCCCAAGATCTCATTGGATTCCTTGCTCCTGAGGAAGTGCCAGTACTGGTTACTTTACTAGATCCCTGTGATTGTCCCACTGGCTGCCCCTATGGATGCCTCTGTTGCTGGACCAATGGAGCTTCAGTTGGTTGATTCTGATCACATGCACACATCTCGCGAGATCTCTTGAAAGCTCGATCTTCCATGAGCTTTATGTCCCGTCCTCTGTCTTAAAAAACGGCCGGTTCAACTCCGACCAGGCCTGGTCGACCGAGCCATTAGGCTGGCCGGTCTGACCAGGTACAAAACCAGCTAGGTTGGCCGGTTTGTTAAAGAGCCGGCCGGTTTTTGTACCGGTTCGGCCGGCTCGGTAACAAGCCGTCCAACCACCATCTTCCTATTGCCAGGAATGTAGATTATGTATGGCTTGGAGGTCTTGGTATACCCAATGAGAAACCCCTTCTCTGCAGTCTGATCCAATTTGGTGCGTTTTTCATCTGGCATGTGGCAATAAGCAATGCTACCAAAGATCCTGAAGTGACTATCTTTTGGCTTCTTCCCTGTGAAAACCCCTTTCGGCATTTTCTTCCCCAATGCTCTACGAGGAGTCTTGTTCTAAATATACACTGTTGTGTTACATGCCTATACCCATAGAAACCTAGGAAAATCCTGGCCATATAACATTGCTTTTACAACCCCAACTATGGTTCTAATTTCCGTTTTTCCGCTCCGCTACCCCATTCTGCTGTGGATTATAGGGAGTTGTCCTTTCTCTTCCGATGCCTTCCTTCGCACAAAAAAATTGTGAAGTCTTTATCAATATATTCTCCACCATTATCTGAGTGAAGCACCTTGATCTTCTTCCTGTCACATTCTCCACGAAGGCCTTAAACTCTCTAAAATGATCGAAGATCTCATCTTTGGTCTTCAATAAGTAGATCCAGGTTTTCCTGGAATGGTCATTAATAAAGGTGACGAAGTATTCAACACCACTGAGAGCTCTAGTGGATATTGGGCCACAAATATCTGAATGTATAAGTCCTAACACGCCATCTGCGCTATTGTCATTTCTTGGGAACGTTACGTTAGCATACTTCCCAAGTATGCTTCGTCCGCATACATCATCGTGTTCCGTACCAAGTTCTGGAACCCCTGTTACTGTTTCCTTGAGCATTTTGAGTGGTCCATGGTGTAGATGTCTCATTCTTGTTAATTTTTGTAGCATCGGAAAGTGCTCTAAGCCCAAAATTTGTTGGAGAGGCTTAGACACGGGTATTCCAAAGAACCCGTAAACCGTTTGTGAAAATTCCACTCGGTTGATGTTTGATTAAAATAATTAATTATTTTAATGGAGACCGTAAGTCTAAACTTAGGGAAATTAAATAATTAAAGGACATTAATAAAACAGAGTGAGAATAATCTAGAAAAGGTGGAGATCAAGTCATGTTATAATCTTAGTCGTTGATTAGAGATCTAATCTCAGTTGTTGATTTCTCAACGGGAAGACTATAAAGGAAGGCTTGAGGGTCATTTGGAAAGACACACGGAGTGAATCTTGAGATCGGATCATTTTGATGGAGCAGTGCTCAGACGAAGATTACATTTAAATTATTTAGTGCAGTGAGGGGCAGAGTAGCTTTCACAGAGAGATTTTCTCAGTCGGAGAATCATCAGGAAAGAGACGAAGGAAGACGTCCAACGGAGCTAGCGCAGAGCCACTTAGGGTGATGTAGAGCCACTCAGGGTTGCACAGAGGTACAGAGGGTTTCTGAGATTCAGCTGTCGAATTAGATCTAGAAGCCGAAAGCCAGGGTGTGAGACTGGGAGGCCAGATCTGTGATTCCGGGAGTCAGATCTATCCGTTGTTGGGGTGATGCAGTCCTTAGAGGAGGTGACGTAGTGCCTACATAGTGACTATGTAGAGGCTGCACAGAGACCTCCAGAGGCAGTCTTTCCAGTGTCCGGATCAACTGGATTTTCCAGTGATTGTGTCAGGTAAAACTCATAATTTATTTTTGTGAAAATTTCTGAATCTACACTTGTTAAATTTGGACAACTAGGTCCAATCTCCATCTTGTGATGCTCAGATGAAGATTCCAATATTTGTATTGGATTCCTCTTTCGGAGAAGTGTAAAATCGATATAAAATTGATTTTAATCTGATGAGCAGAACATTTATTCTGAATTTATTATTTATAATAAATTTAAGTGCAGGTCGGCCTTAAGGTTTTACGCCCCCAACAGAGGTGTCACACACCTCAATGATGGATATAAATACAATCAACATTGGAGAGCATTTCACTCACTCAACATCACACATCTTCTCCTCTGATTATCTACAAGCATCTGAGAAGCAGTTTCATCTCCCATGTGAGAAGAAGGACAAAATCTACTGCAGCAAAAGGACAAAATTTACCGCAGCAAAATTTTCTGCAGTTAGGGTTTCTGGGAATTTTGACCAGCGTTGACTTTGGTCAACGCATGGTCCGTTTGAGCTGAAATTTTGTGGAGTTCGATTTTTGAAGGCCGTACTCATTGGCACAAAAATCGAGGTCAAAAGGTTGACCGAAGTTGGAGTTGCGTTGACTTTATTGTTGCTGCCCTACGTTGACTTATTCTGGACTGCGTATACTTTTCTGGGGTTGAATTTGAGTTGACTGGATGATTGATTTGAGGACTATTGTGACACATTTTGAGTTGGCCGACCAAGAAGACTTTGCTGGTTGAAGCATCTTGCTGACCGCCGTAACGCACCAACACATTCTCCTGTTTCTGGTTTGTTTTCTATAGATCCACTGGTATGTTCTATCAGCAGTTTTACTTAACTGTTTACGTGATTGCTGATATAAAATTAAAGTTGCATCAAGCATAGAACATCTACAAAAATTTACATGGTATTAGAGCTGAGGTGAAGACAAGCGCTAACTTATAGCAATCACCAAAAGAGAAAAATGAGTTCCACAAGTTATGGCTTCAAGGAGGATGACAAGCTAACTGGAAGGGATGACTTCCATGCTTGGAAGATGATATTAGATCTCATATTAGAAGACCATGATCTCATGGACTATGTACTGGGTAAGATACAAGAACCTCCATCCACTGCGATTGCTGCTACTAAAACCAAGTATAAGAAGGGGGAGATCAAAGAAAAGATAATGATCAGGGAATCCATACATAAAAGTCTGGTTGCCTACATATATGAGCTAGGCACATCCAAAGAGATGTATGATAAGCTGATACAAATGTTCAAAGTAAACAATGCAAACCAGGTGCTATTATTCAAGAATCAATTGAAGAATCTAAAGAAAGGCAGGGATGAATCTGTTCAAACATACTTTCTGAAACTGATTGAGATCAGGAACAATTTGCTGGCTATTGGGGAGACAATAGCTGATCGTGAGATGTACTCACCGCACTTGGAGGGCTCCCATATGAATGGCAAGTATTCAACTCTACCATTCTCAATAATAATACAATTCCTAACTTTGACGAGCTACTGTCAAGATGCATGCAAGAAGAGACAAGAATGAAGGAATACGAAAATGACAGAAATGCTGCCTACGTTGCTCATTCTAGAAAGAAGAACTCTGGTGGTCCAAAGAACAAAGGAAGAGCAGGGGCCCAAGGAAAGAAGGGCAAGTGTTTCACTTGTCATAGGCCAGGTCATCATGCTAGAGAATTTCCTTTCAAGAAGGATTCTCCCGATAGTGATGACAACAACAACAACCGGAGGAATGGAAATCAAAGAAACAACAAGTCCAAAGGAAAGAGGAAGGCTCCCTCTGGCGGAAACAATCAACCTTTCAAAAGGTCTAAAAACTCCAGGTATGAGGAGTCAAATGTTGTTGATAAAAGAAATGAATACATTTTTGTATCTGCCCTCTCCGCTGCATCGCCGCCCGACACTATGGATGTCTGGCTGATAGATAGTTGTGCCTCAAGACACATCACTGGGTTCAAGGAAGCACTCTCTGACATGGTTGAGAAGGATACTAATCTAGAAATTATCCTTGGAGATAATGCCACATATCCCGTGAAAGGGACAGGGACTATGACCCTCCACTTGTCTCAAGGACAAGTTCTACATTTGCAGGATGTACTCTATGTACCAAAATTGAAGAAGAACCTTGTGTCTATATCAGCCATGGAAGACAAAGGTTTCAATGTGGCATTCATTGATGGAAAGATGCGCATGTGGAAAAAGAATCTCAAGGAAGCTATCGTGATTGGTTTTAGAGTTGGAACACTCTACCAGGTTGAAGGAAGTCCACTGGGAGCTATGACATGTGATACTATCTGACAAACTGAACTATGGCACCGGAGGTTTGGACACCTTCATTACAAGGTCCTTCCCGAAGCAAGGAAGGTGGTGACAGGGATGCCTGATTTTGGAAATAATCATGAAGGTGTATGTAAGGGTTGTGCCGAAGGAAAGCATACAAGGGGACCTTTCCCTCAAGTGTCACAAAGACATCTGATATTTTGCAACTGGTCCATTCTGATCTATTTGGTATGCTACCGGTGACGTCCCTGGGAGGATGTTCTTACTATATGACATTCACTGATGACTTCTCCCGCAAAACTTGGATATACTTCTTGAAGAAGAAGTATGAGGCTTTCATGTGGTTCCATACCTTCAAAGCCTTGGTGGAAAATATGACAGGGAAGAAGATCAAGATTTTGAGGACCGATAATGGCACTGGATATGAGTCAAATGAGTTCAAGGACTTTTGCAGAGAAGCTGGCATTAAGAGGGAGACTACTACTGCCGATACTCCTGAGCAGAATGGCGTTGCTGAACGAAAGAATAGGACCATTGTGGAAGCTGCCCGTGCCATGCTATGTGACTAGGGTCTACCGAAGTTTCTGTGGGGAGAAGCTGCAAATACTGCTGTATACATTCAGAACCAATGCCCTCATTCTGCCCTGGACTCCTGTAATATTCCTAATTAGCATTGCTAATTGGAATATTTCATTTTTGTTTAATTTTGCCGCTTTAGCTAAAAATAATAAATAAAGTGAGAAATAAGAGGGGTCATCTCACTTTATAAAATAAAGTGCTTTCCTAGTTGATTGACGTTGTAACTTAAAGGGGTGGCCTTGGGGGTCCACACGTGTATGAGGGGAGGCCCCACGCTGACCCAAGGGTAACTGCGCAGGCCAAGGAGGGTGAAGGACGCAGTTAAGGTTTTGGAGGGAGTTTAGCACTATAAAAGGAGGGGTTTCCACTTCATTTGGCATGGTTGATTTGATATTGATATTGAGAGCTAGACTTCTGTCTACTTCAGCACGCCGGTTGTTTAGTCGGTCTGCAGCACTGTTTAGTGCAACCAAGTGTCTCCGTGCGGAGATCTCACCCTTAGCCTCGGGGGACTTCGAGTGCCTGCCCTGGTAAGGTTATTTTCTTAGTATCATCCTTCAGTTTCAGTGGTGATTTGCAGTAGTTTCTGGTGGAGATTTGGCAGAGGAGATACCCCCTTTCTTGAGACTGCGCAGGCTAGGGCAGAGGACGCAGATCCAGAGAGATAGGACGCAGATCTGGATAAGGAGGACGCAGATCAAGGCAGAGAGGACGCAGATCTGGATAGGGAGGACGCAGATCCAGCAGATCCAGGCAGAAGGGACCCAGATCTGGATAGGGAGGACGCAGATCCAGCAGATCCAGCTAGGGAGGACGCAGATCTAGAGAGAGAGGACGCAGATCTGAATAGGGAGGACGCAGATCCAGTCAGGGAGGACGCAGATCTGATGAGCAGGGTCATTGTGTGGGATTTTGGCATCATTTTGGAAGCTAGATCTTTGTTGGAGGGTGATCCTTGGATTGGCCAACCAATCCAAGTATATTTCTGATCTGATACTGAAGTTTGCTTCAGAAATTCTGAATCATTCTTTAGATCTGCTGTAGTAAAACTCAGATCTGCTCCGGCATTTTCATGTATTGCTGAAATTCCCAAGGGGGAAGTAATAAAGAGCCCTTTGGGAATTTTGTCTCATTATAGATCTCTGTTTTCATGTATTTATCAGTTTCAGATCTGTAATATAATAGATATAAGCTTCAGCTTCCTAGAGAAAACGCTGAAGTATTTCTGGATCAATCTTTGTCTTGTGGCACCTCTATTTTGAGGGGTTTTTCTATATAAACTGCTGTTTAACCTTGCTGAATGCCTATGCCATGTTCCCAAACCCATTCTCTGAACATACATACTGTTATACATCTTATTCCTTCAGAAAAGACGCAGCCCTTGCTTCAGTGAAATTCTGCATACTCAAAGTCTTGGGAAATCAGGGTTTCTATTGACTAGTCGGGAAGGAGGAACTGTTTAACATAGCAAAACGCCTTTGTTTGAGCTGAAATTCGACATGGAAGTCCCTCTTGACCTATTCTAACATATTCCAGAACCTTGACCCGTCATTTTACGCAGATTTCCTTATTCACTCATTTTAGGGCAAAAATCCTCACTTTTCCCCACCTTTTTGCCCTTAGAAGCTGAGTAAAGGTTGTTGCTGCTATTTATTTGGGTTGCTGAACATTTTCAGAGATATTATATGATAGATGAAGCCATCATACCTGAAGAATGCGTTTTTATGGCATGATCTGCTGAAAATCTTATTTTGGGGATATTACAGTGGTATCAAAGCATAGTTCTGGCTCAGCCTGTGGAGCTAGCTATCTATGGAAAATATGAGGATCACAATGCCTACATTCTTACCTGAAGTACCAAGGCAACATGGTCGTATACCCTGGGAGGATTATTTCAAAGAATGGCAGTCCATGGGGGAAGACTTCAAAACAGTTTGTCCTTTCGGAGATTATGTTGAGCTCAGACTGGATGGAGTAGTAAGGTACAGTGGTAACAGTGGATTTTCTAGCACGCAGAGTTCAAAGTTGCAGCAGGCCACTGGGAGGTCACTTTTTCCCAGGCATGAGGGACCCACTAATCCCTATGAGTCAAAGCCCAAAAAGACTGGAACGGTGAAAAGGAAGATTTCATTCTCATCCCTTTTGGGATTCAGAGGAAACTCATCCACCGTAGAGGAAGTCAAGAAGATTGGAGAGAAAGAAGAGGAAGTACCATGCGCTTCCGATTCTAATCAAGAAGAGATCACATCACCTCGTGAGGAGGCTTGTGATAACGTTGTCACACTCATGGAGGAGCAGCCACACGCATTGACAGTTGGGGCAGCCAACACTTTTGAGGACGGGACTCTTGTAGACCAAGGGTCAAATCTCATTGCTACTGTAGAGCAGCCTGGTTGCACTGCGCTGTGCAACGTGGAAACACTCGAGGAGGAATCAAACCATCATTCTCATGAGCCATTGTTGGATTGTACATCACATTGGAGGTTGGGGTTTGAAGCCTTGAAGATTGATGGTAGACATCTTGGAGTAAGAAATCTTTTCTCCCTTCAAGATGACACTTTCTCAATGAGCTCCTCTCAACTCAAAGAGAAACTTCCACTTTCGGATCCAAGACCTCATTGGTTTTGGAAGACTATGGATGAAGGGGAGGTCTCAAGGAGAGATCTCACTGGAGATGCACTTCGACACACCATGGGGTGCAATGACTTTCTTCCCTTCTCACAAGAGCAAATAGAAGATGGGGGACATCTTAGGATGGATAACATCTCTCATGCTTGTGTTGGACATCCCTTGAGCAATACACATCATGATGGGAGGTTTTTGCCTACCACCTATTTGATTCTTGATAGGGTCTCATTGATCCTTGAGAAGTTTATATTTCAAAATCCCATGAAGTGCAAAATCAACAATTTGATTTGGGAGGATGGTAGCCCTCATGGGAGGAGTACCAGGATGAGGAGAAGAAGGAGGCATCCACAAGTGATTGAGTGGATGGGGATGATGAGCAAGGAGCTAGGAGGCTACTTGCAGATCTGTGATACTAGGCAGCAGGAGGCTTGGCTGCGCTGGTTACTCTTGAGGGAGTTTGGCCATCACTTGTACTTGCAGATCTATGATACCGGGCAGCAGGAGGCTTGGCTGCGCTGGTTACTCTTGAAAGAGTTTGGCCATCTCTTGGCAAACACTCTTGCTAAGAGTCGGAGGGTGGAGGAAAGATGGCTGGATACTTGCATCATTGAGCAGCATAGAGTATGTATGCATGGTGTTGATATGATACTCGTTATGTCTTCATCACATGAGTTGTATGATGGAAGTATGGGGAGGCAGCAAATTGTTTGGTTGCTTGGTTTGTTTCTGGGAGAGCAAGGTCAGATTTGCTCTCACACCTTGCATGATGTTGCAGGAAGAGGGGATGGCACTATCTCCTTGATCTTTGATGATGACGGGGAAGCACTTCCATCTTGGGGAGTATTCCACGCTTGTTGCAGCAGTATTAGAGGAGTCGTTGACAAGGAGCACGTCAAAGAACAGGGTCTTATATTGACAGGAGCTTATTTTCATGAGCCCCCAGCGTTGTCACCTTGGAGCAGAACATTATGGATGAAGTGTGCGCAGCAGAGATATGGTGGATCTATAACCCATAGGTCCCAGGATCACTTCATATTTGTTGCACAAAGAGGAGGTAATGACGATAGAGACATCTATGGCATATTCTTCTTGACTTGGGTTTCCAAGCATGAGGAGGATTATCTTCTTGCAGCACATGGTACATTCTTCTTCATAGCATGCCAAAACACTATGGAGGACTCATTTATGGATCCATGTACCATCTTACTTCCAGCATATGGTGAGGGTTTTGTCTATACATTCATTGATTTGCACACTCTTGCCATTCCTATGCAGTGCATTGCTTCACAAGAGGGCAAGCTTGTCACATTACTCCATGAGTTGTATTGGGCCAATCTACATGATGGAGGCAGCCATCTCTTTTGTGGCCTTGGGCAAATGTTTTATCATCACATGTATGTTCATTTTTTGCACTATAGCATGTATCATATAAAGACATGCATGATTAACTATGTAACAAGAAACATTTTGCCATGTACTTTCATCAAGCAGCAACTTATAAAACTGCGCTGTACTTGTTTGGGAAGCTGTTGGTACCTTCTTGCACCACATGAGACCTTCAACATTTCCTTCATTTTGCTACTGATCATGTCTTCATTTGCTGATATAGATCAGATTTGTATGGGAGGCTTGATTATGAGAGAGACACATGAGCTGAATGTGCCTTTGAGTATTTTCTGCACTACATGTTCTAATAGGAGCATGGGAGGAGGCATGGCCACCACTACTACATGTGTTCTCTTTTGAGGTGGGCCATGAGATTGATATTCATCCATTGTACAGCTATGGGCAAGTGTTTGGTCTTATGTTGTTGTCATATTCAGCCATTTACTATCCATTAGTAGATGTGATGAATCTTGTACATTGCTTGCCATATAATTTTATGAAGTCGCAGTGGATGAGACTACGTTGTATCCTGGTGAGAGATTGTTTGCATTATGTATCCTCATGTAGAACCTTCAGCAAACATCTCATTAGGGTGATCCATGATGACCATGTCATATTCTTCATGGATGGTTTGTTTTGGGCCAGCTTGTTCTTCATTGATGGAGGAACCTTCTATGGTGGATTGTTTTTCACTTTGCCATTAGAGGGCAATGATTTTGCAGCCCAGGATCAGCATAGACTCTACACTTGTCATGAGTGGAGAGAAGGACAGCATGGGGTAAGCTATGATGCTTGCCAAGTTCATATTTTCGGCCCACCTTCATTACCAGAGCTTGAGGTGGAAGGAGATTTTCAGGAGTTGCCTTGTTGGGAGGTGGCTCATTTTGTCTGGATGATTGCTTGGAGATGGAGGACCCACAAGAGGGAGATATTCCTCATTATATTTCCGACTCCATGCCTTGATTGGAGAGAGGTGATGAGTTGGTTCACAGTTGATGGGCCAGCTTACACATTCATAGATGCAGAGCAACAGCAGTCATGGTCTTTAGTCATAGCCAGAGGCAGTGAGCAGTCCGAGCCATGGGACTTGGGCTATTATTGGCCATGGTGGCAATGGGATCCGGGCAGATTGCTGGTTGGCTGGTACCATGAGAGATCAGTTTGGGATCCTGGCATTGAGATATCCCTTCGTATCAGGGTGATGCAGGAGACAGAGAGGTTTCAGTGGGACCCAGGCACATTTTGCAGTATCGGTGGGGAGCATCAGCTAGAGAGTAGGCTTGTTCAAGCATTGCTTGAGAACAAGCAATTTTTGCCGGATGAGGATGCCACTTGGGAGAGCGAGCAGACTTTACAGCATCCATCACTTCAGTTGCTTGAGGACAAGCAACGTTTTTCCGGGGGAGACTGTAATATTCCCAATTAGCTTTGCTAATTGGAATATTTCATTTTTGTTTAATTTTGCCGCTTTAGCTAGAAATAATAAATAAAGTGAGAAATAAGAGGGGTCATCTCACTTTATAAAATAAAGTGCTTTCCTAGTTGATTGACGTTGTAACTTAAAGGGGTGGCCTTGGGGGTCCACACGTGTATGAGGGGAGGCCTCACGCTGACCCAAGGGTAACTGCGCAGGCCAAGGAGGGTGAAGGACGCAGTTAAGGTTTTGGAGGGAGTTTAGCACTATAAAAGGAGGGGTTTCCACTTCATTTGGCATGTTGGATTTGATATTGATATTGAGAGCTGAACTTCGCTCTACTTGCGGCCACCTTCGATTTGTTGTAGTCGATGCCGACGCGTTTAGTCTGGCAAGGTGTCTCGCGATGCGGAGAATCCTCACCCGCCAACCTCGGGGGACTTCGAGTGCCCCTTTTATTGAGTTATTTTCTTAGCATCGTCACTTAGCCTCGGGGGACTTCGAGTGCACTTTTCGTAAGGGTTATTTTTCTTAGCATCATCCTCGAGTTTCGGTGGTGATTTGCGGTAGTTTCGAGGTGGAGATTTGGCGAGAGGAATGCCCCCTTTCTTGAGCTGCGCGGTGGGCGGAAGGGACGCGGTCCAGGAGAGATAGGACGCGGTCTGGATAAGGACGCGGTCCGGCGGATCAAGGCGAGGACGCGGATGCGGGTAGGGAGGGACGCGGTCCGACTGAGATCCGAGCGAAGGACTCGGTCTGTGGATAGGGAGGACGCAGATCCAGCAGAAGGGACTCAGATCTGGATAGGGAGGACGCAGATCCAGCAGATCCAGCTAGGGAGGACGCAGATCTAGAGAGAGAGGACGCAGATCTGATGAGCAGGGTTACTGTGTGGGGTTTTGGCATCATTTTGGAGTTAGATCTTTGATTGAGGGTGATCCTTGGATTGGCCAACCAATCCAAGTATATTTCTGATCTGATACTGAAGTTTGCTTCAGAAATTCTGAATCATTCTTTAGATCCGCTGTAGTAAAACTCAGATCTGCTCCGGCATTTTCATGTATTGCTGAAATTCCCAAGGGGGAAGTAATAAAGAGCCCTTTGGGCATTTTGTCTCATTATAGATCTCTTTTTTCATGTATTTATCAGTTTCAGATCTGTAATATAATAGATATAAGCTTCAGCTTCCTAGAGAAAACGCTGAAGTATTTCTGGATCAATCTTTGTCTTGTGGCACCTCTATTTTGAGGGGTTTTTCTATATATTCTTTGTTTAACCTTCTTTGAATACCTATGCCATGTTCCCAAACCCATTCTGCGAACATTCCTCTTGTTATACATCTTATTCCTTGAGAAAGACGCGACCCCTTGCTTGATGAAGTGCATACTCAAAGTCTTGGGAAATCAGGGTTTTTATTGACTAGACGGGAAGGAGGAACTGTTTAACTTATCAAAACGCCTTTGTTTAAGCTGAAATTCGACATGGAAGTCCCTCTTGACCTATTATAACATATTACATAACCTTGACCCGTCATTTTACGCAGATTTCCTTATTCACTCATTTTAGGGCCAAAATCCTCACTTTTCCCCGCCTTTTTGCCCTTAGAAGCTGAGTAAAGGTTGTTGCTGCTATTTATTTGGGTTGCTGAACATTTTCAGAGATATTATATGATAGATGAAGCCATCATACCTGAAGAATGCGTTTTTATGGCATGATCTGCTGAAAATCTTATTTTGGGGATATTACAACTCCAAAACTCCCGAAGAGGTTTTCACTGGTAAGAAACTTGACGTCTCACATTTTAGAATTTTTGGATGTCCTGTTTATTTTCATGTGCCAAAAGAAAAGAGAAGTAAGTTGGATGCTTCTGGGAAAAAAGGAATGTTTGTGGGCTACAGTGAAACCTCTAAGGCCTATAGAGTCTATGTACCTGGTCAAAGTGAAGTAGAGATATGCGATGATGTCACTTTTGACGAAGATGCTTCCCTGAAGAAAGTAGTAGATCTTTCGAGATCTGAGGAAAATCATGAAGCAAGGCCTGGAAATCAAGAAGAACCGCAGGATGAGACAATGCCTGATGTTGAAGGACCAATGGACCCAATCGATCCATCTCCTTCACTGAGAAAGAGACCATCATGGCTCAGGGACACTCTCGAAGATGCCAAGGGACATGCTGCCCCGAGGGGGACATTTCGAGAAAGCAAGAAGCCGTGTAGATACCAAGGGTATCTGGCTGCCATGAGTACTATTGTACAATTTGAACCTGGATCTTTTGAGGAAGCCGTAAAGCATCAAGTCTGGAAGGATGCTATGCACGAAGAATATGAGTCCATAATGAAGAATGATGTCTGGGATGTGGTTCCAAGACCGAAGGACAAATCAGTTGTCACCGCAAAATGGCTCTACGAGATCAAGCATGGATCTGATGGAAGTGCTGAAAAGTTCAAGGCAAGATTTGTTGCCCGTGGCTTCTCTCAAAAGGAAGGAATAGACTATGATGACATATTTGCACCTGTGGCACGATATACCACCATTCGATCAATCATAGCGCTTGCTGCTACGCAAGGATGGAGTCTTCATCAGATGGATGTCAAGACCGCTTTTCTGCATGGTGCAATAAAAGAAGAGGTGTATGTAGAACAACCTCTGGGGTTTGAAGTCCAGGATCGGGACACACATGTCTGCAGGTTGAAGAAAGCCCTCTATGGGTTAAAGCAAGCACCCAAAGCTTGGTATGAGAGGATAGATAGCTACTTGATGAAGCTGGGCTTCACTCGAAGTAATGCTGATCCGAACCTTTACTTCAAGGTTGTCCAGGGGAAGCCTCTCATTCTGGTGCTGTATGTGGATGACCTCTTCCTGACAGTTGCTGACCCTCTCATTCATCAATGCAAGAGGGAGCTCCCTGCTGAGTTCGAGATGAAGGACCTAGGACTGATGCACTACTTCCTAGGCCTGGAGGTCTGGCAGAAACCTGGAGAGATTTTCCTTTCTCAAGGAAAATACATTGTGAAACTTCTGGAAAGATTTGGTATGGTGGACTGCAAGTCCGTGTCAACACCAATGGAACTCAACTTCAAGAATTTGAGTGGCAACGCTGCTGGGCCCGTATTGGCAAATCCTACTGAGTATCGTCAACTTGTAGGGGCCCTAATGTTCTTAGTGAACATGCGTCCAGATATATGTTTTGCAGTGAACACTTTGAGTCAACAGATGGTTGAACCTCATCACTTCCACTGGGTTGGTGTCAGGAATCTTCTGAGATACACTGCCGGGAGCGTGACACTCCGTGGATATACTGATGCCGATTGGGCTGGCAATGTGGTGGATTGTAAGAGCACATCGGGATGCTGCTTCAATCTTGGTTCTGCTTCGATTTCATGGATGAGCAGGAAGCAGAAATCGGTGGCTTTGAGCATTGCGGAGGCCGAATACATTGCAGCAACTATGGCCTGTTGTGAAGCTGTTTGGTTGCGAAAGCTCTTTAGTAAGCTGTTTGGACATGTGCTAGATACCACCGTGATACTCTGTGATAACCAGAGTGGGATTCGCTTGACCGAGAATCCTGTGTTCCACGACCGATCGAAGCATATTGATATCAGGTACCATTTCATCCGAGATATGGTACAGCGAGGCGCCGTAAGGCTCGATCATATAGGAACTGATGAGCAAGTCGCGGATATTCTCACTAAGCCCCTGGGGAAGGTCAAGTTCCTAACCTTCCGTGAGAGACTTGGTATCTCGGAACGACCCTACGATGTGGGTCCTGTTGGACGATGAGCTCGAGGAGCTCTGGGGGGCTTTGGGGACAACTTCTCGGAGCTATGAGCAACCACAAGGCTAGGCTTGCCAAACCTTGTTGGTGTGCTTGGACCCCACCGTTGTGATTATTGAGTTGGTTCACCTCTCATTATCAGTGCCCCGTATGCATCCTACCCATTGAGTTTAGGGCTCATGGGAAGTACCTCTCATTTGGCCAATGAGATGGGAAAAGCTAGAGACCAGTAGCAAAGACTGATGGACGCATCAGAGATTGTCGTACTCTCTATCTAGGATGGCACGGTCCAACCACTTGATCTGGGATCAAGTGTAGTGAGGTCTCGGACCTCCGCCTGACTTCGAGTCAGATGAACCAACTTCGAGTTGGTTGGAGACTCTTTGTGAGTCTGATAGAGGTTTCGGACCTCTGGGCTGAATTTGTCAGCCGAGGGATGATGTCTTTGTGACTGACCCACTTCTGTTCTGAAATAAAGAGGCCAGCAAAGCAAGTTACGGCGGGATGACGCACGATGTTTGATTGCACTAGTGGATGGAGTTCTCCCTAGTTGAGGGGGAGTGTTAAATTTGGACAACTAGGTCCAAACTCCATCTTGTGATGCTCAGATGAAGATTCCAATATTTGTATTGGATTCCTCTTTCGGAGAAGTGTAAAATCGATATAAAATTGATTTTAATCTGATGAGCAGAACATTTATTTTGAATTTATTATTTATAATAAATTTAAGTGCAGGTCGGCCTTAAGGTTTTACACCCCCAACAGATGTGTCACACACCTCAATGATGGATATAAATACAGTCAACATTGGAGAACATTTCACTCACTCAACATCACTCAGTCAACATCACACATCTTCTCCTCTGATTATCTACAAGCATCTGAGAAGCAGTTTCATCTCCCACGTGAGAAGAAGGACGAAATCTACTGCAGCAAAAGGACGAAATTTACCGCAACAAATTTTCTGCAGTTAGGGTTTCTGGGGAAGTTTGACCAGCGTTGACTTTCGTTAACGCATGGTCCGTTTGAGCTGAAATTTTGTGGAGAGTTAGATTTTTGAAGGCCATACTCATTGGCACAAAAGTCGAGGTCAAAAGGTTGACTGAAGTTGGAGCTGCATTGACTTAATTGTTGCTGCCCTGCATTGACTTTTTCTGGACTACGTTGACTTTTTTGGGGTTGACTTTGAGTTGACTGGATGATTGATTTGAGGACTATTGTGACACATTTTGAGTTGGCCGACCAAGAAGACTTTGCTAGTTGAAGCATCGTGCTGACCATCGTAACGCACCAACACATTCTCCTGTTTCTGGTTTGTGTATGTTCTATCAGCATTTTTACTTAACTGTTTATGTGATTGCTCTTATAAAAGTAAAGTTGCATCAAGCATAGAACATCTACAAAAATTTACAACACTAAAAAGCCTACTGCAGTAAATCTGATTTACATTACCTACTTGCCTTATTTAAATAACAAGATATTTTTCTGAATTCTCCGTAAAAATACTAATGTGAGCACACTGCAGCCTACACAATTATACAGATCAAGTACTGAAAAATAAGTAGAACAATCAGACAAAGGACACAAATTTTTCGGACAAATGTCCCTGTAAAAACCCAATGCGGGAAAACCAGTGCAACAGTTCTGAGGGTTTATATTATTATGCAGATTTCTGAATACAGTCTAGGGTGGCAAATCCGGCTAACCCAACAGAGAAAATCCTCGGCAGAGGTACCTCTGTCTAGAGATAGATATTTTGGCAGATCCAACGGCAGAATGAAGAAACCCCACGGCAGAATGAAGAAACCCCATAGGTGACTGCATAGTCTCGAGTGTTGCGCAGCGATGGCTGCAACTAGCTCTGCACTGAGACTGTGTCACCTCTCCTATTGGTTGTGTCACCCTCTCTGTGAGCCTTCTTGGCTTAGAAATCGATCTGCAGGATGGCTTCCCGATCTGCCTCGCAGAAACCCCAACACAGCTTCACAAGTGGCTGCGTCACCCTCTTTGGCTCTGCGTCACTACTGTGTGAACCCTACTGGCACTGCATCACCCTCTCTGAGTTGCGTTGCCCCTCCTAGTGTTGATCTTCCTCTCTGCAATTGTATTCTTGGTGTTGGATGAAATCCGCTACCGAACTGCCCCTCACTGCACTGAATTACTCAGGTCTGATCTTTGTCTGAGCATTACTCTTTCAAAAGAATTCAATCTCTAAATTCAGTCTTTGTGGGTATCCTCCAGTTGACCCCAAGCCTTTCCTTTATACTTTTCCTGTTGATGAATCAACGACCGTGATCTAATCCCTAATTGACGACTAAGATTAGAAAAGACATGATCTTCGTCACTTAGAACATTCTCACCCACATGTTTAATTAATTCACTTTAATTTTTTAATTTGCCTAAGTTTAGACTTAGGATCCCCATTAAAATAATTAATTATTTGAATAACTTAAGCTCCAGGTGGAATTTCTCCAAATGATTTTTGGGTCTTGGAGATCTCATGTGTTCTAGCCTCTCCACAAAGTTTCGGAGCTAGAGCACATCCAATGTTACCCAAAAATCAACACTCCCTCTTAGCGAGGAATATGCTCTAGCAATACTTCACTACCTGAAGCATTACCCTGATCCACGACATCGTTCTTCTGTATTGCTGATGCTCGGCTGCTGCCCCTCATCCACTACGCTGCTACTATCTGTACTGCTGCCCATGTCACTGCCACTGACAGTGCTACATCTGTACTGCAACTCCCTCTCAAATGCTGCATCATTCTGGCCATAGCACTACCACTGCTAATTGCTGCACTGTAACTCAGTTGCTGAGAGTAATGCAATTGAAAAATCCACCCAAAAACTTGACATACAAGTCAGTCTAGATGTATCTCGATGGTGAAGCTCCCTCTGTTGCTAATTCTGCGCTGACCCTCTGATGCTCTGTGCTGCTGCTATTCTGCATTGCATAAGCACTGCTCTGCACAGCGCTGTTGAAGTCCATCAACCACTACGTTGCTGATGTTGCCTCTGCTCTGCGCTGCTTCAGTCTTCAGTGTCCGAGCTCTGCCATTGTTGCTCCATCCTCCTTACACCAACTGACTCCAGTCATCCTGCTACTGTCATTAAGGGCTCTCGTAGCTTGTATGTAATCCAAGATTTTGGCCACCTCAGGGATCGTACCCCTTTGCTGAAGTTCGAAAGAACTACAGATCTATGTCGCCCCACATCTTCTCTCGAGGCACATGAGCACTCATGGCGACATCATCATCGTCATTTACTGTAGCAGCCTTCGAATCAGAATCTTCTTTGCCCTTCTTCTGAGGGCATTGTGTGGGAAAATGTCCCAATTCACCACACTTGAAGCATCTGATCTTCGAGAGGTCCTTCTGCTTCCTTCTTTGCTGCCCATTCTGTCCTTTAGATGCGAGAGCCGCATCTTCCTCTTCCTCCTCCTTGTTCTTGATCCCCCCTACTGCTGCTTCTTGCCTTGGTCAACCTTCTAATCTCTTCCTGTCGAAGAGCTGCCCACATTTCCTCCCAGTTTGGAAGAGCTGCTTTGCCCAAAATACCTTGGACAAAGGTTTCCCATTCTTTCGTGACTGCATTCAGGGCAGTCCTAACCATAAGTCCATCATCTGGTGTAGCCCCTATGGAAGCCAGTTGATCTCGGATCGCTCGCATTCTGATAAGGAAGTGGTCGATCTTCTCTCCCTTGTCGATCTTCTCTCCCTTCTATATCTAAAACAGTTTGAGCTGATTCTCAAGCAAGATCCTCTGCTAGACAGAGATTCACTTGTACATAGTGGTCAAGGAAGTCCACATTTCCCTCGCCGTGTTCTTTTCGACAATATGTGGGATCACATGATCCTTGACTCTGTCCATGATCAAGCGTTTTGTCTTCGCTTGAGCCTCCTCATACTTCTTGATAGGATCAACATCAACATGAACAACAACTACATGCAAGATATGATCCTTGATGCAATGTTGATAAAAAACTGACAGGATCCTGGCCTTTCAGATGAAAAAGTTGGATGCTCCATCCAACCTGTCTTGATCCCTCAATCCATGTGAATGTTATCGGAACCGAACCGGTCATCGAATCGGAAAACCTTGTGGATCGGGAACCGGAAAAAACCGGTTTACCAAAAACACATAAAATATTCATATTTTAAAGAAAAAACAAATATATTTGTGTGCATCCATATGAATCCAAACCATTTATACACAAATATGCAAAAGTTCTCATTTATATAGCAAGTAATAGTGCATACAACCAAAATAGCACTTAGTGCAAAACATCGTTGAACCAAAAATGTTACAAACATCAAGAAGCAAACTCTAAAAGGCCTTTATAGTCCAAAATAACATCATAGATCATAGTATTATATTACAACCTACAATACTGCAAGCTACAACTACAACAAATCAATGATCAAATCATCAGTCATCAATCATCATCAGAATCATCATCCTGATCATCCTCTTTATCTTCATTTGAAGAATGAGTAGCATCCAAGTCTACAATGGGATTATGGCTTGATTCCCATGGCCCTTGATTTACCCTCTAAAATTTTGGAGAAAATTGGCTCCAAAATCTTTTGAAGTCAACTATGTAGCAACCCCAACAAAATAAAAAAAAAATCTTCCAGCAGTTGCAAAAACCACTGAAAAAAACCCAAAGATTTTGGGAAAAAAAAATTCTTTGAAGTATCTCGAAAATCTGCCAACCCAACAACTCTGCAAGAGGAGTCCAAGCAACTCTTCAAATCTGTGAAAAATCTCCCTTAGAACAACCCTACAAAAAACTCTCTGAATTCTCCTCACCGAACATAGCTCAAGAATTGCAAGAGACTCCAATGAATAGTGTGAGTGAAATAGAGGGGGTGGGGGTGTTTAAGTAGCTTTAGGGGGGCCTAGGGTAGCGTTAGTAACTAGGAAAAATAATAATTTAAATTTTTTTAAAAAAATAAGAGAAAAAATATATTTTTTTTAATGCCTGGGCTTGTGAACCAGTGGAACCGGTCCGAACCGGACTGGTACGGAACTGGCCGGTTCAGTGATGGAATCGGTAGGTTCGGTACCGAACCGGTCATTTTCGGTTCAGAGCGCCGGTTCAGACAGGTTTTTCCTCCAAACCGGTCGGACCGACCGGTTTTTCAGAACCGGTTCGGTTCTGATAACACTAATTCATGTACAACCATTTCTGCTAAAAAATTGTCGTACTAGTTCTTACGGAATCGGTCATTTTCGGTTCGGAGGGCCAGTTCAGACAGGTTTTGCCTCCAAACCGGTCGGACCGACCGGTTTTTCAGAACCGATTCGGTTCTGATAACACTGATCCATGTACAACCATCTTTGCTCAAAAAATGTCAAACTAGTTCTTTTCTCCTTCTTTTGCTGCTGCCCCAGAAACACTCGGATTTGGGTTTCTTTGGCGCTAGAAACCCTATGAGGAACAAGCTCCCTCTGAAACTTGATTTCCTTCATGGAAATCATTCAGCCAACTGATGTCGACTCACTCCTCTCCGATCAATCTTTGCTGTTGATCAACATTGGATCTAGACTTCTTGGCAAGGATCTTCTGAGGAACTGCTGCCCTCTACTTTGCCACAACCCCACTAGACACTGTTCTGCTCCAACAGAAGCAATGCCCCACGAACAACTCTTGAAGAAAAACGTACTGCTCTTCCAGCCACGGCAACTAGAAGATGAAGGCTCAAAACCTCTGTGCTGGCCCAACAAACACCGCGCTACCTCTGCGTAGCTACAATGTCATGATAGCTGGCTAACGCATGATCTGCGTGAGCTGCTCTGATGACTGCGACACCCTTCCTTGCCTCTTCTGGATCTGCGTTGTCACTCGGGACGACTGCTATCTTGCAGCAAAATTTTCCCTTCGTCTCTTCGCTGATGCCTTTAGCTCTACTTGATTTTCAACAGCTCTGATACCATTTGAAAGTTTTTGAATCTACACCAGAAATCCTACTGCAGTAAATTTGATTTACATTACCTACTTGCCTTATTTAAATTACAAATTAATTTTCTCAATATTCATTAAAATTACTAATGCAAACACACTGCAACCTACAATTATACTTTTTCTGTTGATGAATCAACGTGTAATATCCCGTTTCCAGGATATCTCAAAAACACGGCAAACTCCAACCAGAGATTGACTGGGAGGGCATTTACCGGATATGTCGTCTCTAAAAGAGAATGAGATCCGGAGGCTATCTGGCCCTTTCCAGACTCTGTCTAAGAGTGGAAGATGATCACACCAAGTGGTATAGAACTAGAACACCCAAACAATAATAGTGCAACAAACTGTAGTATCCTAGAAATGGAATTCTCAGCAGATCATGACTCAAAAACGCATTCCTCAGGAAAGTATGCTTCAGCGAACATAAAAAGTGTTTATAAACACTCAGCAACCCACTCCAAATACTGCAACAACCTTTACTCAGCTTTTAGGGGCAAAAAGGTGGGGAAAAGTGAGTATTTTGGCCCTAAAATGAGTGTGTAAGAAAATCTGCGTAAAATTGCATCTCAAGGTTCTGGGATATGTTAGAATAGGTCAAATGGGACTTCCATGTCGAATTTCAGCTCAAACAAAGGCGTTTTGCTATGTTAAGCAGTTCCTCCTTCTCGACTAGTCAAGAAAAACCCTGATTTCCCAAGACTTTGAGTAAGCAGAATTTTACTGAAGCAAGGGAAGCGTATTTTCTGAAGGAATATGATGTATAACACTATAAATAATCAGAGAATGGGCTTAGGAGCATGGCATAGGCTTTCAGCAAGGGTAAACACCAATTTATGACAAAAAACCCCTCAAATAGAGGTGCCGCAAGACAAAGATTGATCCAGAAACACTTCAGCGTTTTCTCCAGGATGTTGAAGCTTATATTTATTATATTACAGATCTGAAACTGATGAATACATGAAAACAGAGATCTATAATGAAACAAAATGCCCAAAGGGCTCTTTATTACTTTCCCCTTGGGGATTTCAGCAATACATGAGAATGCCGGAGCAGATCTGAGTTTTACTGCAGCAGATCTGAAGAATGATTCAGAATTTCTGAAGCAAACTTCAGTATCAGATCAGAAATATACTTGGATTGGTTGGCCAATCCAAGGATCACCCTCAATTAGAGATCTAACTCCAAAATGATGCCAAAACCCTCGGAACGCTGCTCCCTCAGCAATAACGCAGATCTGGGGAAAGAACTGCGCAGTATACCATGAAGAACATATAGGCCTGATGCCAAGATCTGATAATAAGCTCCAATATCTCCCAATCTGATCCTCCAAAGGAGAGAGAGGCTCTCCCTCTGAAAAACAAGAGAAGGAGGTGGTGTCGTAAAGTCACCACGGCAACACCCTACAACACAGTATTACACTGCTGCAGCAATAAAGCTGTCCTGGAGGATGATGCTAAGAAAATAAACCTTGCTGGCGAGAGCACTCGAAAAGTCCCCGAGGCTAAGGGGTGAGATTTCACGCGCGGAGACACTCGGTGCACTAAACGGTGCAACGGACGGGCTAGACGACCGCGGCGTGCCGAAGACAACCACGTCTCACTCAACAATCCATAATCCAGTAGCATGAATCAAGTAAGGAGAGTTCCTGTCGTCTTTTATAGTGTTGGTTTCCCTCCAAAACCCAACGTGGTCTCTCTCTCTCCTCCCCGTGGTATTGGGTCCCCCCTCTTGAAAGCTCCCACTTAAGTCACAACGTTGTGCTACTAGGTGGATGTCTTATTTCATTTAAGTGAGGTTTAGACCCTCTTTACTCAATTTTTATTTGTTTACAAACTATAGGTGGAAAAATAAACAAAGTGAGAGATTCCAAACTGATCTTGTCAGCCATAGGTGGGAATGTACGGTCCCCAAAAGCAAAATGTTGCTTGCCCTCGAGCAAAGCTGCACAGACAAGTCTCCTTCCTAGGGTTTCGAGTGCTCTCCGCAAATTCTTTGTAAAATGTGCACCGGGTCCCCGGATGATGCCTTGAATCTTCTCTATCCTACGCATCACCTTGATATGAAGGGATCTCTCGGTGCCGGGATCCCAAGCTGAGTCTCTCATGGTACCAGCACTCAGCAATCCTGCTTGGATCCCATTGCCACCATGGCCAATAATAGCCCAAGTCCCTTGGCTCGGAGGCACTTGCTACTTTCGCTATGAGCGAGTGAGGACCATGACCTGGCACTTTTGCTGCATCTGTAGTCATGTGGAGTTGGCCCATCAGCGTAGTACCAACTCATCACCTCTACTTTGCAATCAATTGCAAGGGTAGAGGCAGAAGGATCTCCATTCGAGCAGCATGGAGTTTGGAAGTGTAATCGAGGAACATCTCCCTCATGTGGATCCTCCATCCCGCAGCAATCATCCAAAGCAAAATGAGCCACCTCCCAACCAAGGCGACTCCACCGAAAATCTCCTTCCACCATCAAAGCTACTGGTAATGAAAGGTCGGTGAAAATACTGAACTTGGCAAGCATCATAGCTTACCCCATGTCGTGCTCCTCCACTTATGATAAGTGTAAGGGTGCATGTTGATCTGGTACACGCCAAAATCATTTGCCCTCCAATGCAAAGTGAAGAACAATCCTCCAAGAGAAGGATCCCTCCAACAATGAAGAACAAAGTGACAGCCCGGAGACAATTCATCCACGAAGAATAGGACATGGTCATCATGGATTCATCCTAATGAGATGCTGCTGAAGATTTTACATGATGATACATGAGTGCAAACAATCTCTCACGGGGATACCACGGAGGTTTCATGCTTTGCAACTCCGGAAAAATTACATGGCAAGCAATGTACTAGACCATCCCTACATGGTAAATGGGCGAATATGACAACAACATGAGACCAAACACTTGCCCTTGGCTATACAATGGATGACTATCAGTCTCATGGCTCTCCTTAAAAAGAAAACGCATATGTGGTAGTGGTGGCGACGCACTCACTCCCATGCTCCCATTAGAACATGTGAGTACGAGAAATTCGAGAAATTCTTCCCACTCCAAAAGACACATCACGGCTCATGTGTCTCCCTCATAATCAAAGCCTCCTATACAAATCGAGTCTATGTCGGCGAATGGAGACATGATCGGCAATAATATGAAGAGAATGCTGAAGGGTTTCATGTGGTGCTGAAAGGTGCAACAACTTCACAAACAAGTACTACGCATGGGTTTTTCAAGTTCTTTGCTTGATGAAAGTACAAAGGCAAAATATTTCCTCTTCCATGGTTAATCATGCACTGTCTCACATGATACATGTGTCTTATAGTGCGACATATGAGCATACATGTGGTGATAAAGCATTTGCAAGGCCACAAAAAGAGATGGGCACAGCACTCCATCATGTAGAGTTGCGACGAGCCAACTCATGGAGCAATATGACAAAGCTTGCACTTGTGAAAGAAATGCTCTGTAGGAATGGTAAGAGTGTGCAAAATCAATGAGATGTATAAAACAAACTTCTCACCATTTTTGGAGAGTAAAGATAGTGCATAGATCCCACGCGGGTCTTCCATGGTGCTTTTGCTACTTGTGAAAGAAGAATGAACCATGTCTTTCGCCGAAAGATAATCCTCGATGACTTGGGAACCCAAAGTCAAAGGAAGAATATGCCATAGATGTCTTTGTCATCATCACCTCCTCTTTGTTCATCAAGTGAAACAAATACATGAAAGTGATCTTGGGACCTATGGGTTATAGATCCACCATGTTCTGACACAGAGCACACTTCATCCATAAGTCTGTGCTCCCAAGGTGACAATGCCGTTGAAGCTCATGCAAGCTAAGCTCCGCCATCGATGCAAAGCTGCTGTTCTTTGACATGCTCCTTGTCGAAAGAACTCCTACAGCTAGTCTTCCTGCCCAACAAATATGGACACCTCCCAAGATGGAAGTGCTCCCCAATCATCATCAAAGACCAAGGAGATAGTGCCATCTCCTCCTCACTGCAACATCATACAAAGTGTGAGAGCAAATTTCGCCCTTGCTCTCCCGAAACAAACCAAGCGAGCAAGACATTGTGTTGCCCTCCCCCATACCTCCATCATACCAATCATGTGATGAGAGACACAATGTAAGACGAATATGAGTATCCTGTCAACACCATCGCATCCATACTCTGTGCTTTGCTCGATGAGTGCCAGTATCCCGTGCATCTTTCCTTCATCCTCCGAGCTCTTCAGGAAGAGTGTTTGCGAGTGATGGCCAAACTCTTTTCATAGATGTATCGAGTGGCGAAACCAAGCCTCCTATTGCCCGGAGGTATCATAGATGCATAAGTAGCCTCCTAGCTCCTTGCTCATCATCATCCACTCAATCACTTGTGGACGCCCCCTTCTTCTCCTCATCACCTGGTGTTGCTCCAATGAGGGCTACGTCTCCCAGATCACGTTACTGACTTTGCACTGTTCATGGGATTTTGAAATATAAACTTCTCAAGGATCAATGAGACCACGTCGAGAATCAAATAGGTGGTGGGCAGAAAACACTCCCATCATGGTGTGTATGGCTCGAGGGATGTCCAACACAAGCATGAGAGATGTTATCCATCTCGAATGTCCTCCATCTTCTGCTCTTGTGAGAAGGGAAGAAATTCATTGCACCCCATGGTGTGTCGAAAGTGCATCTCCGGTGGGATCTCTCCTTGAAGACCTCCTTCATCCATGTTGCACGAAGCACGGTGCGACCACGTTGCTCTCGATACTGCATTTGGAACTTCTTGTGCATGTCCGCAGAGGTCTCATCCTCAAAAGTGTACTGAGGCCCCTTTAGTTGTTCGCATGGAGGCTGCTCCTCCACGCGAGTGTTACGGCGTTTTCCCAAGCCTCCTCGAAGAGGTGATGTGATCTTTTTCTTCTTGATGAGTGGAGGTCGTGGTACTTCCTCTTCTTTTTCTTCAATCTTCTTGTCTCCTCAACAGGTGGATGCACATCTTTTGCGGATGCGAAAAAGAAAGATGAGCATCAAGCTCGTCTTGTTCTTGGGCTTGAGACTCCACGACGCTAATGGAGTTTCTCGTCGACGTGGGAAGAGGTGGCCTTCCCGGTGGTATGCTTGCAAATACGAACTGCGTACTGCATCCCTGCTGTTACCCTTGTATGCCTTCCTCCTTCGTCCCGACGAGCGACGATGATCTTTGAAAGGGCAAAGGGCGCACGAAGTCTTCCTTGGTTCGCGTTCCTCGAAATAATCTCCAAAGAGTATGTGACCATCTTTGATGTGAGATCCTCATATGTGCCATAGATAACTAGCTCCACGAGATCTGAAGCGCGAACTATGCTGCGATACCCACTGTAATATCCGTTTCCGGGATGTCTCAAAAACACGGCAAACTCCAACCAAAAGATTAATTTGGGAGGGCATTCTACCGGATATGTCGTCTCTAAAAGAGAATGAGATCCGAGGCTATGCGGCCCTTTCCGGACTACTGCGTCTGAGAGTGGAAGATGATCACGCCACAAGTGGTGTAGAACTAGAGCACCCAGAAAGAACGATAATAGTGCAACAAAAGTAGCATGGTATCCCAAAAATGCGAAATTCTCGGCGGATCATGACTCAAAAAACGCATTCCTCTGGAAAAGTATGCTTACGGCCAACATAAAAAGTGTTTGTAAACACTCGACAGCCTCTCGAATCTTTGCGGCCAACCTTTACCTGGGTTTTTAGGGGCAAAAAGGTGAAAAAGTGAGTATTTTGGCCCTAAAATGAGTGTGTAAGAAAATGCTGCGTAAAATTGCGTCTCAAGGTTACGGGATATGTTTGAATAGAGTCGAGAGGGACTTCCATGTCGAATTTCAGCTCAAACAAAGGCGTTTTGCTATGTTACGCGAGTTCCTCGCTTCAGGCTAGTCGAGAAAAACACTTTGGTTTCCCTGATTTTCCTAGTGTGACTAATTAGAAAATATTCGATTTTGTATAGTTTTGCTCAGACTATAGTCTGTTAATAAATAAAAAAGTGAGAAGGAGGGTCTAACTCACTTAAATAAAATAAAGTGTTTCCCTACTAGCACGAGCGTTATAACTTATGGGGAGCCATGGGGTCCAGCACCACGTAGAGGGAGGGGGCCCACGTGGCCTCTCAGGAGCGCTTGCGTAGTTTGATGAGGAGCACGTGGAGGAGGGAGACCACGTTGTTTTGGAGAGGGGCACGGCGTTATAAAAGGTGGGAGAGACCTTCTCATTTGGCATTCTTGTTGTTGATGATATTTGAGCTAGACATTTGTCTTCTGCTGAGCACGGCGTGGCGTTTGTTTGCTTTCGCCTGCGTTCTCGTTTAGTGCGTTGAGTGTCTCCGGTCGGAGAATCTCGCCCTGTAACTCCGGGACTTCGAGTGCTGCTCGGGTAAGGATATTTCTTCGGTCTTTAGCGGGAGGTTTGGTTGGTTGTTTTCTTTGAGGAAGCTCGGCTTCTCGTGTGACTATGCGCGAGTCCACGGGAGAGAGGACGCGGTTATACTTGGAGGTGTTCCGGTGCGGTTTCTACGCGGGGAGTTTAGTTGATATCCCGAGAGGAGAGGATGGGTCTTTTGCCGGTAGTTTCTGCGAGGTTTGTGGCACGGTTTTAGCTATGTCATTTGGCATACGGCGTTTGAGCACGCGAGCGACATAATTCCTCGAGGAGGGTTTCTTTGGTGATTTTCGGAAGAGCGAGCCATTTTTGATATGGTTGCGGGTTTTGTCGCGGGGTGGTGAGTAGGGTGGTGCCAGATTTCTCGGCTCATTCGAGCGAGGGGTCGGCCCTAGTTTCGAGTCCATTCCGGCGGCGGCGGTTTCTCGGCGGTTTTCCGGCGGGCCGTGGACGACGGTTTCTTATAGCGACCATATTCTGTCTTTACGAGAGAGTTCTTGCTTGCCTTCGAGCAAGAAATGGAGGTGCTATCATTACGATCATCCATTGTATTTCATTATATTCACCAGTTAATAAATGGCTTAGCATTCTTGAAACTACTTTGTATGAGTATTTGCTTTATGTTCTATTTCTTGCATTTTCTGCTATTGTCATGTGCTTGCATTCTTGTCCTATTTCCCTTTCGATATGCACGGTGGTATGCGGAGCATGGGTGCAGCTCGGCTGTGGAGCTAGCCGAGTCTATGACACGATAAACCCTACGCACGTGCGAGTAGGTAGAAATACGAACATTGAGCGTGGGTTGGAGCAGAAGCGGAGAGGAGGGCGTGTTCGAGAGTGGTGGATACGGATCGAAGCCGACCGGCCACGTCAGCGGATACTGAGAGCGAGGGCGACACAGCGGGTGGCGCGACGCGGGCGGGAGTCTATGGCGGGCGACGATGATGCAAGGAGATATACGATATGCTCCTCCAGGCTGTATTACGATCGCATCGTACTGAGATGGAGACGATGAGGCGAGAGAGACTCGGCTGGTGGAGGCTGGGCGACGAAACGTTTTCGGAGTTGGTGAGGGATCGCACCGTCCCACCATGTGCGGGAGCGCGGTCTGCTTAGCGCGTCGCATGCACCTGTGCGGTCCACGTATGCCTACCTTCCTAGGGAAGACACGCGGCGGCTCTTTGCGGGAGCCGAGCACTGGCCACCGCGGGTGACTATCGCTTTGCGCAGTCGCTGGGCATGCGGGCGGGGGTTCGAGAGATGCTATCTCGTTCGGGGCTTTGTTCGGCTCCGGCGGGAGTAGACCCCCGCAGTCGTCACGAGAGCATGGAAACATCGTCATGTTGGAATGACGTTCTTTCTATTCTAGCGATTTCATTTGCCCACGTTTGATGGTTTCATCAAATAGTTCGGCGAAAAGTCTTGGCCTAGAAAAGTTGGACATCTGTTCCTGGCTTAATCGAGATGTGGGAGACGAGGCCAGTAAGAGTGGCAACATTACATTTTGGATGGTGAGGCCCGGAGTCGGTGGTTTCATGGGATGGCGACATTCGGAGCATTCTACAATGGCGACATGCTCACGGAGTTTACCAGGGAGGGTGATAGGCGGTGCAACGGGAGGGATGCGGACGCGCTGTGCTGAGCAGGCCGACGAGCTCAAAGCGGACGAGAGCCCGGGGAGACGCACATTGCGGATTTCTTCGAGGGTTTCGGGCGGACGGTGCTGAGATCTATACGCATGGCTCGAGATGGTCTACATGTTTGTCGGAGAGGATTAGCGAGCCGCTCCGTGGCCTAATCGGTCGACTAGCGGCTACACTCCGAGGATGCTATCGGCGAGGACCGAGATACGGAGGATGTCTTACCCCGGGGACTCGGACACCGCGTCCCCGAGAGACGGGCTTTCCGGGCGAAGGACGTGATCCGCCTCCCAAAGAATCCGGACGAGTGCGAGGTTGATGATGAGGCCGAGGAGGGAGTTGAAGAAGAAAGCGGTTGTGCTTCCACTGCCACGCCGAGAGGCCATGGGCACCAAGACATAGATGTGGCTCAACACCGAAAGCCCTGTTTCCGGTGTTTTTCTCACGGGAGGTAGCGGGGAAGAGGATGAGGATGATGTGGAGAGCGGGGAGATTGTCATGCCGGTGCGAGGATGCGTTGCCACCTCACACACCGACGACGAGTGGTGCGTCGTTTGCACCCTCGCGGAGGCACACTTGCGGCCTTGCGAGATTCCCAAGTATTTGTGCTGCTGCTGTACTGAGGGACGATGCGTTTGTGCCGAGCGAGTATCGATCTTGGTCGATAGTGAGGGCAATTCATAACTTCGTCGATGCGCGAGATGGTTGAGTGGAGAGAGTATACGGACGAGAGCTTCGATGAGATTTTCGAGTTTTGGTCCCGGAGATCGGACGATGGTGTGTGCTCGATGTGTTCTCGAGTTATCGAGTGACGATGGGCACCTATACATTGACGGATCACTTTTTTGTGGTCGATATTCCGGACACCAACATGATGCTTGGGTGTTCGGTGGCTTATCACTCTAGGGAAGGTGGCGACGGATTGGGAAGGCCATTTAGAGTTGGGTGGGATGATGCCAAGAGCGGGGAGGCATGAGAAGATACGGGGACAACACACATATCCACCTCGGACTGTTCGGCTCTGTCGGATGAGCAACCTTCGACGTAAAGGAGACGCCAGGGGTGGGCGGTAAGAGATGCGGGCATCGAGCGGCAACTACGGGGCGCGGTGCACCCACGAGTACAAAGCCATCCTTGACGGTATGCCACGGTGTTCGGGCATATTTCGCCGGGCGACCCAGGATCGGGGGTTTGAACGCCTACATTGGTGGAGCGGTGTCTGGGCGGTGATCACCCTTTGCCCTGGGCATCACAAGGCCTATCGGGATGAAGATTAGCGAGCTATTCGGGGAGTTCTTGACGCCAGGCACATTCGTAGAAACACGAGTCCTTTTAGCCAAGTGGTGTTGGTGAAAGAAAGGACGTCACATTGCGGATGTGCATTGACTATAGAACTCTGTGAACAAGAAGACCACGAAGAACGGTGCCCCATTCCAGGATCGATGAGTTTGATGGACGAGTTGAGAGGAACGCGATTCTTCTCAAAGATTGATTTGAGATGCGGGTACCCTTGATTCGCGTGAGGGATAGGACATTCCCAAGGCGCCTTTAGGTGTCATTATGGGCACTTCGAGTTTAAGTTGTACCTTTTGGGCAACCCGATACACCCGCCACCTTTCGGTCGTGCATGAACCATGTCTTCACGGGTCATACGAGGAAGTTTTGTGTTGGTCTTCTTCGATGACATACTCATATATAGTAGGACTTGGAAGGAGACATCTCCAACATATTGAACGAGTATTGCGCATCTTGGAGAAGCTGACTTGGGTTCTGTACCAAGCTCTCTAAGTATGAGTTTGGATTGACGGAGATGTTGTGTGGGACATATCATAAGAGTGGATGGAGTGAGAGTTCACGAAGAGAAGATCGGGGCCATCGGTTAGCCGAGCGAGAACGTCGGGCGAGCTTCGGAGGGGTTCGTGGCATTTGCACTAACTACGGGAAGTTCGTCAAGGGTTTCTCACGGCTCGACGCACCCTCACGATTTTGACAAAGAAGGCATTCGGTTGATTAAATACGGCTGTGAGCCTTTGATAGGCTCAAGGTGAGCTAGCGCCGTGTGCATTGTCGGTTCACGCAACCACGTTTGTCTTAGAGTGCGATGCGTCGGAGGGGATCGCGCGATGTTGATGTGAGGTGGTCACCCTATAGCCTTTGAGAGCCGGAAACTCCTTCCGCATGAGAGGTTGTATTCCATATACGACGAGAGATGTTATGCATTATGCATGCATTGGCCAAATACCTTCGATATCTAGTCGACGATGGTCGGAATGAGTCCGATCACAACGACCTTTCCGGTTCTTTCAGAGCGACGATTCTTGAGAGCGACGGTAGATGGGTAAAATCCAACGCAACGACATTGAATACGTCAAAGGCAGAAATAACGACGGAAGCGAGATGCCCTTTCCGTAGACCGGCCACGTTATGCTGTGAAGCTTGAACCTGATTGGAGAGCTACTGTTGTTGGTGGAAGTACTCCAGGGCAGTTTGCATGTGGTCTTTGGTCGACGGTATAAGTTGGTCGATGAGATCATATTACGAGGATAGGGTCTTCTTGGTGAGGATCTCGACTTAGAAGAATACTCCATGCATCACCGCGGTTCCCCATTGAGCGGCCACCGGTTTACCAAAACCTACGAGGGCCATTGAAGGTTCTCGTGAAGGGCCTCAAGAGGACGTACTCGACATGTGGGGGGTATGATGTTTGTCGAGGAACAAGGAAAGTTATAGCCATCACTTCGAGGAACTGAGCGCGACCTCTTCCCATTCGAGGAGAGAAATGAGAGGGAAGCATATACGATGGACTTCATCACGGGGGTTGCCCATGGTGCGGGCAAGGATTGTGTCTTTGTCGTCGTTGATCGGCCCGACGAAGTACGCGCACTTTTGTATGTCCGCGCATTACACGATGCCTGGGGTGAACATTTGTTCTTCGAAGTTTCGGTACGCAGGTCTTCCTAAGACCATTATCGATGACGAGGCAACCGCTTCATGGGCGGTTACGGCGAGCACCGGCTAGTGAGGACGAGTTGACACGGGCACTAGTTGCTCGCACGGACGGATGGACGACGGGGAATAGTTAACAAGTGGGTGCAGGCTACTTGCGTAACTGTACGATGAGCGACGGCTTGTGGTGATAGCGCATTTGAAATGTTGCTACAACACGGCACATCATCTCCATTGGTATGTCCCCCGTTCTATGCTTTGTGTAAGTATCATCCTTTGTCTTTTACGGAACGTGATGTTTGGTTTTAGCGAGCTCCAAAAATAGTTGAATCCAAAGGTAAAGAGACATCTCAAAACTCTCAGATAACATAGCCTGACGAACAATGTTGTCTTGGTCGTTTCGGGTGAAAGACGATTTGAGGGTAGAGACTTGGTCTGCCTACGATTACGGCCATATCGACATTCGTCACTTAGCGAAGAAGGTGGCTCGAGCCCCGCTTTTATAAACACGTACGGGGTAATCTGTGATTAGACGGTGCATATGAAGTTGGGCGCCCCCAAGGCGGATTCATAATATTTTCCATATCTCATGCTGAAAGAAGGGCATTGGGACAGCGAGGTGATAGTCATGGATGAGTTACCACCACAGTTGATGAGGAGCATGCGGGCGCTGCCGACCAAAAGTTGTTGATACCGGGGGGAGGGCGACTACGGAGTGAGACGGTCCCGAAAATTCTTGTTGAGAGTGGAAGAATTTGCCGGATGAGGATGCCATGGGAGGAGCAAGGAAGATTCTGTGACATCCATCACTTGGGTTGCTTGAGGACAAACGACATTTCTTCGAGGAAGGCCTTATTCCTATAGCGGCGGCTAATTGGAATAATGGGATTTTTGTATGGTTTTAAACTATGGTCTATTAATAAATAAAAAAGTGAGAGGAGGGTCTCGTCTGGCAAGTAAAATTAAGTGTTCCCTAGTAGCACAACGTTATAACTTGTGGGGAGCCATGGAATTCAGCACGCGGGAGAGGGGCCCACGTGGCCTCTAGGAGCACGCGGTTTGATGGGGAGCACGTGTGGAGAGGAGACCACGTTAGGGTTTTGGAGAGTGACGACGTTATAAAGGTGGGAGGGGGAAAGCCTTCTCATTTGGCATTCTTGTTGTTGATGATATTTGAGCTAGACATTTGTCTTCTTGAGCCATGACTGGGTACCTTTGCTTTGTCTGCGTATTGTTAGTGCGTTGAGTGTCTCCGGTCGGAAGATCTAGCCCCTGCTTGGGGGGACTTGATGCTGCTCGAGGAGTAGATATTTCTTCGATCTCGCCGAGAGGTTTGGTTGGTTGTTTCTTTGAGGGCAGAGCTTCTCTGTGAGCGCGGTCTGGGAGAAGGAGACGCGATTCTCGCAGAAGTGTTCGGTGCGGGGTTTCGAGGAGGTTTTAGTTGATATCCGGAGAGAGTACGGTCTTTGCCGATGGAGGTTTCACAGAGTTGCGTAGCACGATTTAGCTATTATCATTTGGCATACGGGCCTTATGACGACGTAAGTCTCGGAAAGGTTTCTTCTGCTGATTTCGAGCGACCATTTTTAATGTGGTTTAAGGTTTTGTCGGGGTGGTGGTCTGGTGGTAAGTTTTCAGCTCATCGCTTGAGATCGACCCTAGTTTCGGTCCATTCGACGGCCAGTTTACGACGATTTTAGCAATTTTGAGGCCTTGATTTCTTATAACGACCATTTCATCTTTACCAGAAATTCTTCACTTGCCTTGAGCAAGAGTAGATGCTATCGTACGATCATCTGTTGTATTTCATTATATTCTAGGATTAATAAAATGGCTTAGCATTCATGTTTATGAGTATTTATTTATATTCTATTGTTGTTTCTATGTTGTCGTATGCTTCATATTCATCTGTTCCTTTCGGGATATTATAGAAACCATTAAAATAATTAATTGTTTAGATAGTTTGAACACCAGTGGAATTTCTCAAAAAACACTTTACGGGTTTTGGAGTTTAGAAATGCGTCTTAGCCCCTCACAAAGTTTAGGAACTGAAGCACACCGATGCTACACCAACTATACAAAATCTCCCAACAAGAATCGCGTCAGCACGTGTCATGGAGTCCACGGTTCGAAATTTCAGAACCACAGATCGGGTCCCAACAAAGAGCAGGTTCATGAATTTCATAACACATTAAACTTGGGTACGCAGTTGCAGAATTTGAACACATCGGATCCGACGATGGATCTTTGTTGGATCATGGCGAATCAGCTGTGGTTCGTACGAATCCCAAGGAGATACGAACATAGATAGGTAGTTCCAGTTTCTTTTTCTTTAGTTAAGTTGAATTGGGGCTTTAAAATCTCTGAAATGCTCCCTTGATACTCATAGATACTTCCTGAATGGTCCTTCATGGTAATATTAATTTATTAAAGTAAAAATAGCATTGTCCTTTGTTTTCATTTTCATCATTTTACTTAATTTTTAATATCACCATGAAATTGCTAAAGGATATTCGAAATTGGTTCCCGATATCATCGAACTTCGTATGAAAAAATAAATTTCTGTATCCTATTCAAAAATTTAGTAGACTTAACAATTTTCATAAATTCGGATCAATGGGATTGTGACATTTCATTGGATTGTATCATGTATGGTACATGGTAGCATTTAATCTGAGCATAACCCCTATGTGTGCCTAGTGTTGGTGGTTTTAATTTAGACTCTTTGTCATGCCTTGAACAAAAAATTACCTTTCAATCAAGTCAAAATCATCGATCAAGCACCAGCTTTCATATTTTAAGGCTTGGATTAGAGTGGTTTGATCAGGGTGGGCAATGACCAGCTAATATCCATAGACAATCGAGCTAGAGAAAAGGCTAGACATGAGAGAAAATCTGAATTCTAGATGGTTGATGCTCAAATAATTAATCATTGATATACAATGGATGCCATATCTATCTTGAAATATGTACAAATATGCATGCTTCATATGTTAAACGTTTGCTTTTGGATGTTTTTTTAATATAAATACCAATATATATATATATATATATATATATATATATATATATATATATATATATATATATATAGTAGATGTACGGAACGCTTCACTTTTCAAGATTTTTGAAAAATGATGTTTCGTTAATATACTTCCAAAAACGTTCGTGCTTTGTGCAACATTGGTCTTCCTCTTCGAGCTTGCGGTGTTTTGACAAACGCTTTCTTCCTACGGTGGATGTCATAGCCCTTGTCCTATGGCGAGAAGCTGAAAGTCGAGGGTTCCCTTACTGATCGTCGCACATGCAATACATGCGATTGGTGCTTGCTCTAAACTCCTACGAAAATGAGTGGTACCTCTCCTAAATTACTGTGCAATACATTTTCCATAGTGATAAGTCCATTTGCTCCTCCTTGTAGCTGAAAGTATTCTCTAACCCTTTTCATATGAATTGATATCCCACTTTGGCTGTATACCAAATACCTTGAAGTTGATCCTGGCAAGCAAGCAAATTCGTCTTCCAACTTGGAAGACAAGTGCGAAACCTGCAGAATGTCAATTCTATCCACTTCGAGTCATGAAAGGAAAATTTGGCAGCATTCTCTTTTTGTCTGCAAGTTATAACTGTTGCCAGCCCTTTGCTTTAGCCGGAAATTTGCTCGGCCCGAAAATGCGAGCTACGTGTCCTGGTACTAGAATCACTATCCGGGTAGCAGATTTTGCGGGGCTATTCAGCGAAAATCGGTTACCTTAATATTTGGCAACTTCCTTTCAAGGATACCTGCCCCGCCTCTAAATTGTTGCTATTGCTCCCCTGCGGTAGCGAAATTCTCCTCATACCGAGCTTCCCACTGGGATTCACCATTCGAGTTGTTCTGTCATATGAACAACTCTCAGCTGGCAACTGTGCCCTTCAACTTCTTGGGGACTTCAACCCACTATGAGTGTTAACGTGTTGCTTCAATGAAAGACACGACATGGGGCACAAGGGCTACCTGTCACTACAAAGGTTTCCATCTCCCCTGACGAACATAGAGCTGGAGGACTTCCCATGATACTGCTGCAAGAGTCCTTCTCCGCACACAAGTCACAGACTGGTCAAAATTGCTCCTAGTTGATCAGGACTATGGAGGCTCCTTAAATACGACTCTAGAAAGTAGTTTTGTCCATCAGAGTATGCCGGGCTCCAACTTGAGCACTATCCGTTGTCCTTAAACATACCATAAATTCCCAATCCATGTTCACACTTGGTCCTCTCACACTACCCTCCAAAAGTCCACGAGTGACCTATACTTGTTATGACATCTCTACCTCTTGGGCATTTAAGGGCATCCTGGAACTTTCCAAAACCCGCTTCTTTCTTTTAAAAGGACTTTATCAACTAGTCCTTTTCTGGGACACTCATCCACCTAGCATCCATCCATCAACAGAGTGACATCTCGCTTGTATTGTTAACGCCTCCTTGACAAGTTTTGTGTGAAAACTAGTTGAGGCTCATGTGACACACAAGCCATTGCTTCAAACTTGTGCTTGAACTTATCTCCCAATAAATTAGGGTCCTTTTGATGTTCAATAATTGGCACTTTAATCTGTTCTAGGGTGGGCTCCTCCTCAACGTGCCACGGTGTTTGTGTTGAACCGACAACATAAGAAACAATCCCAATCACATGGGAAACCTGCTGTCCTGTTGCGCTCGGGACACAGGCATGTACGGCCTCAGAGAGGCCTTCTCCGGCCCTCACGCCCTCCCAAACAACCAACTAATCCTTTGCTAGCGACCTCTTCCTACGGTCTTTGTGATAGAGATCACCACAAATTGTGCCCCGAAGAAAACACTCTAATCGTACCTCTCGAAATTGCGGGTAGGATATTGATTAGGCGGATCAAGGACCTAAGGATGACTCAAAATTCGAGGTTACGAGTTGAAGTTGAAGCTCCAAGATGGTTATAGGTCTTGTCTTACGGTCGGCCGCCGCAAACGGTTTGAAAAACGGACGCGTGTGAAGAAGCTATTGCACTTTGGTAAGGTGGGTCCGGCGGAGTGCGCGGAGGGCCGGCCCTGCGCACGGAACCTCATCATATGACCGGTGTGGGGGCTTGATGTTAAGAGCGCTTAAGGAGCCCTGTCTCGGGTTTAATATTTAATTAGCTTCATTCGTGGGTTTAATAGCGGAGATGCAGAGCGCTCCCAAATTTTGGCGGACTTCAGTTTTGTATTGGAATTGGCAGCATTTGCCCACATATAGTAGAGGAAATTGGGAGGCAAAGTTATTTTGGTCATAACTCTCTCATTATTGAACCAAATTGGATGAAAATTTTAGTCAATTTTGGGTCTCTTCGACCATACCGAAGACTTTGGGGCCAGGGTTTTCGGATACGAATGGAGGTGATCTTCAACAACTTTTGCTCCGAGAAGATGAAAGGAGCCATCGGAGCCACCATAGAGACAAATTTAGTTTGAGCCTAACCCGGGGGGTTAGAGTCCTATTTCAAAGTTCCAATAGTCCGGTGTATAATTAGGATGTTCGAGGTCCCAGTGAAATGGTTCCAACGAGCTTGTGGGGAATGTTTGAAGGCCGAAAAGCTTGATGGGTGGAGCCATTAGTGCAGGCACATCGTGATGTGACTCAAAAAGAGCTGTTTTAGACCATTGCTGTGAACGTTGGTCATTATTCATGTAAACATGATTGAATACGATGAAGAAGGTTTAGGAAAGTTTTATTCTTCTAGAGGTCGAAAACTCGGTAGAGAAGTTTTCTTTGAACCAAGTGCCGGGGGGGGTGTCGACGGTGTTTGGAGGCGAAAGCTGAGTCGGAAGACGTTTTTGATGAACGAATAGTCTAACTTGGCTAACGTGAACATTTTGGAACCAATGGAAGTTGTTTGAGAACATTTTGAGAACTTCTCTGACTCGAGAAGTTGATGTGAAGTTTAGGCTGACAGAGCAAGCATGGAGAGATAGCCTATTTTGGGAATGCAATGTCAATTTTGAGCAATTTTATCGATTGATATTTGATGTTTGATGTGTATTGGATATAAACGGTGGTTTCGATGGCAGAAATAGAATTTTGAGGAGTTTGTGCCATTTTAAGCTGAATGGCTAGTGCACCGAAAGCAGAGAGAATCGTGTCCAACAAACCTAAAGCTGTTTACAAAGTTTGGACAGCCATTAGAGTTTAAATGGTATTTTCAGTCATACAGATCATTGTTGTATTCATTGGAATTAAGTATTTACTTTGTAAAAAAACTTACTACATAATCCCAAAAAAGTGAGTGAAGATAGCCAAGCTCAAAGGAAGCATGCTTAAGTTTAGAGTGAACTCCTAGATAAAATTAGCATTGTTTGAATGATTATTTCATATGCATTGTCTTCTTATCATGTGTTAAGTTATAACAGAACAAATGAAGTTAAGACACTGTAAAAGTAAAAATTCATACACCATGGTAAATAATTCATAGGTGTCAAGTACAAGTTAGATCATTTTTAATTAAAGGAAAACTGGATGGTAGGTTCTTGAAATACATACCAAATTATCTGAACCATTTTCATATCGGATATACATGCAAGTCTTCTTCAAAACAAGCTAAGACAAATTATCATTGTCGTTGTTGAATGCCTCGGACCCTGCGACCATGTGGTTTAGTTTCGCGCACCCTAAACAAACTCAAAAAGCAGTATCCTTGCCAGTTTTCGTCCTCCTCAAGCTTTAACGCCCAATCGCGGTATATCTTTGATTGACAGTGCTCCTTGAATGTCTAAAATGATGTTAGCTCACCTCATGTTTGCCATCCGCTGAGAGCTCCAATAGATCCACATGCCAACTATCAGCACGGGTGTTACTTTAACCCAAGCCGACACACAATTATGACAATGACATTCAAGAATTAATATCTCAGGGTTCTAAAAGCTCAATTTGAGTGATTTTTGAACGTTGGATACTACACCATCTCTTTGTCACCTCAAATTTTCTTGTACTCAAACTCATCATGGTTTTGGCCCTAAACCTTGATGGGTGCAAAACAAGCTTGGGTTCCAACGCACATGTGACTCTTGTGGCGCTTTGCCTTCCAATCCGTGAGTCTGGGAGCTTGGAGTACACTCCCAAGCTATACAAGTATCAACAAAAAAGGCTGGCGAAAAATAAAAATATTTGAAGGCAGAAATTCAGCACACAAACAAGAATTGTGACCACGAATTGTTCTTGGACAGTGTCACCTAAGAAAAACCCAATGTGGAAAAGCTGAATTACCAACAAGCAGGGTTTTTATTATTCTTCATAGGCAAATACGGAATGCAATAATTTGGATATTGAAGCTAGAAATCCGATCGAACGGAAATGCGGCCAGTCTGAGGGGACAAATGCCTCGACACCACAACTAATTCTGTTTTAATTTAATGACGGGTTCTTCGAAATTGCCTTACTTGAAACATCTGCCTGATAGCACTGACTCTTATTTTGCTACGGAACTTACTAAATCACTGCGGAAGTTTGCAATGCCTCGAGAGTGACTCGCTACGCTTCCTCGAATTTATCCCAGCCTCCAACCATTGAATCAACTCTCGTTTGGCTGGTAATCTTCTAGGAAACCACTACCTTTTGCTTCGTGAGCACCTCCCCCTTCGAGAAAAACTAGTCCATCTCTTGGCTTACTCTTTGCTTGCTAAATCTCTTACTCATGATCCTAGAACTCAATTTCTCCTCAAATCACCTACATTGGAAAATAAATGCCACTCTGAATCTTTGAGTATCCTGCTACACAGTAATATTATCCCAAGTGCTGATTGACTATTGGAAATGTTTGAGAGGGTAGAATCGATTGTTTCTTTTCCATTGTTAATTATTGCTGAGTTTGATTCTTCACAATTAAAGACAAAGGTGTATAATGATAATATTAAGGATTAGCAGAACTTCAATCACCACCAGCAAGCAGTATGTAATGAATGGTGGCTGTTGCTGTTAAAACAGGCACCAACTTGCATTTGTGGCTTTAACTTGACTTTGATGAGCTCTGGAAAGCCTCTGAGCTTTAATTCTATCTTCTCCAAAACACTAACCTTGTGTTTGCAGAACCTCCTATCCCAAGGACACCAATCCTTCTTTGCTTGGTTTAATGAAAGAATGTGAATAAATACATGCACTGTTCATCACTGTATTATTGCAAAATTCTTCTTTTAGCTTCCACTGTCATATGTTTATCACTGGCCTTCAATTTAATCCATCAGTACTGTTGTGCTGCAAGAGGAAAAATATCCCCATAAGATTGTCAAGGGCTTTATTCAATAGTCGAACAACTGTCCCATAAGACTGCACCAGACTTCTACCTTGTCGACTGTCCAAGATCCGAGCTTCAGTACTTCAGCTGATATAAGTTCATCATTGTTCTGAACTGTTCCATGCTACTATCCAAACAAGTCCTTTCAAGAATATCTTCAAGTCTACTATAATGGCTGACCAGAACTTGCTTAGAGAACTCTTCATAGATTTCCTCCACAGGTCAGTTTGTTCAAGCTTCAAAAACAATCACTGGTCTACATGAGATATCTGAGGTAAGATAACTTGAGTTTTGAGAATATCTAAACAGGTCTGTTCTTTTCTGTGATCGCTAGAGCATACCTATTCTGAGAGCTGAAGGTAAAACTACTTGCTGATCCAAAAGCTTATTGTTCTTCACGATATCTAGACAGTATAATCAGAGAGTCTTCACAACAAATCTGTCACAGGTTTGTTCTCACACTGAGTTCTACGTGTCCACAAGTTAAGTCGCTTTAATAAGGTTCCAGTCTAAGCCTCTTAGTGAATGCATCACAACAGATCCATGCTTCTACACCATTCTGTGATAAGAGCTTTTCACTAACACTAACACCAGATCAGAAGGCTGTAGAAAATCAATTAAACACACAGTGCTAACTCTAGAATTTGTCCAATCTCCAGAATTTTTTTCCAAACAATATGTTTAGAGACTTCCTGGCCTTGTTCTTGTCCTTTTGTAGCACTTCTAGTTCATCACCAAGCTACTGTTGATTGTTCACAAGGATTGTAGTCTGAGTTTGAAGGACACTAGAAAATATCCTAACCAGTAACCCTTCTCTTAGGCCTCCTAGGATTACAAGAGATATGAACTCCCAGTATTTTATTTTCTGTTCTTCTTCACAGTTGCTTGCCCGAAAAATGGAAAGAACGCAACTTTATATATGTGGTTGTTTCGACTATCCGAAAAGACACATCTGTTTGAGAAAGACCGTCATGAGGAGCCGACATGAGTGTCCCGGGCATGAGTCGGCTCATGTCAAATATATTTTTAACTTGGTACAGTATCTCAAAAACCATGGGTTCCGGCCAAGTGAGAGCTGGATAAACTAAAATTGTGTCTAAAAGGTAGCTGAATGTCATGGTAGAATTCTGCCTCCAAAATGGCAAAAATCTATTTCTTTATAACTTTGTCCTTGAATATTTATGTGCAGAAAGTGATTGGGACAACAAGAGGTCATCTTCATTGATAGGCTTATCAATCATAGCGTCATAGTCTGTTCTCCTTCATCAACTTTGTTGCCATCAATGACAACTTGGTTTAATAACATCGACTTCTTCTTATAGTCCTTTGTTTCAGGACTCAGCATTGACATTAAATCTTAATCAAGGTTGGGAATCATCTTGGAGAGTCGATCACATGTGAGTTTCTAGACTATTCTCACCTTGCTTAATTAATTATGATTAATTAACCATGTTCCCTAAGTTTAGACTTGAAAATATTGAAGAAGTAAATAAAAATATAATTAAGTCATTTCTAGGTGGAATTTCTAGAAACAATTTATGGGTTTTGAAGGTCTAATGTGTTCTGGCCTCTCCACCAAATTTGTGGCTAGAACACATCCGATGCTACAAAACAACATTGTCATACTGATGACATGAATACGTTTGCATGATGATGCTAGCGCCTTCATCATGTTGTTGTTATTGCATGGACACTTGGTCATGGCTCTCATGGAAAAACCTCTTGGTAGTTTACATTTCAATCTACTTTCCATGGTGGTCTTGAATCGTTGATGATTAAGAGATAATGAACAAGTGTTCCTTGGAAGCACTCATATCCTTGCCTGTGGTTGGAGCACATGCAGGGTTTATAGCGATTTTGGTGGTAACCTTTGTACGATTCTTGTATTAGGTGCCCTTGCTTGTTATGTGTCTATTCACTCCCTTCTAATATTTGGTCGATAGACAACTCATCCCGTAGAGTGCCTCTTGGTATGTCTAGATATGAGCTTTTGATGGTCTTAAGTAATTAAGTTGTCTATTTTGTTTCTCTTTGTCATATTGAATGTATTAGTGGGTTATTTATCAGGGTGCTCATCTTCTTGTACATCTTGGATTCTTGGTGAAGACGTAGAGTTTTAAGTTTGGCATTTGGCATGGTTGAGGGCATCGGACGTATTGGACATGGTGGCTTGGTTTTTGTGTCTATCATGTTCCTGCATGACATGTGATTTTTATCCACACTTCGTCTTGGTGAGTTCTCCCTTCTTTCATGACTTTCTAGAATCTAGCTCAACATGTTGGTGGTTTTCAGCTTTGACAGTCATGGTGATGGATGACATGGTAATTACCCCTTGTATTATCACCGTGGTAATTACATATTGTGAGGTAATTCACAAAGATGTGATTATACACACCTTATTTTCTGTTTTGCTTGAGGATGTTCGAGCATAGTGGTCCTCCTTGACGGTCATTTGTGTGAAAAATCACTTAAAATACGACTAGAAATAGTTCTTCTAAGCGTTTTAATTGTGCGATTTTATTTTTGTTTACACGACAAAATAACGAATTTATTATAACTGCAATTTCTTCATTAAACAAAATACGCAGAGCAAAACAAGGCCGAAGAAATGCTAGCACACATAAAAATTCCCAATCTTTATTTTGGAAGAATGTCCTTGTAAAAAACGCAATGTTGGAAAAGCGGTGCGACAAATGAGGTTTGTATTGTTATGCAACAATGAATTGGTACAATAAGATTTGGACGCTTCGCTGAGGCATTTGGTACTTGAGCCGAGAGGCTATATTCAATGTTGGATACCAAGGAGAGAACTTGGGGAGCGAGGTGGTGAAGGATAGCAGTTAGATGGAAGAACTTACTCTGAATGAGATGCCACTTTGGAGGGGAAAGATTCTTCAACACCATCTTTTGCGATTGCTTGGAAGAAACAACATTCTAGTGCGGAGGGTATGTATCCCAATTAACAATAAGCTAATTAGAAAATATTGTATTTTGATAGATTTTGGCTTTTCTTAATATTCGTGACAATGTGGGCCGGGGCCCTGAGCAATATTAAATTAAGAAAAAGTATTTTTCCTATAGTTAAAGGAAAAAAGTGCCGGCCTTGGTGGGGAAATTCGGGACAACGAATGAGCTCGAGACAACGAATGAGAAAGGCTACGTATTTGGTTGAGTGGGCGACACGCGGGTAGCGAGTGAAGGGCGGTAGCAGGGTGGCTGGTGAGAGAGTGGGGCAGAGGAACTTTGAGCTCTGAGGACAAAGGGAAGAAGCAACTCATTCCTCATCATTCATTCACCTAGTATTTTTTTTTTTGTCTTCGTGTGTTGAGCATACTTGAGATGTTGAGCCAACTGCGCGGTGTTGTTTTAGCGAAGATCTTCGAACGAAAATCCTCAACCTACCTTATAAGAGACTTGATGCCTTGGGAAAGGAGATTCCATCATTTATTGAGAGGATACAAGCTATGCCATAGGGGTATTCGATCATCGGGACAACGTAGAAACCTTCGAGTTTGCATAGTCGACCAAGGAGTGTCGGGAAAGAAGTGAGTTGAGAAGAAGTTGCCAGAAGGATTTGGAGGGAGGCTAGCCACATACCCGAAGTTTTTAGTGACATTTCGAACGTTCCCAACGATTTAGCCGGAGGCAGGTTACCCGGATCGATGTCCCAAGCCCAAAGAACGGTTTGTCGAGGTGACTTCCTGAAAACCCTTCGCGGGTTTTTGGGTTTAAAGTGATAGAGGCAGGGTTAAAAACCGGAATTTTGTGAAACACGGAGATGAAGCAAACAACAGTTGAAAGTCAACCGGCATGAGGGTTCAGTTGCGCGTGGGGCAGACACAACGGAAGCACATTCAGTGATTTTTATGCAGTTTAAGTACATTCTTGACTGCCTAAGCGAAACCTAGGTACTATCCTTCTAAGCACCAATCTTGTACTCTTTAAGCAAATTTAATAAAATGACTCGGCGCTAGATTTGGTTTCATTCTGTGTGTTTTTTAATGGTATTTGCTATTTTGTTGCGATTAATTGTCTATTTTACTTTATTCTGTTAATTATATATTTTACATAAATATGAAGGAATATTAATATATAGAGATGTGTAATATCATGTCTGGTGCTACATACACATAACGATGGATACGTAACCATTGAATACTAGTCTTTCGTCCCAACATCGACCTCAAAGTATCAATAATATAATAATATGTCTCGTATGTAACGAGACACAATGTCATATGGTGGAATGAACAAATAACTAATACTATTGATTTCTCTTGCTGAGAAAAATGTAGTTTCTGCGGTGAAGGAACAGTGAAATTTGCATGGGTGGTCTGTTGTTATATAGAAATTCGACGATGGGGAGCTATGGAAGTGGGCCTCGTCCTCTTGAGTGCCGAGGGTAGTGGTGTCCCCCCTCCTCCTCCTCTCGCTCTGTCCCCCCTCCACTACTTTCTGCTCTGGCTTGATGGGGGTCGACTCGCAGTAGGCCTGCGGCCTCGACCCTCCACGTACGGCCCGATTGGTGTCAGTCCCCATCCGATGAGATGACCTCCACATTAGGTGTCCTCTCAAGTTGCCTCACAATCGAAGATTGTGGTAGACGTGAACCATGTCATTAAGTCGGCAGAGACTCATTTATTACAAGGTCATAAATTAATAAATAAATAATTATAATTTTTTTTTTTTAATGAATTAAAGAATTAATTGGAATGTTTTTAACATTGCGCTTCTTGTGGTGTGTATTTTCAAATATATACGATTTCACGCTACTTTCTTTGAAGAGCTACATGTTTGGGCACAAAACCTTTCCGAATGACGAGTCATTAAGTTGGTTATTTTATAAATAACCTCACCATTAGCATCTACAACAAATAAGATAAAGTTATAAACATAAGAAAATGAATGAAATTTGATGTTGATTTATGGTAGCATCGGATATTGCGTCTAGCCTTGTAATTTTGTATATAGACTAAGACACATGTGTTCCTTAAATACCTAGAAATGATTTCGTAAAGAAGTTTCACTTAGGGATGGTTTAATTACGTTAATTAATCGTAAATGTTGTCCTAAGTGTAAACTTAGAGAAATCTGACTACTTAAAGGTGTATTAATTAAACTCTAAGTGTGAATCTTCTAGATAGTCATGGATCACCTCCAGGTTAATCTTTAGCCCTCGATTGTATGTTTTAATCTTGGCCGTTGAAGAGTTTCAACGATAAAGATTATAAGAAAAAGGAGGGTGAGGGGCCTATGGAAAAACACACTCGACTCTTGGGCTTGGGTTGAACGTTTCGGTTGTGTGAGGGCATAGCTTTTGATCAAGAACAAATCACTAGGGCTGGGTTTGCTAAGTGATTTGATTCGGTGATGAATCCAGAGAGAGGGGTGGAAGTAGAGATTGGTTGGGTGGACCAATAATACATTTGAGTAAGGAAACATCTGTACGTTGAGAGACAACACGGTTTTTGGAAGAGGTGAACGCGATTTCTTGCGAAGAATCACGTAGAGCAGCTTGGGTGTCTCTTGGAGTCGATGCGGAAAACTAAGGTTGGGGGTTGAAACCGGAAGGCAGTCTAGCTTCGGATCGACGGTTAGGCGCAAAAAAGGTGGCGGGACCTCAAGTTTGCCCACGCGGACATGTAGATCCAACGTAGCATTCGCCTGCGAGCGGTGAGGGCATCATCAGCAACATTTCGATCGGTGAGAACTTGCTAATGAAGTATATCTCACGGTTATTTTTGTTGTCTGAATTTCTGTAGAAGGGTTTGCCGGACGTTGGCACCTAGTTGTATTTAAGATACATTTGTATGTGCAGCTTAACAGATTTGTTGCATCGATTTTCCCAAAAATTTGAGTTTTTAAGGGGACTTGTCCAAAAATAATTTGTGTCAATGTGGTTGTTTTTATTTGTATTTTTATTGATTGTTTTAACATAAATTAATTAGCAGTATTATTTGTATGATTGTCGATGGTACTTGATGTTTCAATGTATTGAAATAATTATAAATAATAGGAAAGTAATTCATATTTGTTGCAATAGGAATCACGGTCTAGGATTTTAAAATGTGGAAACTTATTTAAGGCAAGTACGGAAACGAAGATAGGCGGATCAGCACAGCAAGTGCGGGATTTAAGTAGCGATGCGCCGAACCCTCTGAAAATTATATTTGTCCGAGCCGGAGGGCATTCCCCGGTCACAGAAAAGCTCCCTGCGATAGAGTTGACGATCGCTTTTCGGGTTGCAAAGAAACAACGTAGAGTTAGCATGGTGAAGGATGCAATTCTTTGCACAATAGTAAGCGACACGAACATAAGCGTCGAAAATTTCTGTGAAAAACACGGTTGGAAATTTCTTGATGAAGGTTTGTTGCTGAAAAGAAACACATTTTTTCTGGTGGCAATGATGATTTATACGGTACGTAATTATAGGCAGCGATTTGAAGCAAGATATCGTGACCGAGGAGATGACGCGGTTGTTGCGTGAGCTTAAAGATAGTTGGAGGGTGCTGACATATTTAACGTAAAATCAAGGCAAAATTTCTCGCCAGTGCGCCAGTCTAAAGCCCTCATAGACAACGCGATTTAAAGAACCTCTTGATGCACCACATGAAAATTCAAAGAAGAAATATGGCCGGAAACCAGCGGTTGATCCTGAACGAGTTGAGATCATATCGTGCCTCATATAACGACCAAAAACCACTGAAAAATGTGGGTAGGGGCGGAAAAGCTATCTCGAGATCTTCCGGGCAACGGCGGAAGATGTCTTTAAGAGAAGATGCGAATATCGAGATGAAAGAAGGAGAAGCGGTTTGGCTCATGTCTCGGATCCAGGCAAGATCCATTGTCTGCAGTGGAATCTGCTTAGAACCTGAGCTAGTAAGATTCTGCCAGAACTACTGTTTAGAGGATTATCAAGTCTTTGTCAAAGTATATTGGGTAGAAAAGTTCCGAGATGGAAAGTATTGTTCTTTGGAGTGGCACACAGTAATGAGAAGACTCCATGCCCAAGGATGAACGAAGACATTTGTACCATCGAGATATCATGGGTTCAACGGAAGTTTTTAAACTCTACTTCTACTTCTTATGTTTTCTCTTCATGCTGATTCCACGCCCTACGGTGTATTAAGTGATGCTGGTAATGATGAGTTTGAGTGGGTGTTGAGTATGTGAGGCCCTGGTAACTGTGAGACCTTGTTCAACAAGTGAGTATTACTCTTGCAGGAGGTTTTTTACTTGGTTAATTATCTCCCCTCTTAAGGTTAACGTTAATTAGGTTTTTCCTTCAATTTTACCCCAAAGCAGTGTGAAAGCAGTGGTGAGGCCTAGAGGTGACTCCTAGTGTCTAGAGTCACTTGTATATTACTATGATAGATCAAAAATTTAAGCCAGAATTTGGTTAGGTCTAAATGGTGATTTTAATTTTTAGATTTCACATAGTCGAAAAATTACAATAAAAATTATAATTGGTTGTAATAAGTGTTGTTTAAAGTTGCTTGTAGGGTGTAAAGAATCAAGGTACACTTCTCACGCTCAACTTTCTACTATGACACACTTTGAGGGTTAAAAATGTGTTTTTGAACCATAAAATAGCCTCCTAAGTTTAGTGGGAAATACGGCAATTAATTAAGCAAAAATTAAATAAATGGAAAGAAATAAATATCCACACATGCTAAATGAGGTGGGAAAATTGTGGAGAGTTAAAGTGAAGTCCCAAAGTGATATTGGACTCACTAAAATCAAGGAAAAGACATGTATAAATAAATTGAATTTCAGCATGGTAAGTTGCTTGTGGAAATTCGAATTTGTGAATTTAGTGCATGTTTGGGAAGGTTGGGAGAATATTTGGTGGAGATTTTGTGGAAATTATTCCCCATGAGTTACCAACCATATACACATGTCCCATTCCATCATAAAATTCAATTTGACACATAAGGAAAGAAGAAAATGATGTCACTTGCGAGTTGATTTTTGCACTTAAAATTGGAACTTCACACCCAAGTTAATTTTGTGAATATCCTCCTCACTATTGTAATTTAAAGACCTTCTAATTGGATGCTCTAATATATAATGAAGCCATGGGGCTCTCATATTATAGTCATTGTTTACTAGCTATTGTGTTTGCAGGAAACCTTTCTTTGCCTTGTACGGTCTCGGAAATATCAATAAAGACTTTGGGTTTCATTCATGAGGTGTTCCTCTTTTGGGAGTGTATGATGAATTGTTGATCATTGGTATAATTCCTTTTACTCATGCTGATCTAATTTGTTTTCATATGCTCTTGTAGATTTGTTAATGTAGAGCTATCTTACATTGTTTCAGTTGGGGTATGCTCTAGGTATAGAATGCTTTAGTTGGTTTCAAATAAATCTCTAGGAGAGTTTCTTATCATTGTTTGTTACTACATCTATGTGGAACTAATTCTTGATTGAAGTTTTGTAGAAGACATCTTGTTGGGATCAAATAATCAAGTGTTGGGAAGTCTTTGGAAGACCCAACCACTATTGATACATTCTCAAAACTATCATTTTCTTTGAATCTTCATGGTCTTATCTTCTAAGTGGTTTTGTAGGGTTTTGAAGTTGTAGCTTATTATACCAAGCCAAATACTTCTAAATTTGAATATTTTTAAACATTATGCTTCATTGCTTTCATTTGCTATCTAAGAGCTTGAAGATGACTAAGCAAAAGAGGAGAGTTTACTAAAACAAGCCTCCCTTTGTAAATTGTTGTGCAATGATTTGTAATTTTATCTCTCTAATATTTGATTGGTTTGTGTCCCTCTTTGAATTTTTCTTGTGATAGCTTGAGTGAACAACTACTAACAAGTTGTTTAGGGACCTTTGAGCTGGTCTGAAGTAAGGGAAGATAACTCTCTCTTCTTTGGTTGTGAGCATAAAAAAACAGCTTCTCTTCTCCTATTGTAAAATCTAATTTCTTTTGAGTTAATAGAAATTCTCACCGGAAAAAGTCTATGGTCTCAATTTTGTTGTAAAGACTTTCCTTGGTTTAGAAAAGTCTTCATGGACATTTCATTCTTGTAAAATTAATAAAAAAATGTTTTTATTTGTGGGAGTGTGGGTTTTACCCATTGGCATCCCTATCTCTCCATTTCAAAGGAGAGAATTTGTAGATGGATTGACTTAAAATGGTTTTGCAGCATTTAAACTGCTACACCTCACATATGCATGCTCTAATTGAGAAGTAACACAAATACTTTAGTCCTTTAATTTATTAATTTTCAATCTCATTTTCATCACTTCTTTTTATGTTTTTTGTGATCTATTTTTCATTTGGATAAGTTTACGTATACTACAAGTAAAGAAGCATAACACTTTTAATTTGTAGCAACAGGTTATTGATTAACTATGAAGCATATTTAATTGAATCATCTCCATCTTTTACATAACCTTGCAAGCTAGGTTTCATATGATTTAGGCATTTCACTTTTCATACTGAATACATCTCTAAGATTTACACTCCAACTTGATTGGTTGAATAGATGTTTTGAGGACCCTCTACCTCTATGGACTGCGTCACTGTGGGATCCAAATATACGAGCGGTGAGGGTAGGGATTAGAGTTCAGTGCCTTAACCTTGTTATGAACTAATTAATAAAATCAAACAAAAACACTATCTTCTCCACATTTAACACAAAGTTCCCAAATTTAACTATCTTGGCAGTTTAAAATTCATACCAAATAGTATCTCAAAACACTTTGGATGCAAACATTTAATTCCTTAAATTTTGCAAGTTTAATTCTATGGTACTTGGAAATTTGTTTCTACATACAACTTCATTGCATGTTGCCATTTTAATAGTCATTATGCTTATGGATGGTTAATATATCTAGTTTCATTGACAAATACCCTTATTTGGTGTTATAAGTTAGTGCATATTGTGATCTTGGTCTAACCTTACTTTTATTGAGATTATTGTCATTATATCTTGAATTTCATTTTTTGAGCAAACATTTGTCATCTACTTTAAAAGCACTAGTCTTTATTTTGATCACTTCATGGATATTGCTCATATATTTATATGCTTGTTTACATATTGGAATCGAGTCATCTTTGATAAATAGTTCCCCTTCTAATCAATTCTCTAGAAATCTCACATCTTCAACTTAGTTTTCCTTTAGGGACCACCCCCTTAGCTAACCTAGGAGATAGCTTAAACGGAGAGTTGAGAATGATCGTGACCTTTCTACTGAGTTCCTTGCCATAACCAGGACTGTGGGATTGAGGGCTTTTTCCTGCTTTGTAGGTGAGTGTGAGGGCGGCAAGTGATAACATTTTGTGGCTGACATTGCGGGGACAAATCTTCTTGTGCACAGAGAATTGACTAACTTTTAGTTTTGGCATATTTAGTTTTAGATTGGGTACTTGCTCCAATTAGCAACTCCACTCAATCCTAATTTTACAAGAGGTTTCTACTAGGAGAAATTCAAGTAGCTGGTTAGCCCCTCTCCCCCCGATCACGAAAGGGTTTTGAAGGAAATTAAATGAACTTTCTCCGTAGTAGAGCTCTTGCTAGTCTTGAGCAGAGGCTATTCTGACATTTGTTCTTTGTTTCAAGAACAATTTGAGCCTAACATCATGAGTGATCTTTTGCTCCTTCGTAACTTTACTAACGATAGTAGCTATCCTCACAATATCTTTGACAAGGCCTGTTGAAAGGTTGCCTTCTTTTCAAGAAGTAACAATGCCATTGGTATTTGCACATCACATGTGAAGAACTTTAATACTCTTTGCATCTTTAAGAGTGGTGTAATATTGCTAACTATAAGGATGTAAAGATAGGGCTTTTCGTTCTCTTTTAGAGGATGCCCTTGATTGGTTCAACGAGCAACACACTCACTCATAAATTCTTTACAAGCGATTGTTAACGCTTTCTTGGGAAAAGTATGGAGAGAGAAGAGAATAGTCATTTGATCGGTGCCATTATGCTTTAAGAAAAATAAGAATGAAATCATGGAGAGTTTATTAAAGTTAATGGATGATTTAAAAACATGCCTACTACGCTGCATACTCTTGATTTCTTGTGTTCCTATCTAGATTCTTTTGGTGTTGTTCTTGTATGAGTTGAAGAAAAGGAACTGCAACTTTTGGTGTAGCTCAAGCAAAACTGTGAAAATGGAGGGGGGCTAGAAAATAATCGGGGGAAAGTACGAGATTCCTAGTTTCACTAGAAGACCGCGAAATCGAATGATTCCAAAGCAAAATGAGAAGAAGGCTTCCTGCCATGATCTATTAAGGGAATTAACTCAACTCATCAAGAGCATGGAAGCAAACCACACTGAAAATACAAGCCATGCAAAATGATTTGATATTGTGGAGAAGATCACAGGTACAAAAGATTCAACTGAGCCAAATAATGGATGGCAAAAAGAATAAAAACCCATAACAAGATTATGGGCCTCAAATCACATTGGAATCCACCAACATGGTAGATGATTCTACACCTTTTTGTAGGCCATGTAATGAGTTCCATGAAGAAGCCATGCCCACATATGTAAAGGGGTGGAAGGTAGCATGTTGGGGAGAAGAACATGTAGGAACAAATGGTTAGATCAATATGTTCTCCATGGAAGATCAAATATATACCATTAAGTAATCAAAAGTTGACCATAGTCCTAATAATCTTGGGGTTGACAATATGGTTGAAATTTTATTAAGTGTTAAGTTTTGAGAAAAACCTATATATTGGACAGGTGCTAAGCAATACAAAGGGTAATATAAAGATATTAAAGTTGAAATAATCCTGGTGCTTCTCCTCTATGAAAATGATTATGACTTGAGCATTGGTACGAAATATTTGAAGATTTCTATAGATAATAAAACTTTTAAAAAATACCATCTCAAGGAGCCAATTCACAAGGCAAATTGAAGGTGTAATGGTGAACGGGGTGATGTATTGAAAATACCATTTTATTTATTACAACAAACGAAGATGTCTATATTTTATTACTGATGGTGTGATGGTCTTTAATTGTCATTTGATTAAGAAACATCAATTAATAATAAAGAAATTAATTGTTGAATTGAAAAAAAGGTGTCAAACTATCTGTTATATATTAAATACGGATTAAAAATTAAGTATGAGATATTAAAATTTCTGGAATTTCTGGTTACGTGAGCGAATAGCAACTATTGAATATTGCTGCCATTGGTGTTCTGATTCATGGGGAATGTTCATATCAAGAAAATGAGCATAGAGATTGCATTCGTAGCCTTCAAATGGTTTGTCTGCCACCATCATATGGAAAACAGTACCTTTGTGGAACTACGATCGAGTTGAAAGAAAAGATATCATGTTCGGGGATCCGAGAGACTTAACAATGAGATTATCTATGAATCATGCGAAATGATGATGTTGTGTTTGTGGGTGCTACCCCCTTAGCAGGCTTGATTCAAAATGAAGATTAGGCATGACTCAAAGAGAGCTTGGGTACTTCAAATCTTCCATTAGAGCATTTTCAAAATGAGAGCATTTGGATTGGTGATTAGCATCATCTGTTCGCAACTAACCAATAAGAAAAGAAAAAAACGAAAAAGAAAAATGATATAAAAAATGAATCACCAATTTTGGTGGGATCAAAACCTCAACATCAAAAGTAAAAAAAAAAGGAAAAGAAGAAGGTTTTGGTGGATCTAGCCATACAAACGAGGTTAACGATGGGGCAAGTCACCGGTCCTGAATAGTCATAATTGCAAACATGGGAAGAAAGAGCACATAGATTTGCCTTAGTGGCGATTTCATGATAGATTTCTCGAAGACATTTGATGCCATACTAGGCATCTGTGTATCCTTATTCCTAACCCTATGTCACTTGTAATTTTGTTTCGTAGTTTTATTTTATGAATAAATTGTTATTTATGTTTCCTAGAAATAAATTTCCATTATTTTACTTGATTTTATTTATTATATTTTGAATAGATCTTTGCTAATATATCTTTGGTCGGTGGATACGATTCAAGGTTCTTGCATGTACCTAACTCACTTCATATCTGGCATGCATCATATGGAACGAAATGTTGACCTTCAGGTGCTTTTGATGATAATAAAGAAGAACTCCATACCCAAGGATGAACCGGAAGACATTTGTGCCATCGGATATCATCGGTTCAACAAAAGTTTTAAACTCTACTTCTACTTATCATTTTCTCTTCCTTTTGATTTACACCTACGAAATTGTAATAAGTGATACTAGTAATGATGAGTTTTTGAGTCGATATTAGTCTGTAACGAGCCTAGGTAACTGGGACCTTGTCAACAAGTGAGTATTACTGCGGGAGGTTTTTTTTTTTACTTAGTTAATTATCATCTCCCTACTAGGAGTTAATAATTAATTGAGTTTTCCTTCAATTTTGCCCCAAAGCCGGAGTACGCGGCAGTGAGTGATATGACAGGTGACTCTAGTGTCTAGAGTCAATGTATGTTACCATACTAGATCACCCACCAAAAAATTTAAGTAGAGATTTGGTTAGGTCTAGGTAATGTTTTTTAATTTTAGATTTCATATAAAGTTGAAAATTGCAATAAAAATTGTGGTTGAATTGTAATAAGTGTTGTTCGAGAGGGGTGTATGGGGTATGAGTAATCAAAATTACATCTCTCACTTTCAACTTTCTGCTATGACACACTTTGAGGGAGTTAAAAATGTGTTTTGAACCCTCAAAACCCATTTTCCTAGTTTGGTGGGAAATACGGCAATTAATTAAGCAAATTAAATAAATGGAGAAAAATAAATATCCAGGACATGTACTAAATAGGGTGAAAGAGTGTGGAGAAATTAAAGTGAAGTCCCAAAGTGATGTGGACTCTAAAATCGAGAAGACATGTGTTCAAATAAAATTGAATTTAGGTAAATAAGAGTTGCTTGTGGAAATTCAGTTGTAATTAGTGCGTATTTGGAGGATTTGGGAGAATATTTGGTGGAATTTTTGTGGGAAATTGTCCCCACATGGGTTACCAACACTACACGTCATTTGCATTATAAAATTGAATTTGGCACATAAGGAAGAAAATGATGTCACAGGAATTAAGTTACCACTGTGTTAGACTCAACTTACCAAATTCAATTTGTCTTGAGATCTCCTCCCTCTCTGCTTGGCATATGGTTCTTCATTGAGATTTGCTCAACTTTCTATATAATGGAACTGTGGGCTCTCATATTGTGGTCATTATTTGCCTTCTTGTTAACTTGCAGAGCCTATTTAAAGCTTGTACATTTCATAAATATCAATAAAGAACTTGCTTTGGTTTCACGTTCATGAGGTGTTCCTCTATTTGGGGTATGATGAATTGTTGATCATTGGTATAATTCATTTTACTCATGCTTTGATCTAATTTGTTTTCATATGCTTTTGTAGATTTGTTAATGTAGAGCTATCTTACATTGACATTTGGATTTAAGTATACTCTGGGTATAGGAATGTCTAGTTGGTTTCAAATAAGTCTCTAAGTTTCTTATCGTCATTTATTACTGATTTGTAACATTTCTAATTCTTGATTGAAGTTTTGTAGAACATCTTGTTGGGATCAAAGAATCAAGTGTTGAGAAGTCTTTGGAGAACCAACCCACTCTTGATACATTCTCAAAGAAACTACGGTTGTTCTTTGAACCTTCATAGTCTTGTCTTGCAAAGTGGTTTTGCGGGGGTTTTGAGACATAAGCTTGTATGCAAGCCAAATACTTCTAAATTTGAATATCTTTTCATTATACTTGTTGCTTTCATTTTATATCTAAGAGCTTGAAGATGATAAGCAAGAAGAGTTTTATAGGAACTCTTTGGCTTATCCTTTGTAAAATTGTTGTGCAATAGTTTTGTAATTTTATCTCTCTAATATTTGATTGGTTTTGCATGTTCCTCTTTAATTTTCTTGTGACAACTTGGTGTAGACAACTATGAAATTATTAACAAGTTGTTGCGGGACCTTTGGGGCTGAATTTCAAATGAGGAAGATAACTCTCTCTTCTTTGGTTGTGGGCATAAAAAGAGGCTAAACATCTTCTCCTATTGTAAAATCTGAATTTATTTTGAGTTCTTAGAAATTCTCACAGGAAAAGTCTGTGGTCCCAATTTTGTTTGTAAGAACTTGCTTGTTTGAAAAAACTTCATGGACATTTTCATTCTTGTAAAATTAATAAAAAAATTTATTTTTGTTTGTGAGGGTGGGTTTTTCCATTAGCATCCCTATCTCCATCATCAAGAAGAGAATTTGTAGATGGATTGACTTAGTGGTTTGACATTTCCATTTTCTTTCACATCACATATGCATGCTCTAATTGGAAAGCCTTTAAATCTCATGGTCCTTTAATTTCTTCAATTTTCAATCTCATTTGCCATCTTCCTTAAATTTTGTGATCTGTTTCTTGTTTGGATAAGTTCCCAATATGCTACAAGTAAAAAGCTTTATCACTTTTAATTTGAAGCTTGAGTTATTGTTCTAACTATGAAACACTTATTTAATTGAATCATCTCCATCTTTTACATAGCACTTGCCAAACTCACTTTCATATCATTTGGGCATTTCACTTTCATACTAGACTTGCATTTCTAAAATTTACCTCAACTTAAGTTAGTTGAATAAACCAATTTAGGGCCCTCTACCTCTATGGACTCTTCTTTGAAGATCCAAATATTTGGGCGAGGTGAAGATGGGATTAGGTTCAATTGTAACCTTGTTGTAGAACTAATTAATAAAATAAACCAAAAGCACTATCTCATCACATTTGCTTGCAAAGTTCCCAAATTTTTTGCTATCTTGTGGGTTTAGGAATTCATATGCAAATATTATCTCAGAAAGCACTTTGGATGCAAAGCATTTTAATTCTTAAATTTTGCAACAAGTTTAATTCTGTAGTGCTTGGAAATTGCTTCTACATACAACTTCATTGCATGTTACCATTTTAATGATCCATTATGCTTATGGATGATTGATATGTCTCGTTTCATTGTGAAATACCCTTGTTTTGGTGTTGCAAATTTAATTGCATATTGTGATCTTGGTCCTAACTTACTTTCTTTTGTTGATTATTGTCATTATATCTTGAATTTCATTTTTTGAGCAGCCATTTGTCTGTCTACTTTAAAGCAACACGGTCTTATTTTAAACATCATTGGACATTGTTCATATGGTTATGTATGCTTGTTTACATATTGGAATCGAGTACATCTTTGATCGTGGTCCTTCTGTCCAGTTCTCCTAGAAATCTCACATTTTTAACTTAGTTTTCCTTTAGGGACCACCCCCTTAGCTAACCTAGGAGATAGCTTAAACGGAGAGAGTTGGGAATAGGTGACAGCCCCTTCTCTGAGTTCCTTGCCACCAACCACACCTGTGGGGTTGAAGGCTTTTCCCACTAATTGTAGGTAGGTGTAGGCGGCAAGCGATAACAGGAAGCAATGTGGGCAGCATTACAGCAAGAAGAGTTGAGGAGAGATCTCTTAAAAATCCACTTGGAGGATGGCAGTAGCAGTTCAAAGGTCAAGAAGTAGGAAGAAGATAACACTGCCCTTGCATCAAAAGGGCAATAGAAGCAGAAAAAGAAAGATCTATCCAAGATCAAGTGCTTTCGGTGTGGTGAAATGAGACATTATGCCACACAGTGTCCTCTTAAGAAAAAAGATAAAAAGGAGGAGGAAGATCCACCAGTAGGAGCATCCAAAATTGAGGCAGAAAGAGATTGTGCTATGTCAGCTCATATTCCAATAGGAGAGAAATGGGCTGACTTGGAGTTGAGTATTTTTTAATCTACAAGCAGGTGGGATCCTTGAGTATTTCCGAACTCTTGGATCACATGTGAGCTACGACAGCCTAAAGATAGTGGCAGGATGGATAGTTGCAACAGAAGATGAGAAGACAGTGCAGTAGCTAGCAGTATTATAGCCCGATCAGTGCATAGCGGGAGTAATACTATCAATAGTTGAGCAGTAGCAGCGTAGTGCAGAGCAGTGTAGGGCCGAAACAGTGCAGTGTTTTCAGAGAGCTAGTGCAGAAACTAGTAGCAGTGAGTCTTAGTTTTCAGTTGCAAAGTTACTTGTCCAATTTCAGATGTTTTTCTGTTGCAATTAGCAACAGTGCAGCAGTGCAACAACAACAGTGGAGGAGCAGCGACAGCGCAGTGCACAGGTGGTGCAGCGCAGAGCAGAGTAGTGCTTACATAGTGTAGAGCAGTGATCACGCAGTGGAACAACATGTTTGCAGAATTTAGAGGGAGTTGCAGTACAGTGGCAGTTGGCAGCAACATGCAGAGTCAGCAGTAGTACTACTTGCAACATTTTTGTGCAGTGTTGGTGAACAACATCAACTGCACAACAACAGATGTTCCAGAAGTCAAATCAACAACACATTGAGGTGTTTTGCGAGAGAAGTTTCCTCGCTAAGAGGGAGTGTTGATTTATCGTAGCATCAGATGTGCTCTAGCTTTGTAAGTTTGTATATAGGCTAAGACACATGTATTCCATAAACCCATAAATGGTTTTGGAAAATTCCATTATTAGATGATTTAATTAAATTAATTAATCATTTTTTAATGTTTTCCTAAGTCTAAACTTGGGGAATTTGATTAATTAAAGTGTATTAATTAAATCAAGTGTGAATCTTCTAGATAAAGTCATGGATCACCTCCAAGTTAATATTAGCCTTTGATTATGTTTTAGTCTTGGCTATTGAAGGGTCAACGAAAGATTATGAGGAGGGTGAGGGGCCAATGGAAAATACACTTGATAGTTGAGCCATTGAGCATTTTCGAATTTGTGTGAGGAGACATAGCTTTTGATCAAGAACAAATCACTAGGGCTGGATTTGCTAAGTGATTTGATTCAGTGATCAGATCCAGAGAGGGGCAGAAGCAGAGATTGGTCAGGTGGACCAAGAATACATTTCAGAGTAAGGCAACATCTACGCAGGATAGAGACATCGCAGTTTCTGGCAGAGTTAACGCAGTTCTTGCAGAGAATCATGTAGAGCCAGCACAGTGTCTCTTGGAGTCAGTCCGGAGAAAGCTAGAGGCTGGGGTTTTGAGCCAAGAGGGCCAAGATCCAGCTTTAGATCAGTTGGATCATCTGCAGAAAAGGGTGACACAGTTCCTGAAGTTTGCCTACGCAGATCTAGCATAAGCAATCACAGAGAGGCAATGAGGGCACAATCAGCACTGTTTTTGATCAGCCGGAGACTTGCTGAGTGAGGTATATCTCACAGTTATTTTTGCTGTCTAGATTTCTCTGAAGGGTTTGGCGTATGTTGGCACCCTAGTTGTATTCAGGATTCTGCTGCTTAATAATACAAACCCTCAAATCTGCTGCACCGGTTTTCGCAAGTTGGGTTTTTCTGGGGAATTAGTCCAAAAATCACTGTGTCAATGTGGTTGTTTGTCATTGTTTTTTGTTCAGATTGTTTCAGCACTTAGATTCATTCCGCATTATTATTTGTGTAGACTGCTTCAGTAATTACTTCTGTATTTCAATGTAATGAAATAATTATCAAAATAATAGGAGAAGTAATTCAGAATTGTTGCAGTAGGAATCCAGATCTATGATTTTTCACATTTGAAAGTTGAAGCAAAATATGAACTTTAAGAGACAATGAGATTTGAAGCAAACTACATCTTCCCTGACATTTTAGTGTTCCTATCCTGTATAGCCATATCAAAGCTAAATGTGCCACCTGCCATCCTATATATTTTCATTTCTTTGGAGATTTTTGCACGTTCTGCTGAAGGTGGCACCATCTTTTGAACACTAGTGGAGAATCCATCTATGACATCAACATTAAATAAGGAACTACAAGAGTAAGAAATTGCATGTTTCAGGTAGATCCCTGTAGCATGAATGGGGCGATGGAGTGTGTTGTTCCATTTCTCATTAATCACTTCCTATAGAAGAAGTTGTTTTTGAAACCCCTCATCTCCCTTATCATTATAGTGGGTTTGAATGGATTCTTTGGCTCTACCCATGGCCTCATACAAGTAGCCCATTGTGGGCTTGTCTCCATCAACTAATCGAAGAACCTTTACCAAAGGTTTAGTAATGTTGCACACCTCTTGCACTCCCACCCAGAGGCTTTCTTGGTATGAAACTAACCTGCATATGGCCTCTCCTTCTGGTTTGCAGCTATATGACAAAGCATGCCACTCTTTTGAAAGAAACATTCTCTTCACATTCCACATAGAATTTAGTAAAGATTGAAGAGATATGAAACTAGTGGGAAAACGTGTAATGGCAGGGTGCACCAACTTCTTGTTGTTGGTGAATGTTTTCATGAGATGAAGCACAGATGCATGATTATATATAAATTTTGTAATTCTTTTTGATGATTCAACAATATGCTTGATAAAAAGAATTTTTCCTATGTCCTCCAACATCAAATCGATGTAATGTGGAATACAAGGTGTCCAAAATAAGGTAGGACGCCTCTCCATAAGCATCTTTCCAGTAGCAACATAATTTGCAATGTTGTCTGTTATGACTTGGACAACTTGTTGTGGACCCACCTTCTGAATGAACACGTCCAACAAATCACATAACAACCATGCATCTTTGATATGTGTAGATGCATCGATACATTTCATAATCATTGTCCCCTTGTGACAATTGACCAAGAAGTTAATAAGGATTCTACTCTTTTGATCGGTCCAACCATCTAACATCAGATGTACCCTGTGTGTGCGCATGATCCCCTCAACTCCTCCAATCTCTTATTGGAGTCAATCTTTTCATTTTGAAGAATGCGACCTCTAAAGTCATCATATGAAGTGGCTTTGTACCTTGGGCCAACAATAGAAATAGAATCAATCGTGGGCTGATAAAAGATATTGTTCCTTACAACATTGAAAGGAATATCTCTCCAAAGAAGAAACTTGCCCAAAAACTTGTTAGCTTCTCCCTTCTCCATTTTGTTTAATAACTGACGAGATAGATGGTTGTGCACCAGGTGTGGTTGTAGGAACAAAATATGATGAGGCAACTATGGGGTTGGGTGTAGATGCTAATGGTGATGAAGTAGCACGACTCTCACGATCACCTTTCAATCCTGGCACTCAACGCCTTGCTATTTGACTCTTTAGAGCTTCCTTGGTAAGTTTGGTTGTCCCTATTCTTTCCAATGATTTGGGGGCTCTTTGAATGATTTCTGGATTTGTATTTGAGTAAGGTTCTATCTCATGTCTAGGAATTTGTGCAAAGTGGAACTTCAATCTATATACCCCTGTCATATGTTGCCCACATAACTTGCAACTCATATTTGATTTGTCAAACCCCTCATCAGGTTCACCAAATTAACACAGTTGGTTCAATTTCTTTAGCATGTTTGTAACTTTGTTGAACTTTTGAGTTTTAATGTAAGATGAAGTTTGAAGTGTGAACCTAGGGCACAAGAAGAATTGCCAGTTAAAAAATTAAAATTAAAATTTGTATACAACATTTTGATAAAAATGACTTTTTTCCTTTTATGTCTCACTCACCAAAAACAATGAATTTCCTTTAAAATTCTGTTGTTTCTCATTTACCCACGATATTTAATCGCGATGTTCGGAACAAAGATAGATAGTAACCACAATCTTAGCGAAGTAAGAAAATCACATAAATTTCCCGAAGCCCAAACAAGGTTAGCCTGTGCCCACAGTTTGTGAACTTGGAGCCCAAGGGTCAGGGAACCTACAAACACTATATATTTCTTCAAGAAAAACTTGTTAGTCAAATTGAAAATCATATCACCTAAGATAAACCCAAAATATACCAATAGAATGTTTTTATTACCATCTAGTTAAATAACGATTCTTATAAAATTTTAAGCACAATATAGGAAAGCAAGCATTTGTTAAGACAATTTTAGTTTTCCCTGGAGACTCCCATGATATCAATGTTAGTGGCTTTTAAAAGACTTCATGAGTGGTTTCCTATTTTGGATATCACATGGGTTCCAGGATACCCAAATGGCCTGTATTGGAAGTTCATGTTAAATATGCCACAATTTGAGGGTGATCGATATACAACAATTGACCACATAGCAAAACTTATCAAGCATGCTTCTGAGGTTAATGTGGTTCATCTAGACAACCTCATGGAGTTATTTATTGCCTCTATTGAATACAAGCATCGATTTTGGCATTACTCGTGTAAACAATTCGATTTTCCTAAGTGAGGTCGAAATTAGAGATGGGGCCCAGATGAGACTCGAGGCAAGCAAGCATAAATAGGAGAATAGAAGCATCATTTGGGGCTTTTGACAATTTGAAAACTCATAGTTGCTTTGGCTGTTCAACTGAGCTACAACATGCTGCTTAGTGTGAAAATTCGTCTTACCTCGAATCCTATTGCAACAACTGGAATTAATTCTCCTAATTGTTAAATTAACTTTTAACATTTTATTTGCAGTTTTCTACGCACACACTGAATCAATCACATTGCAACGTACACAAATAAAATGCGGAAGAAAAATAAACGCAGGAAGAAATATATGCACACACACAAAATAACACCATTATTTTTGGAACGATGTCCCCGAAAAATCCCAATGTGGGAAAACCTGTGTAGCAGCTGAGGGTTTTTTTATTATGTAGCAGTGAAATATCTGAGTACAACTGGATACCCAAAATGTGCAATTCTGCAGAGAAAAACTGGCAAGAAAATCTAGTGAGGAAATTCCTAACTCCACAGGGGAATTTGAGCACTGACCTTAGCTCGAAATTGAGTTGTCGAAACTGTCTCTGCGCAATCTTTGCGTCACACTCACACAGTCTTTGCGTCACCCAACGTAGAATTGTGTCACCTCAAGCTGTCTCGTCAACCGCTGTCTCAGAAACTGACTGTTAAATTTGGCAACTAGGCGATACTCCACATTGAACAACTCATATGATGAAGACAATATTTTTGTTGGATTCCTCTTTCCGAGTGGTGCAAGATTGATCTAAAGATCATCTTGTTTGCATGAGCAAAAGTTAGATTTTAAATTTATTCTTTTACACGTGCAAATTGTCAAGGTCAGCCATAATTGTAATGTAGGCTCATATAAGCCCCAAAAGATGTGTTTCCACCCCTCGTTGATGGATATAAAAGGGAGAGAGTCATTCCTCATTTGGACATCATCTCATCACATATCATCTCTCCTCTCTCATTGGTTCGTACAACCTTAAAGAGCGTCTTTCTCTATTCGCACATGTGGACAGGAAGATGAGATTTTGGATTGTTTCTAGGGCAGGAAATAGAACGTTGACCAACGTTGACATTGGGTCAACATCACTCAGAAAATTGCATTTTGGAGGGGAAAATTCTGATCTTTGAAGGCTGCAATTATTGGCGCACATTTCGAGGAATTTGCGGCAATTTGACTTTTGGGTTGACCGCAGTGTTGAGTATTCTATTGACCAAGTTTGATTGAGTTTTTCAGGACTGTTTTGGGCTGACTTTCACTGTATTTGGAGGCGAGTTGATTGGGTTTGAGAGAGCTTCATTGGAGGATATTTATTGCTGGTTTGACTAATGTTGACTTTTCTAGTTAGGGCATCCTGTTGAAGTTTGTTTGACTGAAGTGAAATTTGTATATTGTACTCTCTCTCTCTCTCTGCTGAATTTCTGAATAATAATAAGAAGATTTGATCAAAGTGTTTTCCCTACATTGGGGTTTTTCCTTGGCATCTGTGAAATATTGTGTCCTCTTGTCTTGGCTTGTCTTCTGGTTATTTGTTTATGTTCTATCAACATTTACTGTCGATGTTAATGTGATTGCTAATCTGGAATTGAAATTGGTCTAATAAGAAACGATTGAAGTAAATTGCTTTGAGCATAGAACATACCATTATTATTTAAAATTAACATGGTATCAGAGCTCAGGTGAAGACAAAGCCAAAGCAAGAGTAAGAAGAGAAATAACTAAAATTTGTTGGACAAGGACAAGGGTCAATGGCTTCGTCATTATACTTCAAATCTGATGACAATCTCATTGATAAGTCTGATTATCATGCTTGGAAAATGTCCTTGGATTTGACTTTGGAGGAACAAGAAGTTATGGACTATGTGCAGGGAAAGATTATTGAGCCTCCTTATAATGCACTGACTGTCACTAAGACAAAGTACAAGAAAGGAGAAGTCATAGCGAAGAAGATCATCTGGGATTCTATTCACAAGCATTTGGTTGCTTATATCTCCGAGCTGGGCACATATAAAGAGATGTATGACACGTTAGTTGGAATGTTCAGGGCTAGCAATGCAAACCAAGTTCTCTTTTTGAAGAACAAAGCTAAGGAAATCAAGATGGATAAAGGAAAATCAATCCAATCCTACTTTATGAGGATCACTGAAATAAAAAATGATGTCTTATCTATTGGAAAGGTCATAGCTGACCGAGAGCTTACTCTCATTGCTCTTGGAGGTCTTCCCCAAGCATGGCATGTATTCAATACCACTATTCTCAATAATAACATAATTCCCAATTTTGATGAATTGTTGACGAGATGCACTCAAGAGGAGACAAGGATGATGGAGAGAGACAAGCTCTCAAATGGAAATGAACGTATTGCTTTCTTCGCTCATGCAAAGAAGAATAATAATGTTGTGTTGGGATCCTGTGATTTAGCAGATTGGCATACTAAATGACAAGGCAACACATAAACTAGTCTTTAGAGCTCTAGGATCTAGCCCTCCTAGTCTCAGAGAAGGATCTCTCAATTGTTTGCAAAGATATGACTTGTTTGCTTGTAAAAGGTTGATTTTTATGCTAGTTATTAAGCTTGATTTTGTTTGATCATTTGATGGGACATGATGATCTAGGCAGCATAGATAGGAAAGGGAAATCTCTAAGTCATTGGGCAATGGAGTCACGTAGAAGTTTGTAACAAGTTTGTAAATGAATCAGGGGTATCACAGGGCAAATCTAACTTGGCTATTGGATCTACAAAGTCTTTCAGGTGAAATGAAATGAACATTAAGGGTTTAGAATGAAAAGCAGAACTAAGGGCAATTAAGAATCCTTAATTATATGTACTTCTCAACAAAACATCATTTGAACATGAAAAAGTATTTTATAGACAGGGCTAACCATGAATTCTACAAATCACACTTTAGCAAATAACAATTTCAAGACAAACTTTCAAAATGAAATCTAAGAGTCGAGGAACACTCTAATTCATCAAAGATTTCACTTTCAAGGATAAGAAAACATTCAAGATTCACAAATAATTGTATTCATAGAAGAGGGAACTCTTAGACATCTTTGATTATAGCTATAAAGACCTTCAAAACAGTGATTTAAGCAAGAACAAAGGGTATGATCAAAACAGACCTCTTTGGCAGATTGTAAACAATGGTACTTTAAAGGAAGACTTCAGAAACAGTTTTCAAGTGGCAGCAAGTAAGCAGAGAAAACCATAAATCATTCTTGAGACCAAGCAAGAAATGATGAAAACAGAATGGAAAACAGTAAAAACATTAACAGATTAAAATACTTCATTAACAACCAAGCTCAGGGATCCAATGACAGAGCTTTCTCCATCAACAAATAGGTCAAAACATCCACAGGTTCCAAAACATCAAATTTCTTTCAACTTCAGCAGAACTATGTATTACTTCAAGGAGTTATCAAAATGCCCCACATACAATGAGTTCGAATGCAGTGTTTATGTTGCAAATGAGAAGGTGGAACCATCTAGGGTTCAAAATGTTATTAATGACATAGTAAATGCACTCCTATCCTTAAAAACCATGCAAGGCATACGGTAGGAATGTCTCTCAAATACTTCTCTGTGTAATAAATCTGTCTTTACTTCCTGAGGATGAAATAGTTGAAAAGATTGACTTTGAGGCCTTTTTCTGTCTTTATATTAACTTTTCTGACAATTTATAATATCTTCTTTAGTGTAATAACTGTTTATTTGGCTTTTGAGACATAAAGTAAGTGAAAGGTGTCAATTTTGATTTATCAAGTAAATAACTGCTCCTTTGATGTATCCAAGGCTATATTTAAGCCTAAGTTTTCTTGATTTAATTATAAAACTGCTCTTTAGGCCTAATTTGCCTTTATTTCATCATTAAACTATGTTTTAAGCCCTGATGATGCTTTTTGGCCTTCATAATGCAACATTGTTGTCTTTTTCCCTTCATACACTGCTTTAAACCTTTAAACTGCAAGATTAAATCTTCTAATCTTCGGTCTTTGACTTTAATCTTCATCCTTTAACCTTTAATCTCCACTGTCTTTCTTCTGTTTTCTTTGTCAGTGTGCAGGTGGCTTTTAGTGCGTTGGAGGGTTTGATTGTATAACCAGTGCTCATAAAACACTGATCAAACCATGAAATTAACCCTGGAAACTTCTATTCTGCATTATTTGGGCTTCAAAGTTGGTAATCTTCGGCCCTGTCCCTTTATGGGCTGTGGAAAGGGTTTTCGCCTTTAGAACTGCCATCAAACCCTGCATAAAACAAACAAAAACATTATAAAACCCTGCGGTATTGGATAGACTGCTTGTAGAGGCTGGTGGAGGGCGGTTTATGGAGCTATGCAGAGGAAATGAATGCGCAAAAGGGATTTTATAGAGAAAACTGCAAAAAATAGGGTTTAAAATTCGATTTATGGCGCGGAAATGAAAAGTGGTTTTGCGAAAAAACTAGGGTGGTTTTCGTGCGAGGCAATGGTGGTAAGCGGTTTTGCCGCGATCGAATGCGATACGCGTCGTTGATCGCCATGTGTCCCTTATGAAACCACCGGTTTCGCGTGGATTTGGGTTGTTAAACCTTGACACAAAAATCCGTGCAAAACACGATGTGAACCGTTGGATCTGGAGGTGTAGATCCAACGGTGGGGGAGGAACGCGATGGGGAAAGGTGCATGGTGGAAGGGAGGTGGTGGAGGCCAGGTGGCAGGAATGGATTGGACGGGCGGTAGGGTAGTGGGCGGTGGGGCCGAGCTAGCGTCAGCTGCTTTGTCGTGGAGCGGCTGGGTTGAAAGTTTAAGATCTTATGGGAGCAACAGTGGCCGTTTAGATCACGCAGATCGACGGTGTGGATGCGTTGGAGAAATGTCATGGTGCGGTGAGATGGCGGATGGAGGAAAAAAAGGAGGTGCCCTGATGGCCGTCGGATCTAGGCCTAAGGCCTTTGATCTATGGCTAGGATTGCTCCGCGATTTGATAAGTATGGCAGGGGAAAATATAAAGAAAAATGCGTTTAGCAAGGGGCGCGGGGTAAAATAAAGGTAAGGGAAGGGGGCTGGAAGGAAAGGGGCGGGAAGGGTCAGGTGGAGGGTAAGGGGACCGAGAGCGGAGAGATAACGGGCTAGAAGGTAGATGGGAGACAGACAAGGAGAGGAGTGATGACAACCGCTGATCTTGGTAGATCGACGGTGGGGATCTTATCAGAGGTTGAACATCGGTGGAGGAGAACAAAAAATTGAAACGAAGAAAAATGCGAATTGCCAATGCCGATGGGGGCTAAAGCCTGGTGCTGGGGCACGGTCCCGTGGAGAGATAAGGTGACCGGGAGCCAAAGAAAAGGGGCCAAGGGCTAGCGCGGAGAATTTAGGCGCTTGGTTCCGGCGCTTGGTCTTATAGCGGAGAAAGGAGCGAAAGGATTAAGCCCTCAGGGGCTTAAAGCCTATATGCAAAAAAGGTCAAAAAAGGTAAAAAACAAAGGTTTTTTAAGCCTTTTTGGATGTTCCGATAGGATAAAATAAGCATTTTTAAACCAAATAAAAGGGTTCTATCGGTTTAAAAAGGGTTTTTTAGAGGAAATGAAGGTTAAATGAGAAGGGAAAAGAGGAGATTTTCAGTGGAAATGGAGTTTTTATGAAAGAAAGAGGTCCTTTTGAATGGGAAAATGACTGTTGGGATAGGGGTAAATGAGTGAAATTTTATTAGAAAATGGATAACTTAGGGATAATGAACACAATTAGATTTCCAAAATTCAGAAATTTTCATGAAAAGTTTGTTTTGGAAATTCATGGACTAATCTAGCGATCATCAGATATAACATAATTTATAGATGGCTAACATGTTGGTCCAAGAAATCAAGGTCAAGGAAGATTGAGATTCAAAGGAAGGAAGGGTAGATGTTACAATTGTAACAGGTTTGGCCATTATGCTAGAGAATGTCCTAATAAAAGGGACTCACCTCGAGATGATGACTACAACAACAACAACAACAATTTCAAGGGAAATGGAAATCAAAGGAACAACATGCTCAACAACAAAGGAAAGAGAAAGGCTTCCACTACTCGAAATGGAAAAGGAAATGGTCAACCTTTCAAGAGTCAAGAAACTCCAGGTATGATGAATCTAAGGTTGTAGATAACAAGCAAAAATAAATTTTTCTTATATCTACGCTCTCTGCTGCATCTTCTCCCGACACCCTGGATAATTGGTTGATTGATAGTGGTACCTTGTTGGGCTGTAACTGCACATAACATGGAGAAGTGGTCCCTATAGGGAAATCATAAGACAAAGGCAACATAGAAACAATTAAGATAGAAAACACAGCAAGGGCAGAGTCCTGAGCAAGGTTGGGTCAATTCGCACATGCGTTCAACTCGAGTTGTGAATGCTAAAGAAAATATAGTCGTGAATGTGGGGCAAGTATTCCATGAACAAGTATGAAATGACCGGGCGCAACCAAAGAGCCAAGGTCGGCAAATGACAACAAGGGGAGCAGTTAGGACCGTTGATCTGAGCATCGGTCAATGGCGGAGATTAAAATCGCAGTTGTAGAGCGCAAGTGTTGCAAGATAGGTGCAAAGGGTAAAAGTTAAAAATGCTGAAGTGCGATGTGCTATGGCGGTGGGACCCAACCACCCGCTAGACCCCTTTTCATTCCATTTCCCTTGAAAATCACTAAACCTTACCTTTTCCACCTTTTTGCCTCATTTTTCTACTTTACCTTCTTTCACCGCTATATCATTGGTTTCGTTTACCATCCACTTCCTTATTCCCCAATAGCGATTAAAGTGGGACCATCCCTCCACGTCACCCTTTCTTCCCCACCCTCCATCGAAGATCGCATATTATAAAACTTTCACATCGCAACTAAAACTTAAAAACCGTGATCACCAACTTGCATGTATTGCATCGCATTTGTTTCAAATTACCTTTGAAATGCTCACAATCTATTCAGTTTAACTTGCGACGCAACGGATGGCCCACCACAAAAGTTCTGCCCCTCCACTTCACAGACGTTTCCAATACATATCACATATCATACACAACATCATAAAGCTTTGCCTTACCACATAAAACATTTGCCGATTGATAAACCCCGCCGATTGCGTGGGCTCCACTTCTCCCTGACACATTATCCTCAAATTAGCACAAATCGCACTTCGCGGTTTTAAGCGTTTACCTTATTTCCCAAATGCTAAATTCTGCGATGAGCGATGTGGGTGGGTCCCTCTCCCCGCACTTCACGAATTTTAGATTTTAAACTCCCCCTACTTATAGTTAAAACTTAAAATTTGCGATTTGCGATGCAGTACGGTCCCACCTTCCCTCCATGTCACTTACCTTATCCCCGCACTTCGCACATCGCACATTTTAGAGTTTACCTTTACTGCTTCATGGTAAAGAGTTGTGATTGCGGTGTAGTTGGGCCCCACCATCATTCTCGCCGTTCTCATTCGTTTTCACACATCTCATCACCGCTAAGCCCTCCGCATCCCTCCGTCACCTCAGCTTCACCCCAATGCATCTGACTGTCCTTGTTTCATTTCGCACCCCTCGCAGCTTTCGAGCTTTAACCATGGGGAGGGGGTCTGAAATGGGCGATATCCATTACCGCCCACTCCTCCATGTGTCGTCCTCTCGTCATTTCCGTTAATTTTGGACAACTAGGTCCAAACTCCATGTTGTGATGCTCAGATGAAGATAGCAATATTTTTATTGGACTCCTCTTTCAGAGAGGTGCAAGATCGATCTAAAGATCATCTTGATCCGATGAGCAAAACATTTATTTTGAATTTATTCAAAATATGTGCAGGTCGGCCTAAAGGTTTGGAGCCCCAAGCAGTTGTGTCAGACACCCTCATTGATGGATATAAATTGGTCAACGTTGGAGGACATTTTCACTCATCACATCCTCACACATTTCTTTCTCATCATCTGATTGGTTCGATCACCTTGGAGGCTCTTCTCTTCACACGTGAGAAATTTCCGCAAGGAGAAAAATTTGTTTTCGGCCTAGGGTTTCTACTGTAGCATTGACTTTGGTCAATGCATGGTCAAATCGACCTGAAACTCTCCCAATCTTTTGATTTCCTCAATCCGCATTTTTTGGCACAATTCTCGAGGCTGGATAACTACCCTCTCCCAACGATGGACTAAATTTTGCAGAATATTGTTGGCTGACAAAGGATGTCTATGCTTGATGGTTTTTTAGGGTACAATCAGATACTTGTACATTCGGAAGATCAAGTAAAAACAGCTTTTACCACACCATGTGGCACATTCATATATGCCAAGATGCCGTTTGGTCTGATGAATGTAGGAGCTACCTTTTAGAGAGCAATGGACAGTTCTTTTGCTGAGGAGAAGGACAAGATGGTGGTTGTCTATCTAGATGACATAACAATCTTTTCAAGGAGGGAAGAAGATCACTTGAAGCACCTAGAAAGGATTCTGCTGAAGTGTAGAAGGTTTGGTATTTCTCTCAATCCCACTAAAAGCATCTTTGATTTAACTTAAGGTAAATTACTTGGACATATTATTTCAAAAGATGGGATTAAGATTGATCCAAACAGGGTCAATGCAATTCAGAAAATGGATTTGCCTAGATGCAGAAAAGAGATTCGGTCTTTCCTTGGAAAGGTAAATTTTGTGAGGAGGTTTATTCCTAATTTTGCCGAGATTGTAAAGGACATAACAAAGATGCTGAAGAAAGGAGCTGACATCAAGTGGACAACAGAAGCAAAGGACTCATTTGAGGAAATAAAAAAGGCACTCATCCAAGCTACCAGTGTTGATCAACCCGGATTTCTCAAAAGAATTTTTGGTTTTTACATTTGCATCAGAAGATACAATTGTTGGAGTTTTGTTGCAAAAAGGACAACAAGGTACTGAGCAACCCATTTCATTTTTAAGTAGGACATTAGCTAACTCAGAGATGAAGTACAACATCTTAGAGAAGCAAGCTGATGCCTTGGTCAAGGCGATCAAAGATTTCAGAATTTACATTTTCCATTCTCATATTATAGCTTTTGTTCCTAATGCTGTTGTGAAAGACATCCTAACTCAAGCTGATCCTGATGGTAATATGGGGAAATGGATTGCTAACTTGCTGGAATATGATATAGAGATAAAGCCCACAAAATTGGTCAAAGGTCAAGGCCTAGCAAAGCTGATGGCACAATCAAACTGTGACTGTTGTGACATGAATTTAATTGCAAAAATTTCAGAAATTTCAGATGAAAAGGAAGAGCTGATCCCCATTGAAGAAAAGTACATCATTTCAGATTGTTACAAAGACATTATTTTTGACTTACATCATCATAGAGCACCTGCTGAGTAGACAAAGTCCAAGGCGAGATTTGTGAAGTTAAAGTCATTGAGGTACTGCATCATTGACAAAAATCTGTATTGGAAGGATACCGGTGGTATTTTGTTGGAAGAGGACGCTGAAAAGGTGATTGAGGAGTTTCAAAAAGGAGATTGTGGAGGTCATCATTATTGGAAGGCTACAACAAACAAGACTCTTAGAGCAGGGTATTATTGGCCTACAATGTTTAAAGATGTTTACAAAAAGATTGCTGCCTGCCATGAATGCCAGATTTTTGATGGTAAGAAGAAGCTTGTACCTTTACCCTTGATGCCTATTTATGTTGAGGCGCCATTTCAATAGTGGGGGCTAGATTTTATTGGTGAGATTCATCCATCATCTTCAGGTCAACATCGCTGGATTCTGACAGCAACTAACTATTTCACCAAATGGATTGAAGCAATCCGAACTAGGCAAGCAAATGATTCAGTCATCATTTCATTTTTGGAAAATAATATATTGTCTAGATTTGGCTGCCCTATGAAGATCATCACTGATAATGCACAGGCTTTTAAGTCTAAGAAGCTGATTAGTTTTTGTCATCAATATCATATTTCACTTTTGCTGAATCTTCTAACAAGAGCATTGTGAGGATTATTAAGAAGGTGTTGTAGGAGAATAAGAAGTCATGGCATTTGAAGTTGAAGTATGCTTTGTGGGCTGATAAAGTGTGCACAAAGAGGTCAATTGGAACTTCACCTTATGAGCTTGTTTATGGAGATGAAACCATTTTTCCTACATCCTGAGGAGTGCCTGTCATGAAGCTGCTACAAGGATTGGAGGAGGAGTGAAATGCAATTCAGAGAAGGATCAATCAATTGATAGCTTTGCAAGAGAAGAGGGAGGAAGTCTATAACAACAATCAACAATCTCAAAACAGAGTAAAGAAGACATTTGACAAGAAGGTCAAGGAAGAAAATTTTTAAATCCAAGATGTGGTTTTGAAATGGGAGGCTAGGATTGAAGAGAAGGGGAAACATGGTGAGTTTGAGAACATTTGGAAAGGTGCATTCAGAGTAGCTGCATTCCATGGGAACAACACTTACATTTTGCAGGAGATGGATGGACAACCATCTGCTGGAGGGCCTGTCAATGTCAGGTTTTTGAAGCACTACTCTTCTTAAAATCCGTTGATCATTTCATTCCATTGTATATATTCCATTTTATGGGTTTTTCTGCTAATAATGACAAGCTGATCATCAAGCTTGAGCCCGAGGTGAAGGCCATTAGAGTTTGAAGAAAAAGCTTGGCAAGTTTCAAAATTTTTTGTTTTCAAGAAAATGGATAGCAGCACTGGAACTACTGGTTCTTTGGTGTACCACTGGGGTACACCATCTCAAGTGGAGCCACTGTTATCACCCAAAAAAATGAAACATCTTTTGACAAAGTTATAGAGGTTCATGTGTCAAAGGTATGGTTGTAGGATTCATTTTTTATATAATTGGTCAAGGAAAATTTTAAATTTTTCTTGTTTAAGCTTACCCTAAGGTCCAAACCCGCTCACTTTCAAATCCCCTCATCTCACATTACTCATAATTTTCTGACAGATTTCAATTCCCAAGATTTTTGTACCGAAATAGTCGTTTTAGCCAAAAAACCACAGTTTCGTAGCGAAATACACTGAGAAATGTCACTTTTCGCCACGAAAGTGTTGATAATTTCGTAGCGAAAACCTCCATATTTACATTAAACACGTCACGAAAGTGTGGTTTCCTGTCTGTCTTGTCATATTTGCTGTTAGGTGTCAGAATATCATTGGGAAAGGGTAAGTTAGATACCATTCGGGTCATTGAGGGATAAAATCAAGGTACATGGTCAGGTCTAAAGTCATCATCACCATTTTAGGCATGTATAAGTCATCATTGAGTTGAGTGGACATCAAACTTCAAAATCTTTCCTAATTTAGTCATTTCTCATTCTTCATTTCTTCTTCGCATGATATCAAGCTCTGGAGAGCTATTGCATTGAGCTAAAGCTGTCGCTGGTATTTTCAAAGGTTTACAGAGATCACTGATCAAGCGAGGCTGAGAAGGCATTAAAGAAACCATGGCAGAAAAAAGAAGGACAAATAAGGGTGGACAATGTCTGAGATATGAACCAACAGATATGAATCTGATCAATGAAGACCCAACAACTGTAGAAGTGTTCAGAAGGACAGGTTGCTTACAGTTTTGTGAAAGATTACAAGGCTACCATGTAGAAGTTTCCAAGGAATTTGCTTTAAATTTCAGTGGAACAGCTACCAAAGTGGGGATGCTTAATCTTTCCATTACACCAGAGGTCATTGCATCAACAACAGGTATTCCAAGGGGACAAGAGAAGTGGTTCCAAGGGTTCAAGTTTAACATGGAGCCATGCAAAGAGTTTATGAAGCCTGAAAACAGTGAAATGGACTTCATCAATGCTATTTCAAGGAGTTGCATGAAGGATAACTACTCATAATTGTTGCTCATCATTCAAAAGTATTTTACTTGTGAAGGGAGATACCATAAAGTCTACTCATACCATTTCAAGCTACTCCTACACGTTACTGGTAAGATATCTCTTGATTTGCTTTTCTATTTACATAGAAGTTTTGTAGAAATTTTTGAATCTTAATTCTTATGCAGAAATTATTTCTGTTAGTTTGGTTAAGCTTTTCCTACTTATACAAGTTATCAACTGAATAAATTCAAGTTCACATCAAAGCAAAACACATAACAGATCTCTACCAATTCAAATCTAGAATAAGCACATGCACACATAGACAAAGTGACAGTTATTTCTGGACAAACTGTCCTCGGAAAAACCCAATGTGGGAAAATCGATCTTTGGTTGTTGCAGGGCTCTATTATTAAGAATATTTTTGAATACAGAACTCTGGGTTCCAGATCTGGAAAACCCTCCAGAGAAAACTCTAGATCTGCAACACCTCGCTGATCTAAGACCAACAATACTGACTGATGCACATCCTCAAACGAGATTTACAAAACTCAGCCAAATCTAGGCCTAGAAACCCCAGATCTGCTCCTGAAAGACACTGCGTCAGCCTCTGAAGACCTCCAAATGCTCAGCGCTGTCACTGGAAGGGACTGCGTTACCCCAGACTGGGTGACGCAGTCACTACGCTGTCCCTAAGGGTCTCTGCGTAACCCTTGAAGGGTTTCCTGAAAATCATGTTGTTGCTGCTGCTGCTGCCTTCCTCTGCGTTGTCTTTCCTGATCTCTTCTCTACTTCTTGTGTATTCTAGACCCCGGGATCAGATCATCCCCTTTGTCTAAATTCCCCTCTCTGCAACTGAAACACTTGAGAATTCTTAGCAACCCTGCCCTAGAATCTCAACTTAGCTTCAGTGCTCTGACTCTGTGTGT
>CM076571.1:245551781-245705928 GCA_034641835.2 Pinus albicaulis
TGTGTAAGATATGTGTCCAAATGAGATTGACTTGACTTGCATTTATCAATTTTTCCTTTAGGACAACTTACAAGGGAAAAGAGGGTCTTCTCTGGATGAGGAAGGTTGTCCCAAGGAGAGAATTTTTCCCTAATCTTCCAAACTAACAGTGCAAAAATTGAGCTTGCAAACCCAGAATCATAAGATTTTCACACATACACTAATTTCCATACACAAAATATTTTCCAAAGGGAGCTTACATAGTGAAATCCTAAAACTACTCATCATCAAAGTCATAATGTTCCAAGTAACACAACCATCTTAGCTGCTTGATGGAGAAGTTGGCCCATCTTGTTGGACACACCAACGATGTGGCACTACATATGTCGTGGTACATCCTCAAGCTAGGTAAGTGATACACCCATCATGAGCCCCTCCACGTTCCACTGCACTTTCCTCTGCTCGTTGCAGTTGGTGTCCTCCACCTCATTAATCTCCTCTTGGGCTACTAGTGGCTCCACTGCTGTCACTTCTCCTCATCATTCATAAGGGGACTCGCTCTTGGGTCTCCATTGTGCAACATTTGTGTCATCAAACATTTTAATGATTAGTGGCGTGTACCATCAAAAACATTATAAAACATAAAAACTTTAAAACATTTCACTTACCCAAGTCTCCCCATTGCTCACTAGGGGGCAATATCAGGTGAGGGTCCCTATGGAATTCTACTCCTACATATGCCTAAACATTAATTTGTACACACTAGTTATCCAACCACTCAAAGGATTCACTTTCATATGCTTGAAGGGTTGCTCTACCCCCTATTCTCGATAATAAGTTAATCCACCTATCCATACTTGGTTTTGATCTCCTTGGTTGTGCTATCACAATCTATGGTTATAAGAACTCGCTCAAAGAATAAAGACACCATGATACTACCATATCCAAAAATACTCTATTTACATGCTCTTCACTTGGTCAACTGCTCCTTTATGTTCACAAGTAGACCTTCACTCCATTTGAATACTGTTAGTCTCAGACACAACATTTTTATGTCCACCTAACTTTTGGAAGTTATATGGGGACTCATTTTACCCACCACATGGGTCGAGGTGCATACGATGTTGCGAAGTGGGAAATATATCACTTCCTTAATCAAAATTTTCCCACCTTCTTTCCGAGTCATGGGAGTGCAGTATGCTACCATCCATTCTTCCACTAATCTCTCACCTACTAATCTACCTATGGATGCCCTCATTATGGCCCATCACCTTAACAACCCTATGAGGAAGAAAAATTCCTCCACCTCTATATTCAATGCTTGTAATCTTGAAGTGCTTCTCAACAGGATCTCACCACTGAATCATCCTATCCAGAAATCCAGGTTTCCCTCTCATGCGTTAGGTTTAGAAAAAATTCAATAGGCTGAAGTTACACAAAGCTCTTATTATCCCTAGATATACTATTGCACCTTCATCATCGTAGCCATGTTCTCTCTCTCTCTCCACTCAATCATAGTGAAATCCTTGCAAACCCATCATATATCTCATCATGTGAAAAAACTAGGTCAAAATAACACTCCCCCGACTCTAGATCTAAAAATGAAGCCCTTCAATGCTTTGCCACAATGTCAATTATGAATCAGAAGGCTAGTAACACTCTATCCTAGTGTTGGCCAGCATTGCTAGACTTTTATTGTTATATTTGGTTTAAAACAAAGTGTTTAAGTGACCATGATTTGAGTAGGGGGTCCCCACATCCAAAATTCAAGGAAAACATTCATAAAATTTATACCAAAAGAAAGAGGAAGGGATAAGGAATAACCTGATGGTGTCATAATCTATTTTCGTGGCCTAATTCTCTAAAGATATAGAAGAACAAGATTTGGCGACAAGAGGGTGTTATCAAATTTTGTCTCTAAGTGGGGTTGCAATATCCCTATTTTCGACATTCTATAAATAGAGAATACACATAAAGGTTAGGGAGACCCAAGAAATAAAATATATAAATATATTAATTGTGGAAATTAATATATAAATGTGAAAATAGTACCATGATGTAAAGACAGCGTAAATTGAGACCAAGTAAAAATCCATGAGGATGGACTAGATTCCAAAGACTTTCCCAAAATTCTCCAAAAATCCTTGGAGAAAAATAAAATAAGATAAATTTTATTAGATGGGAGAAAAAGGTCTAATAAAATCCTCAGTAAAGTGGAAAAATACTGAGAAGAGGTAATAATAAAACTAGAAAGTGGAAAATCTAGTTTTAAAGAAGCTTTTGTGGAAGAAACAAAAGTAAAGCCTAGGCTAATGGAAACAACATCACAAATTAACTGGATGCAGCTATGGAAACATGCCGAGGGAAAGCAAGCTTAAATAAGCTATTCCTAGTTAGAAACAAGGTTTTCTACACTGTGGAAGAATTTGTCTCTACTGGGGGGGAGCTGTGGATTAAGCTCAAGGTTGGGTGGAAAATAGTCTTTATCAGATTGTTATGCACATATTGTTAAATTTTGTCTTATGTTATTGTTATATTTTATGAAATTATGATGTAGTCAGATATGGTTATTTTTTATGAACTATAGTTGAAATATTTATACATTTAATTATAAATTAAGTGTAATAGTCTGATGTGTTCAGAAATGAGTCGTTGTTGTATGTATTTAATATAATTTTAACCATAGATGGTATAGTTAATTATTATGTATGGTTACATATACTGAAAGAAATATTTTTACCAACACGCAGAATATCTAAACCAAAGGGAATGGTCTAAATCTATTGTTAGGTCCATTTTATAAATTTTATTACAGATATAGAGAGCACAATTTAGCTCAATCATAATCATAACTGTAAATAAGTGAAAAGATAGAAGGATCTAAATAAAATATGGTTTAGTCATATAAACATATAATTGAATGATGCACAGACAATCTAGAGGTAAATTATAAATAGAATAGTGAAACTACAAATCTGAATAAGAAAGAGTACTTCAGATTTAAAATAAATATTTTCTATTCTATGCAAATTTAGGCATATAGAGACAGATATGTACTGAAAAAAAATATGTTCAAAGTTCATATAACAGTTCTTACATATAGGAACTTCCTCTGATAGAGATGAGTATAAAAAAATCTTACAATTCAGTTAACCACATTAATTACAATAGTTTAATTACATCTTGACTTAAAGTCATCCATTAAATAATTCAACTATAGAGTGTAGAGTTTAAATTGGTAAATAATATAGATGGCTGAAACCTCTATACTTGGACTCCCGGCCTGGAAGAAGACGAAACGTGTCATCAGATCTTCTAACTTGTGATTGAAATTAATTGTAGTGGAATTGAAGGAAAAATAAAATACCTGTAAAGAAACATATACAGTTGTATTAGAATAATACTAATTAGAATAAAAAGAGTTTGTAAAAGATAGAGAAGTCTTATAAGAAAAAAAATTACAAACTATACCTGGTTAAGGAGCAGTAAGGTTGAAACTCCTCCTGTACATGAAAAAATAAAATATTAAGTTCAGAAAATGAAAAGAGAATGAATGAATGTGAACATTGTAATAAATTAAAAAGCAGAGCTAATTAATTAATTACCGAAGAGGATGACTGTAACCTCATACAGTGTATCTGGACATACTTGAGCAAAACTATGTAAGTCTAGAAAAAGGGATTTTCCATGATCAGAATATAAAAAGGAAATTTTATTCTGATAATTAAATGGAATTAAATTCAATTCAGAATAATATCTTTTTATAATAATTCCAAAACTGAGTATATCAATTTAATTGTATATACATACAAACTAGACTGTATATGTTATATAGCATTGTGAAATACAAATATTATAACTAAGATAATTACAGAGCATCATTATAGTCATAGTGAAATTGGAAAATTTTCCTGAATAGACATCTCAATTAAAATAATTTCCATACCTCGGACGAGGCTCTAAAAAACCAACACTATGAATTAAAGGAATTTGAAACGAAATAGATAGAGCCAACACTATGAAGTAGGGTATTTCGAGTTGAGAACGAAACCCATTTAGGTTTGTATCGAAGAACCCTCTCTGTCAATACGAATAGAATTCGAATATATATCTGTGTGTGTGTGTGTGTAAACAGAAAATGTTAATAAAGAACTAAAATATGCTTCAGTGCAAGGAAATTGAGATACAATCAAGGTAAACCTTTACACTCAGTAAACCAAATCAATTTACAGAAAAATTGGAATTTTATAAATCGAAATTGGGGTAGGCATTTCATATACCAGTTAATGGTAATACCAAAATGGTTTTGAGCATTTGAAAACCATAATAAAAATACTGTGTAAAGAATACAAAGGGGAATATATACCCCGTGACTGTAAAAATTTCATGCCATGAGCATAATCGTTTTACTGTAAATTTATAAACATGGACTGTGGAGAAATAAAAATTTGGGGCCATAATTTTCGTATACCATTAAATGGTAGGAGGAAACGATTTTAACCTTTATAAATCCATCAATACGATGATTGTTTTAAAGACACAGATTGGAAAATCTACAATTTGAAAAACCACAGTAAAGATGGTGATAAAAAATCAACAGTAAAAATCATAATAAAATAACCACATGGAATAACAATTGCTCTGTAGATGGAGTTAAATTGATTTGGGAAAAGTTTGTTTAACCATTCGAATAAATTACTATATGTATGGATAAACCCTATAGCTATTGAAAGACTCATAAACGAGAATTTTTTCAGTAACAAAAAGGAACAACGCAATTAACTGAGAGTTTAAATCTGTGAAGTTTGAAACCCTACCTAGTTAAACACGCTGAAATATTCAGAGAAATAGCGTAGGTAAGTAAGAGGGAAACCTTTGTTTTGGCCATAATGAAATTTTGGAGAAGCCCAAATAAATTCGTGGATAAACTTGAAAAAATTTCAGAACCTGCAAGCAAAGATGAATTTCATTATTAAAACTTGAATGAGAAGGATAATGATGCACAGATATAGTTGATGCCAAGAAAGCAGAACAATGTATTAACTGTACAACTGAAAATCACTTTCGTTGCATATAGAACTGATTTCAATGAATGTTGAACGAAAAAACGATGTGCCTTACCTGAGAATTATGCACAGTAGAATAAGTTATGGCTTTGATAACCATGGGGAGGTTAATATAATGCATATACGAGGATGTCTCCAGTTTTAGTAATAGAGACATGACAGAAACAGAGGATAGGTCTCTCTGCTAGGTTTTTCACAAATGAAAATGAAGAAACTAATACAAAACCCTCGCCATAGTCAATTCGACTTGGGAGGGTATACGAAACAATATCCATTGTTTAAACCATAGCAAATCTACCCTACAGGTTTCTCAAGGGTAAATTAAATCATTCAATTGTATATGTGATCACATGATTTTCAGGTGTTGGAGGTACCAACATTAAACATGTTGGAAAATCGAGAAGGTAAGTCTTCAATGCTCATGAAATTCCATGACCGGTTGGTTTTAGGTTTGATAACAAGGGCACCCAGGTGAAGCCATGGGAGAAGACCTTTGGACATACAGGTATGTGTGGAGAACTATGTTGTTTCACTTAGCGCTAAAATGTTTACGGTAATACTGCTGCATGCACTCCAGTGACACTAAATCTGGGCGGAGGTCCTTAGGGCTTTTAAGAGTGACATTAGTTGATTCTTGAGTGCAATTGTAGTTTTATAGTTTTTATGAATACTTGGATGGTAATTTTAGGAAGGACAATGGTTGTTATAATCCTTTAAGTTGTTAAGGATAGGTACGTATAGCTTGTGCTAGTCATGACAAAACTGTCCATGGCCCATTAGGCGACCTGGTTAAAAACCTGCAGCTGTAAAGTGGGGTCTCTACAGTCTTACATTTTCTATCTCTCAGGTTTCGAGGAGTGATCATGGCCCTTTGGGGTTTTGAATGTGCCGAAGCCATTCGGTGACCTGGTTAAAAAACCTGCAGCTGTGGCGTGGGGCCTTTACAGTTTTACTTTTTCTTGCAGTATTTTATTTCTTCTTGCATTAATGTTATAGAGGTTGGAGATACTGGTTTGCGAGGAAATATTTCGCTTTGTAGTAAAGCAGATGATCATTTTATATTGTGTAGGCAGTTTTTTCAGAGAATACACTCACATTTCCTGAACATGTTAGAGGCACTTCTTCTTAGATGCTTACTATAGAAAGAGTTTTACCCTACAGCTTATAGATGGGTGAAACCAGAATGATGTGGGGATAATAGGGAAATTGGAGGAACGACAACCCTGGTTTGGAGGAAGGGGCCACAGATTGGAATTTCCTGTTATTGTGGGGTACAGGTGACCGTTCTGGTTTTTCCGATCTATTGACCGATCGGTTTCGATTTTCTTTAGGAGTAAGGGGTGTTTTTCCGACAACCTCGATAGAGCAAGCTCACCTAAAGGACGGTACGACAGATAGGCAGTTATGTTCTCTGTACCTTAGTGGTGAAGCCTGAGGCACGCAATATTATTTCTGTTTCTACGGAATTCTTATTTCTGAGCAACGCGGGGTGTTCGATAGCCGCCCATCATTGAAGTCTTCCATTACACAGATGTCAGAGGAGATTATGCTGAGAGTGAAAGATCAAATGGGATATTGGTGATGGTACTAGCTGCCGACGGATGCGGGACGTGTCACTCTGAGCGGGCGTTTTTCTAAGGAACACAAACTATTCTCTTATCGAGTTTGTTGAGTTGGGGTGGTTAGTGGAGTTTTGGTACACCTCGAAGGAAAGAATGACAGACAGGCAGTTATGACCCCAGTACCTTAGTGGTGAGGCTGGCGACTTGTGTTTTTATTCTATTTAACTATGAAAATCAAATCATGTGCACTGTGGGGCGCTGGGTAATGTATATCATTAATGGTTTCCACAACCATGATGTAAGGGAAGTTTTATGCGATGCATTACAGCTTTTATTGGAAATCCATGATGATGCCAGCTGGCAATGGTTTCTGGACGTGTCCTTTTGAGCGGGTTGCTTCGAATCTGTAGACTAGTGGAAAGGTGAGCAATTGGGGTAGGTGTATGAGCCAACGGCACCATTGGAAATTACAAGTCGGACCCGAGGCTGACGTGGGATTCATGACGTGAAAGATGGGAAGTGCAGATGAATTGGAGGCTTTTGTAGCCAAGTGTGATGTGGAGGTGATAGACGCGTCATTCTTACGTGAGATTGGGGTGGCGGAAAGCCAAGGGACCGCTTGTAAGCTCTAAAAGCCGCCCTTTGTCGGAGAAAAATTCCATTAGCGCTTTAGAGCATCCTGCTCTGGGTGCTCTGTCACAGGAGAAAAATCTGAAAGCGAAGTCAGAAATTTTCTCAGCTGTGTTACCATCTCAAAGGGGAAGCAAGAAGCCCATTAAACTGGGGGAGGAAGTGCATCTGTTGAGCTTTATATGCGATGTAATGTGGGATCGCATTGAGGGGCTATCAAATAGAGTTGTTTTGGGGAGGTGGAAGTTCCAGAGTTTTGGGAAAGGAAACCAAATGGACTGGCTCATGGCGCAATGGGAAAAATTGCTGGGATATAGACTGAAGATCAGCAGACTGGAATGGGGATGGTACTGTTTTCATTTACTAAAAGACGAGGACGTTGTCGAGGTAATGGGGAGGACTTGGGTGACTGGCAGAAGTTTCATGGCTTTACACAAATGGGATGCCGGTTTCCATCCTCGCCACAATGCACCAGCAAACCATCTGATTTGGGTTAAGCTGGACGGCCTGCCACTACATTTTTGGAGCCTAAAAGTGCTAAAAACTATAGGGGACATAGGTACGTGCAGATATGTGGATCCGAAGTGTTTCAGGGTTTTCGATAAAAGGACCGCATGGATTATGGTTGAAGTGTCGTTCGTGGGCGGCCTGTCGACAATTATTGATTTATCTTGGAACGGGGTGGTCTATAGACAAACTATTGACTACTGGAAGATGTCGTTTAGGTATTTCTTCTGTCACGCATTGAGACATTTGATCCAAAACTTTGTTAAACTTCGAGAGGTGTTAGCTGGGAGGTGAGACGAAAAGTTGGTGCAAAAGCGATGGACGTGCTCAAATCAAACTGATGTGGATTCTCTGTGGGATGGGACGCCAGCAAATTCATCGAGTAAGTCAAATTTTTCTGATAGAATTGTCTTTGGAAAAAACGATTCTATCATTGTAAAAAACGTTGACTATCGGATGTCTGTTCCACTTTATCCATTGGTTCGGGGTGGGGGGGATTACTCTGATGGTCTGTCTCCTCATATACCTCGGGGGCAGCATTTTACCCAGTCCAAGTCGGGGCCTTTTATGTCGGTTGGAGCCTCTCTTCCATTGGTAACTGAGTCATGAGCCTTTCTTCCTTTGGTTACTGAGTCGGGTCCCTCTGTAACAGTCTCGAACTAGACCCTAGCTGTGCAACCAACTGAGTCATTTTTCGAGTCTTCTCAACTGGTCGTTGAGCCTGGGTCTCCGATGACGGGTGACCATGCTATGCAATCCCCGAGAAACTCTATTGGGAGCGACCTTGAGCTCCTTATTCTGGGTCAGGACTCTTCTTTGGAACCTCTATCGATTGACACAGGTAAAGGGCCGACTTCACCTATTATCATTAGTCCTCAGTCGAGATCCAATGTCACCATCAGACGGGATCGGGGGCGCCCAAAGCGGAAAAAGAAACTAAACCTTATTTTTGATATTCCGGATTTCTCACCAGAAGGGAATTTTCGTGAGGTGCCGGTTCCACAGCAATTGGTTGGGTCCTTGGAGCATTGACCCTGAAGCCTGTGATTTCATGATGAAGTTAGCCTCCTTAAATATGAGGGGGTTGGGGGATAGGGGAAAATTCCTGTCTGTGTCGAAATTTTTTTCTTTATGTAAGCCTACTTTTATTTTTATTCAGGAGACTATGCAACCTGATGTCTGTGCTATCCTTTATTTTTGGAAAATGCTCCCAGATTGGAATTTGTCGGCTAAAAGTGCTGAGGGTCGCTCCGGAGGCTTGGTGGCCATGTGGGATCCAAGGTGGGCATCCATGAAAGCCTTCATCTTTTTTGGAGGCATTCTCTTATTGGGTTTCTGCCGTGGTTTTCAGGAAAGAATTCATCTTATAAACATTTATGCTCCTTATCTTGATAGAATGGAATTCTGGCATAGGATGGATGACTGTGGTATGCTGTCCTTAAGTAACCTTTTGATTGCTGGAGATTTCAATTGCGCTTTATGTGATAAATATGTATGGGGGATGAAAAGCAGGCGGGACCCATTAGCAAATGACATTAAAGGGATTTTTAACAATGCAGGACTATGTGACATTCAGTTTAAGGATTCCTGTTTTACCTGGTTAAATGGGTGGTCTGGTCAAGATCTTATAGGAAAGAAGATTGACAGGTTTGTCATCAGCAATGATCTTCGATTTAGAATGCTGAATATTGAGGCAGATGCGGGGGATTTGATTGTTTCGGATCATAGACCGATCGTCCTGGAATGGAATTTTGAGACCGGAAGGAGTGGCATCCCATTTAAATTTAACAGAACGTGGCTTGAAGAGTCCTCTTTTAATGTACTGGTAAGAAATTTTCTTAAGAAAAATAAAAGACCAGAAGGTATGTCAGCAATGGTCTACTTAGTAAATCTGCTGAGAAATCTGAAGAAAGAAGTTAAAATTTGGGATAAAGGACATAAAGCTAAAATGAAGGATAGGATCAGAAACATAAGGATGGAAAGGACTCAGATTCTGAAGGACGTGGAAGAAGGGAGACCTATTCTAGACTATTGGGTGAAGTTAAAGGCATTAGAGGAAGAATATAGGAAATTTATTTTGATTGAAGAAAAGGGGTGGAGATTAAAAAACAGAGTTACGTGGCTTCAGAGCGGGGACAGAAATACTAAATTTTTTCATAAGGTTGCGAATGGGAGGAGGAGAGCAAATGGTATTTGGAACATTGAGGTAGAGGGAAAAAATTTTAATTCCACGGAGGGGATCGAAGGGTCGGCAATGGACTACTTTGGTAATATCTACAAAAAACAGGAGCTGACTGATATAGTGGGACAGATGGATTACATAAACGAGTTCCCGAACATGTTTTCACAGGAGGAACTATTAAATTTGAAGAAGAAGGTTAGCCCGGAAGAGGTGAAAATAGTGTTGAAATCATTCGCGCTGGATAAGAGTCCGGGGCCAGATGGCTGGACCCCGGATTTCTTTCTACATTTTTTTTATAATTTCTCAGAGGAGCTCACAGACATGGTAAATGAAATAAAGATGTCGGGAAGGATCCACGGGGCCATAAATTCAACTTTTTTAGCTTTGATTCCAAAAAAGAAGGGGAAAATCTCTTTTGATGACTATAGACCGATCTCCCTCTGTAACACTTTGTATAAGATTAACTCTAAAATAATTGTGGAGCGTATCAAAGGGGCTTTATCAAAGCACATCACAGTGGAGCAATCGGGTTTTCTTATGGACAGAAGTATTCATGACTTTGTGGCCATCATGCAAGAGCTGATTCACACAATTCAGACAAAAAAATTGAATGCTGGAGTTATAAAAATTGATTTAAACAAGGCATATGACAGGCTCGATTGGAATTTCATCAGGCTGATACTATATAAAATCGGCCTGGACAGGAACATGGTGGAATGGATCATGGGCTGTGTCACTCGTACCTCAATGGCGGTGCTCATAAATGGATCAGCATCTGAGTTCTTCAACCCGGGGAGGGGATTGAGACAAGGTTGTGCCTTATCCCCTTTGATTTTTATTCTTTCAACGGATACGCTCAGCCTGAAGTTTAAAAAAGTGATGAGGATGGGCTTTTTTAAGGGGATCAACATCTGCAGAGGTAAGTCGGTATCACATAGTTTGTTCGTGGATGATATTCTTGTTTTTGGGGAGATGGACTGGAATAGATGGGGGCAGTTTAAAAACATACTAAATAGTTTCTGTAGAGCATCGGGGATGCTGGTCAATTATGAAAAGTCTTGTTTATATCACGGGGAAGGAGAGGAAGAATTTTTTTAGGAGGTGGGAAGATTGTTAAATTTCAAGGTTGCTCCTCTTCGCGATGGGCTGTCTTATCTGGGGTTTAGACTGAAGCCCACATTTTATAAGGCGGAGGATTGGAATTGGCTACCAGAGAAAATTCTGAGGAAGATACAAGTTTGGTCTACTAGATGGTTATCAAAGGGGGGTCGCCTTATCTTGATACAAGCAATATTACAACAATATTCGGTCTACTGGGCCCATCTTTACATTTTACCAAGGAAAACGGTGGCAGAGATTAAGAAGCACATTGCTAGATTCATTTTGCAAGGAGGAAAGGATCATAAATCCTTTCATCTGGCTCGATTGGATAATATCACCTTACCAAAAGAAAGAGGAGGATGGGGAATTCTGTAGATTGAATCCTTCAGTAAGGCGCTTATTCTAAAATCTTTATGGAGAGGTTTGACTAAGACGGGATTGTGGTCGGAGATTATTAAATATAAATACCTGGGACAGAAAGTGGTGGAGGATAGCTTGATGACAGGATGGGATGCAGTCCATCAAAGGTCTGAAATTTGGAAGGGATTTTTCAAGGTTAGGCCTGTCATGGAGGAATGCATCGAATGGAATTTTGGAGAAGGAAACAAAATACTGATTGGAAGTGAGCAGTTTAAGGAACAAGGAAAACCGATCAACATTTGCAGAGAATTTATAGCACAGATAAATCAGGGTGGCATTTTCTATTTGCGACAGATGATCAAAGATTGGGAACGAGACATTCCAATATGGAAATCATATAAAGAAATTGGCCTAAATGAGTTTTGGAAAGCAGACTGGGAAAATTATATCCAATCAGTGAAATAAATGGGGCTTAAAAGGAATGTAAAAGGGGACAGCCTGACGTGGGTCAGGACGAAAATGGGTGAACAGATAAACACAAATGAAGCATATAGAGAAATCATCAAAAGTTGTTGGGGTGATGAACAACAGTGCTGGTTCAAATACATGTGGAAAGTTGAAGTGCAGATCAAAATGATAATTCTACTGTGGTTGATTTGGAGAAATAAAAATTTGACATGGAAAAACCTACAGAAAAAGGGCTGGCAGGGGCCTGGCATATGTATCTTATGCGGGGAAAATGAGGAAGATAACACACATCTTTTCTATAAGTGTTTTTTTGCCAAAGAAACTTTAAATCATTTGTGTGCCATTTTTAAAATGCCTCCTTCGTATTACACTACGACAAAAGACTGTGTGAGATGGTGGTTCATGAGGGGTAAAATATGGAGAGCTATCCCTTTTTTGTTTCATTGGCACATTTGGATTTGTAGGAACAGAAGGATTTTTGAAGGCAAGAAGCACACATCACAGGAAATCTGTATGAAGATTTATAGCTTAGTGGAACTGATAAACTTATTGAAGAAGAAACACAGCAAACCCCCAGAGGATAACTTGAGGCTCCGGCCTTTTGAAATTCGATACCCCGCAAGATTCTTTGATGGGGCATCTCAACACCAGAACTGTGGATGTGGAGCATGGTTACTGATTGCACCGGATTGCCATTACAAAATTTTCTGGAATGGGGGAAGAGGCACAAACACTAGGGCAGAAATTATTGCATTATGGGGATTTCTTTGGTTTGCTTCAAATATTTTTATGGAGGAGCTGTGGGTTTATGGGGACTTGAAAGTGATCATAGAACATCTGAACACAGGAACAAACCTAAACCCGGCATTTCTAAACCACTGGTTGGAGCGGATATATACTTTAAAGAGTTCATTTAACCATATCACTTTTAGTCATGTGTTCAGGGAGAAGAACCAGGAAGCTGATAGACTATCAAAAAGGGCTTTAAATGGTAGATTTTGTGAAATGGAATATGAGTTTTTCAATTCAAATGGACCTGGCACCATAGGGAATGTGAACTTCAATTAAATCATTTAAAACAATCATTGCAGAAAGGGAAGGAAAAGCATCACTTTTTGAATTTATCGTGTTACTGAAGCTACATCATGGAGAAACTGCTTTACGGGTTTCGACAAAGCATCTGTGGAAGCCAAGTTTTTTTTATGAACACTTATCAGTGTTATTTTGATACAAGATAACCAAGATATGTAATGACTGTAGAGTTATTTTGAACAAGATAGAATGACTATTTTTTTTTGTTAAAGATTGTTAGCTGTTTTTAAATATGTCTTTCAGAATGTTTTTGAGGTTTGTTATGTGCCCTGGTACACTATATACACCAGATGTATTTTTCATGCTGAAAAAAAAAGTCTTCAATGCTCATAACCGTATGTTAAATTTAAATCAATGCACATACAGAACATCCAAATACCAATGACATGAAATGGGTAATACAAGTCATAGTTTCCAACTATACGAATTGAATACCTTAGAAATGTTGTCATCCATATACCATTCGACTTTTTTAAAATGCATGTGGAATTGTGTGCAGGGTTTAGTTAAATTAAATGTTGAAAGGTATAATAAATGTGATGAATATAATATAAATGTGGGATGAAATCTAAATATCTCTATGGATTCGAATATCTTCAAAAGTATGAGGTATATAAGGTATGGGAAATTAATATAGCACCCATGATAATACATATATAGGTTATAAACTAAGGGAATGTAAATGTTATTGTTGTTTATATATATATATATATATAGATATATATATATATATATATATATATATATATATATATATATATATATATATATTTATATATATTTATATATATATATATAAGGGTTGACAATAGAATAATGGGTAGAGAGTATATGTATTTATGTAATTTTTGTATTGAATGGATTACTATGTATAGAATTATAAATATATATATATATATATGGTTGGGGTAAACTATATATATAAGGTTAAAGTAGACTTCAAAAAAATAAAGAACGTAATTTCTAATACTATAAGGATATGAAATTAAAATTAGTGATGTATACATCAGTTGACATTTAAATTAACTGAAATGTATACAAGACAAATTAAGGATGGTTCCTTGGTAAATAAAAGGTAATAAATGTCCTTAAAAATTCAGGTGTACTAATGTAGTTACTGATAAATAAATGATAAGACAAAGATAAGGACAGAAACCAAGTTTACTAGCGACAATCTGTAATATTGTACTATTGCGACAATATTAAAGGACGTAAGTGTTGGAAAAGAAGTATGAATATTACCATAAATGCTATAAATAGAAAGAAAACAAATTGAGTAAGTGGAGTTTTTACAGGCATGCAAATGAGTGACATGGTCAAAATTTTCCTTTTTATATTGGGAAAGTGGGTCCAAGACATATCCTTTCAAGTTGATCATACCTCTTTTGTCAAATATTCAATTCTTGGGAGTAGTATTCATATGTTTTCCTTATTATTCCATGCTACCAATGATTTCATGAAGGCTTTGTGACTAATATTTTGATCAGGTTGACAAATATGTTCATACATTTCATGCTTCCTTGAGGTATAACGTTGAAAATAGCATATAGGATTAAGATTCATCAATCTTGTCACTGCATTATTGATATTTTATGTCACTATTTCACTTTGCCTTACGTCCCACCCCACCAAGTCGTGAAATTAACCATGTATTTTTACACGTCATAACTTGAGTAGTAGATCCCACCCTACATGTGTGCCCTAGAATAACACCTGATTTCCATTTTGGTTCCCATGCTATGATCATTCATAGGTTTGTGGATCCTATTTAGTACCCACCATGACATCGTTATTGAGCCTCATGCCTCTCTTTGTCACTTATTTCTGGTTATCACCCTATAGGCGATCCCCACTCTTTTACTTTCTTTTTTTTAGCTACCTATGCCAACGGTCTTTAATGTCTTACTAGATGTTTTCAAATGATGCTTGGCATCATTTTTTTTGTCAAACTTTCATCCATGCTTGATCTCTTGCCTTTGCATCAACCTTGCCTCCATCTTGCAACCCATCATCACTTTTCGAATATGCCAGTACGATGAGTGGATTTCCATTTCTAGACACTTTTCCATCGCTTCCTGCTTTTCTTAGGTTGATTCTTTCATCCTTGGAACACGATGCGTATTATTATACCATTTGTCTATCTAAAACAAGCTTCCTTTTGGCCTTCTTTTCATGCTCATTAAACAATGAAAATATCGATCTTATTTTCACATATTTCCATGCTCATTTTTATATGGACAATTCACTTCTGCAAACAAATATGAACTCACTAGATCTAGTGGTATGATCTAGAAAAACATAGGGAAAAAATATCTATGTTTTCCATAGAGAGATTGGAATAAAAAAAATATTCCTACCTAGAATTTGTAGTAAGTCATCCTCTTCTCTTCGCTTGTAAGCTCCAACTCTAGCTCCACACGTTATAAATGGAACGTAAAACAATGACTAAAACAACCAAGAGAACTACAATATCAACATAGAATAATACAATATCTCCAATCAATGAGTCAACATGGCATTGAAATACATAAGCATCAACATGACACAAGTATAAGATAGTGTTTTTTGTATTAATAAATAAATGAGAGAGTTACAACCATATATAAAAGTTAAATTTGTAGATGTCTCCCCAAATTTATTGTCTTTCCTTTCCATAAAGAAAACCTTCACACTCAACCCTAATGAAAATGGATGATGATTCCTTTAGATCAAAGAAGTAACATGAGGGCACTAGTAATCTCCAAAAGCCAAACCAAACTCCATGGGAGGCAATAAATTTATAGGGTAATAATGGTAGTTTAGGATTTACCAATCTAGGCTTGAGATCCACATATGAAGGAGGATAAGCTCAAAGGATAAGAGATAAGACCTCTAGAGAAGGAATTCAAGATATTTATCCATGGTAAATGGTTAAAAATACCATAGAATATTTTGGAAGGAGAATATTCGAAAAATATTTTTTAATTTTCCCATAATTCTAGAACCATCACACCTGTACAGTAGAGAAACCTGTGTTGATCAGTGCAGGTTATCAATTATGCAAATTTCAACCATCGCAGGTGGACAAGAATGTAGGGTGTGTTGGGTCCACAAACATAGTTTTTGAGTTGATTGACCTAGAAACTCAAACTTTTTAGAGAGGTGATGCTTAGGGCTTTGCAAAGGGATTATGACAAAGTTTTCAAGGATGTTGATTGATCTGGTTTTCAGGTCTATTGATCATATGTGAAGAAATTACATGTAACAGATTTTCCCCTAAAGTAAAAAGTCAGAAGCAGTGGCTAAGGAGTGAATTGATTTACCTTGTGACAACTCTGGATCAAGAATAAATTGGTCAATAGCATCATCCGTTGTGGCTTACATATTATCATCATGATATCGTTGTTGAGGGAGGCATACCCATACTCAGCATATAAGCCAATATTACATGTACATTGATCAATAAGTCTCATCCACTGATGGCAGAGGGTGTGCCCATGCTCAGATGACTATATAGAAAATCATAGCCATCATACTTTGTAATCTTGTATGAATCCTAAAAACACAACCCGAATGGATGAAACTAGATATGGGGTCTTCCACCTCGTAACTCGATAGTGCGAGTCTAACCATGTGATTAAATGAGTTGGAGTCGAACATGGTAGACACCATATGATTACCGACCAATGATGTAATTTTTTAGCGGACACGAGAGGAACCATTGATGATGTTAATGGCTCTCAAGGTACTACAGTACAATCTATGTGGTGTGAATGGATGAGATTAAGTCGAACACCACATAGAATCTTTCGGTTGAAGGCCAATGATGAAGACTTTTCACTGAGAGTAAGGAAAGTTTCCATTGAGGTATGCAAGCTCCAAGGTACCAAAGGGATTTTCTAAGTAAAATTCTTGGATAATGTGATGATGTCAAAAGGAAGCGACTGATCGCAGGAGGGCCTTGATGTATCCCCCATCAACGACAAAAAAACAGGTATCAAGATCTAAGATAGAATGATTCCGATGAAGAGTTGGTTCAAGAACAAGAGACATGGAGGAATTCTAAAGAGTATTGTAGAAGATATAAACTAAAGGACTTTCTCTTGAACATATCAACGACACTTTATGGATTTGGTGGCATTAACCCAAAATTAATTGCAGAGGATTTTGATATGGCGTGATTAACCAAAGAGGAAAGAAAATTTCCCAACACAATAGTCATGGAGATGAAGTGAAAGAGAGTCATGTTCAAGAGTGACTCGCTGCCATTAATAGGTTAAGTACCCCATTTTCCAATTTTCCCCAACCATTTCTCGCCATCACCTCTTTATTTTTGACAAGATTGAGGAGGATAAGATATGCTTGATTTACAATTTCATCCTTCGTATGAATCCTTATGAGTATTTTTAACGAACCCTGAGATGGAGTGTTTCGTCCCTGTCACGTTCGATGAGTCCAACATTGTTTAATGATTTTACGAGTCCAACAAAGGTGTAACTTGACTTCTTTTTCATGTTTAGAGAGTTTTAAAAGAGGTGAAAATAAAACTCCAACGGTTTATTTTCATAAATTTAGTCTCTTGAGCCCAAAAAGGCAGAAAATGATACTTAGGAGAACCTTTTGTCATGTTCGACTAAATTATTCTTTTTCGTAAATAGTCTATCCCATTCTGGAAAAGGGTTAAACTTATACTAAGTAGACCTATTTTCATTTACTTTAACAAGTTTTAAAAGATAAGTGCTCGACAATATTTTCATGTTTAGGGAGTCTGGAAAGAGCTAAAAGAGGACTCTAGGGGGTTCATTTTTCGTGAGTTTATAGAGACCAAAAAAGTGATAAAAGTGTTCTCTTTTTTCAAAATGACATGTGTTGAGCTTAAAATTGTCATAAGATCCTTAAATTGGTTTTAAACCTGCTCAGAACACCACCAAAAGATTAAAAATATGTTTCATATGGTAAAATTTGGTCAAGATACTAAAAATATAATAAAATAATAATGAAATTGACCATAAATAGGAAAAAAGTAATTTCATTTTTCCCATTTTCATTTTACCTCTTGTGAGTGAGCTCTAAGTTCTTTTCACCCTCAAACTTCAGCAGGTGATTGCAGCCAATCCGATGGACCATTTTGAGTGTCATTAGTTCCAAGTAGGAGATATTTCCTTGTGTTAGTCATCAGTAATTTTTTCTATTTTGTAGATGACTAAATGCTTGTCCTAGATTTATAAAAACAAGATTCATGAATATTGTGAGTTTTATAAATCTCACTGCCTTCATTATCCTTAGGATAAATTTTTCACTATTTCACTATTCTTTCATGTCATGGTCAACTTACCACTCCTAGAATACCCCTCATGGCCTCATGCCACTCATCTTCATCCTATTTTCCCGCCTATGACCACAACACTCTGTTTTTCCTTTACCTCACCCCTCCACTTGCCCACTAAGATTACCAAACAACCTACTCCTCATATTCACCAAATGCCTCAAGCATTGATGGTCTCAAAACTGTCCCTACGGGATCTTTGGATAACTCAAGTACATTGGATTTTGGATCTTCAATACATTAATTTTTCAAAAACTCTGTTTTTCATACTTGAAGACCCCAAGTCAAGCTTTCATTCAAAGAACAAGTCCAATGAGTTGTCCACTAGGTCACTAGGGTTTCATAGGTTGTAGGGTTATCTTTGATGTTCTAAATCACTATTTTTTATGTGTGAAGAAGTTGAATTAAATGGGAAAGAAGACCAACACCTGTTTGTCCAAGTGAGATCAAGAAAATCTCCAAGGAGGACTGCTTTTCCAAGAACAAAATTCTGCAAAGGACAACTGTTCATTTTTTAAATTTCTACAGGAGTGTCAAGGTGGCTATCAGTAGGAAAATTGGTAAGGTAAGAGGTCTGCTCCTCATTAGAAGATACACTCAATAAAATAGAAGGGGAAGCAACCTATGCTTAGGAAAAATTAGGGTTCTTAAGACTGGTTGGGCCAGCAGTATGCCAAGCAAAGATCAATGCATCAAATCACAAGGTTAGAGGCACACCAGTAAAACTAAGCATGAATTGAATATTTTTTAGAAATCATAGATGGAAAATGGAAAAAGGTGAGGTGAACTGAACATAAATGAATGAACTTGAAATGGTTATAGAGAACTTAGAAGACAACACTAATGATTCTTCTCAAACAACCCAAAAACCTAAGGTTTTGGAAAGATAGGCAAGAGAGTGAAATGAAGAAAATGAGCCTCCATAATGATAGCAGAAAGAGAGTTTGAAGAGGCTCTTGAAGGTGACTACTAGGGTTTGCCAAGGTAAAGTGTTTCACTGCCTCAAAGGGAAAGCATGAAAGAGTATCAGTATAAGGAAGGTCAAGCCTTCATTTTTAATCATTTGCACCCAATGATCATAGGAATAAAAGCATAGGATTGAGGTTCAAGATAGAATTCAAAACTGATCATGAGGTTACTGTTATGAAAGTGTTAAAGTCCAAGAATATCAAGAAGGGAAAAACCAGTATGTCATGGAACCTGCAACAAATTAGAAATGGCCAAAGATGAATTTAGCATGCCTAAGGATCAAAAGAGAAGGATAGGAACAAGTTTCTCAGTCACCCCTCAAACAAAGGAAATTTTATCTCCAAGGTAAAACAGAGAAGTTTTAAAGGATGTTGTCATCATGCAAGTATCTAAAAAGTTATTAAAATGATTAAAGGACATGAGCATGGCCCAAACATAGTAAAACATGAGAATCAAGAAAAACATCTTCAAAATAGAGTGATAAAGGCACAAGAAGGTCAAAGGAGATCAAAGTTCACCATGTCAGCTACCTGGAAATCAACAAAGAAGATGGTTAGAAAGGAAAATATCACTTGAATGCTTTTTAGCCATCTACTGAAAAGTTCAAAATGAAACATCAGTAAAAGTGTAACAGAGGGTTGAAAACATTAGCAAAGAGGGTTTTTTATTTTAATTTATTTTCCTAAAGGTATAAAAGACCATGTTTCTCTCCTCCCACCCCATTTTGCATTGAAAAGAGAAATAAACATTCAAGGGAGAAGTTTTCTGAGTTTCAGGGAAAATCAGGCAAGATTACCTGGCGCTACGTTTTTGAGCAGGCGTTGTGCTTACAACACCCAGTGTTGCGCATATGAGAGTTAATGCAATGTAATTTTACACCGCGTTGCGCTTACAGGTGAACACGCTGCGCGTTCGGGTGGGCGCTACCCGTTAGCCCAGGAACTCGACAGACCCACAATTTTTCCCAACACTATGCCTACACGCGGGCCGTGTTTCACCCAGAAGGAGCCCGACCCACCTAGAACAAGTTCGGTCCTCAACTTAGAGAGGACCCAGTAGGCCCAGTTTCTCCCAGAGCTGTGCCTAGGGGACCCAACAAGCCTCCACGCGGGTAGGCGTTTTGCTTAAGGCAGAGGCGACCCAACAGCGCGTTTTCCCTCTCCCACCTACAAAGTTCCCAAAAATGATGAAAGGACACCTCCAAGTTGCCTTCAAGAACCTGCAAACAAGTTAAAGGTTGGTAGATGCTGCTTTTCCTTATCCTCCCAATAATTTTTATGATTTAATGGTTAGAGGAAATTGACTAAACCCTAGTCACTAGAAACCCTAGGTCTTCATGGAAAACAACCTTTTTTGACCTCCAAACAAGAAATTATCAGTTAAGGGGGTGTGAATTAGGGTAATTATAGTTAGTTCAAGTTAGACCTCATAAAAGCTCAAAGAAAGTCAGTCATTAACCCACGCCTCCATCTCACACATTTACAAGAATTGCCCTCACCATCATTTCATTTCACTCCTCCTACCTAAGTTTCACAAGCAGGCCTAAGTTTGTCCAAAAGCATCCCTAATCACCATGTCAGGAGAGGAAGGGAGTGTCAGCAGTGAAAGAGGTCAATTGCCTATGAGGCAAAAGCACAAAGGCAGGAAGGTTAACAAATTTGAGCCCCAAGATACAGTGGAGATTACTTCCTCCCCCGTGATTCTCATATGCTTTAAAAATGTAGGGTGTTTTCAGTTTTGTGAAAAAGTCAAACAAGTGGAAAATCACCCGAAGCTCACAAGGTTATTCATTCTTAACCTACATAACAAACAATCAAGCCTTGTAGGGGTAGATTTTGAACTATCAGCAGATGCCATTTCTAGTGCTACATGTATACCTCACGTTGGTGAAAAGTGGTTCAAGCGAGCAAAGTTGGACATGAGCTATTATGAGCAATTTATCAAACCTAGGTACAAAGAAGGCTGCAAAACCATTTTTCCTTTCCCACACTTGTTGGACAGGTATGCACCCTTCATGAGGGTCATCATGAAATACTTTACCTATGAGGGAAGGTACTCATAACTCTACTCCTACCATGTTAGATTGCTCATGCATTTCACTAGGGTGAAGATGCTCCATTTTCCCTATTTCCTCTATAGGAGTATTGACAAGATGTCTTTTGTTGTTCAGAGGAGGAACTACTCCCAACAAATGCAAGGTTTGTTCCATCATTCCTTGATCAAAATGATTGTGCTACATCAATTGGAGTAAAAGGGCATACCTTGGGAGGTGTTCATTGCTCATGAAATATTCACAAGCCCATAGCCCCATCATCAGCCAAATTTACCCTCATCATCTCATCCTCCTACCTATACTCCTCCATCACCTCCTACTAACCATACCTCATCCTCTACACATGTATCCCTTCCTCATCTTCTCCTGATGCACCAGATCAAGAAGGAAGTGGCAGTGAACAAGCTAGTGAAAATGAAGATGAAGATGACAATGAGTCAAGCCAAAATGAGGATGAGGGTGATGATGAGTTAAGCCCACAAGAGGCAAAGAACATGGAAATAGAATAGGGTGATGGCAGTGTAGAAAGTGAAGAGGTTGATGGTCAAAATGAAGGTCACAGCAGTGATGAAGCAAGCATCTATAATGAGGAACAAATTGAAGGTGCACAAATCAGTGAAGAGGCCAGCAATGAGGCTGATATTGAAGGCAAAGAGGTAAGCAGCAGTCAGGGTGATGAAGAGGAAGACATGGGAACAAATAATGCCACCTATGATGAAAACACCCAGGTAATCACAATTAAACCTCTTCCATTGACATATCACAGGGGGGAAAGGCATGTGTTTGCTGCCTCAAAAAGGCAAGGGACCTTGCCTTCCACTTCTACCAAGCAGCTAGATAAAGGAAAACTCAAGGTGAAGAGAGGTAAGAAAGGTAAGAAGGAGCTTAAACAAGGAATTGGCATCATTGACCTAGAAAGTGAAAATGAAGACAAGGAGAGGGCCACTAGCATACTTCTCCAAATCAAGGATGCAGAAATTAAGGATCTAGAAATATGCCTAGGTATGGCCATCTATAAAATTGAATATTACAAGAATGAAAACAAGCATCTGAAGAAGGTGAAGAGGGACCTTGGCCTCCAAAAAAAATTGACCAAGCACTATGCATTCCAAAACCAAATTGTGAAGGCTAAAATCAAAGAGGCCCATGCATCGCTACAAGCACTCAAAGAGGAAAAAGGCCAAGAAAACCTTGGAATCTCGGCTAAAAATTCTCTACAGGCTTCTCAAATCCCATGAGGAATATATCCACCAATTTTGAGAAAATTTTGACAAATTTTGGATTTTTGTGAATTTGGAGGCCTCTAAGCGTAGCACCGCTGGCGCTATGCTTTCATCTCAGGAGTTATCAAAGGGAGAAATTTTCATTTTTGGAATTCTCATATCTAGTATAGTATGCTCACCAAATTTCAGAGCATTTGGAGCATTTTTTACCCCTTAAAAGGCCAAAAAACACCTCATTTTTCACCTTTCTACCTCATTTTTAGGCCTTGTGCTACGCCTAGAGCAGTCTTGGGAATTTTTCCTTTTGGATAGGTTAAAGGAAATCAATGAGAAAACCAAGGGAATTTTTGGAAATTAGACTTAGCAGGCTTTCCAACGGGCCATCACAGAGCCAATTCCGGCATCGGTAAGGTAATCAAAACTTGGTTGCAATTGGACCCAGGTTTTCCCATGCAAGCACTACGCATTCGGACCTCTGTGCTGCGTTTTTGGCCAAAAAGTCAACAAAAGACACTCATTTATGGAAAAATGATATTTTAGTGTTTTTTGGGGCAAATCACTCCAAATTTAGGTTCAAGGAGTTATTTTTGCATTTATTTCATTAGATATTTTGTGCCTTGGGCCTTGCATGGTCTCTTAGGCATAAATGACATTTATGACCATTTTTGACATTTTCAAACCCTACTTAGGGTTTTTGCCCTCATTTTCTAGATAATAAGAACATGAGGGCCTTATTGTAAAAGGTGGGCATTTGATGACTCTTGAGAGTAATATATGGTTTTTTGGAGATTGAAGAGGAAATTGGTGTTATGGAGCTTGTGAATGGCTTGTTTTGCTTATTGATGGAGAGGGCTTGCTTGCAGGATCCCTGAGCTTGGATAATGGTGATGTGATTCTATTCAGTTATTGTTTTCTTGTGTATCATTATGTTTCATGCTTCTATATTGCAGTAGGACAAAGGTTTTAGACTAAAAAATGTCCTTCAAAGGCACCTTAGCTCTGTTTGTTCTTCATTGCCTCTATGTTTTCCTCTGCTAGGTCAGTTTAGAGAATCCTTAGTTGCTCTCTAGACCCACCCAAGCTTGCTTATCTTATGAATGGTTCAATACAGTAGATATCATAGATGCTTTATGGTTAGCGTTGCTTGTTTGATATCAGTAAAACATGGTTCTTGAGGTCTCTCTTTGAAGTACCACTGGTTAGGTCTGCCAAAGAGGCTATGTTTTGATCATACACTTTGTCCATGCTTGAAGAGTTGTTTCAAAGATCTTTATGGCTATGATCAATGATTTTTATGAGTTCCCTCTTCTTTGATTAAAGTTGTATGTTTATCTTAAATGTTTTCTAATCTTGAAGGTGAAATCACTAGAAGTTAAATGAGTTTCTTGCTTTCTATATTTCATTGGATTGTTTGTCTGAAATGCTTGTTTGCTTGAGTTGAATCAAAGAGTTATTGGTGTGCCCTGTATATTTATTACTTCTTTATGCTAAATAGTGTTGAATTCCCTTCTTGTTTTAAGTATTTGACGAAGTATTCTTGATTTCCATTTTCCCTACTTTGTTCACAGACTTAATGTTCATTTCATTTCACACAAACATTAAAAATCCATTTGACCATGCTAGATTTGCCCTGTGATGCTCCCTGATTCATTGTTCAACTTCCCATGACTATTTATAGACTCCATAGCCCAATGGCTTGAACATTCCCCTCACTCCATCTATTCTACTTGACCATCTTACCCAACCAAAACAAACAAACAAACCCTATACTTAACAACTAGCCTAAAATCAAACACTAAAAGCAAACAAGTTCACATCCTTTGCACAAAATAGAGAGAGCCCTCTCTAGGTCTAGGAAGGCTAGGTCCTAGGACTCCAAAGACTGGTCTGATGTTACCCCTGTTCATTTTTTTTCACCAATCTAAAAAATTACGGGGATCTAACACCTTTCTCTTCTATTTCATGGTTTTGATTTTTCATTTCATGCAAGTTTTGGAAAAATTTTAGCATTTTAGGGTCTAATTTTTCACCCTAGGTCCATCACACCCTCTCTGTATTGAAAGGTGTGTTGGGTTTGCTTGATTCACACTGAGAAGAGTTTCCCAATACATCTGCCAACAGGGAAAAGTGTGCTAGGGCGCTCTGTCTACTAAAGGGCAGGTGCGATAAGTGTAGTTGAAGAAAAAAATTTAATGCTTTTGGCTAGATTTCTTTTAAAAATTTTGCACAAGACTAATTCCAAGTTTTTTTATTGTGATTTTGAAAACATTCACCGGAACAAAAATGGTTTTAATATGGACAGAAAGAGAATATGAGTCCCAATATTTGAATTTTTCCAATAACCCAACAACAATACAAGCCTTATGAAATTTTGGACTCCTTAAGTTTTTTTGGCTTCCAGGCATGAGAGCTCAGCTTGAGTTACTAGAATATCTAGTTAGGGAATGGGATATTCAAGGTCAGTGCTTCAATATTGGAGCACATACTCTTAGGATAGAGGTTGAGGACATCTGTTTTATAACAAACTTATCTCGGAGAGGAGCTCCTATCTCATTTTTTGGGATGAGAAGGGGAGTTAGAACGTCAAGGATTATGTAACTGCTCATTGTAGACGTCGTTCTCAACGAACAAAGGACGGAAGATATTGATTAAGGATATGATTCAGCTTCCTCTCAGGATGATTCTTTTCATCATTTCTTGGTTGGATGGTAGTGCCTTTCTGCATTTGGCTACTAAGTACCAAATGCAATATGAATTGGAATGCATAGAACCCACAGTGTTTAACTGGAGTGAGGGGGTGTTGGAAAATATGAAGGAACAACACAAAGGGGGAAAGGATGGACGACTAAAGAACTTTGGATATGCGTCCATGCTGATATAATTTTCTCTAGAGAGGATTCCACTACTTTGACCTCAACATCTTAAGCTCGAGCTTCCATATCCTAGAGTTCCATAGATGAGGCAATGGGTAGATTTTGTGTCTCATCATGCGGGTGCATTTTCGATGAGTTTCACTCACAATTTCTTTCGATGGTTGCAGGTGTAGCTCATTATGATCGAGGAATATCCATATGTCAGAGCTGATTTCCAAGGAGACCTAGAGCTCTTTTTACTTAAAGGGGAGCAATGGGGTGATATAGGTAAAACAATGTCATTTTGAATATTTTTCATTTTTTTATATTTTACAATTAATTTTTAAGTTTTTAGGGTATAAAAGAATAAATATTGATTTCGCATGTTAATATTGAACCAATACATGTTAATATTGAACCAGTATGACTAGTAGGCGCTTCATATCTTTAGTGATGAGGAGAGCCACAACTTGCACCGGTAGGAGTTACAATTGCTGCAAGATAAGAGGAGAAGATGTAGGATCTCAACATAGTCGAGAATCTTACCGAGTTCGAGTGGCGTGTCGAGGGTTTGACCCATAGTGTGCCAGAGACCAGGGTCAATGAGATCCCCATGTGCTTAGAGTGATACACTATTGGAGTATCGGAGTGCATCATTTGATTATTGTGTAAGGTTTCCCATGCAACTTTCTATTATTGTGATCATCATTGGGACTAGTCTAGTAGGAGGCCTTACACCATATTTTATCTGCATGTATTTTGATAGTATAAATCGTGTGGCCATATGTGTCTCGGACACAATTTTTGTAAAATCAAACTCTATATATACAGTTATCTATCGATGTTTCATATTTTCTCTACTTATTGTTCAATATGTGATGTTAATTGAAATTTTTACATGTGTTTCAAATGTTTGTTTAAAACATAATTGGCTAATGCATCAGTTAATGTGTTTAGAATTCTAGGAATATTTTGATAGTGAATGTAATAAAAATGTTGTTCTAGAAGGCGAACCCTTAAAAACATGTGAAGCATAGTTGGACTTCGTACTGAATAGACATTGTTTAGATGAAGTACTATGAGTTGTGAATCAATTATGACCATCAAATGGCGAATTTCACGTGAAATAACATCAAAAAAAAATTTGATCACTGCACTATACTTGGCGATGTTATTGGTTGAGAGACTAATACATATCCAGTGTAAACTCACTAACTTGCCATTTGGAGCATAAATATCCCACGTTGTGGAGGAAAGCTTTCAACTACTATGGCGAGCGCCATCAACATAACCAACATATGGTTGAAGGAACGTCGACATCTATAAATAAAATATAATCCAATATTAACAGAGACGGTAGGAAACTTCGAAAGAAACACACTACAAACAAACAAACACACCTATACATTATGTACATAGTGGCCATGCAAGGGTAACCTAGGCATAGTATTTTTTAAGGTACAACCCATTTCTGGGCTACACCAAAGGGATTCCATAAAAATCAATGAGATCATAATTCGCTTTAGCAAGTACATGTTTGACTATATATGGGCCTAGCCATGTCGGCTCAAGCTTCTCAGCCCCTAACTTATTGGCATCTTGAATATACAAAATGACTAGGTCACCTTTAGAGAAGGCACGAGGTTTAACATTCTTGTCATATTGTGCTTTGATGCATTTATTTTGGGCCTCATTGGCCATTATGACATCTCGTCAAGTTTCACCCAAGCATGCTAGATGAAAAAAAAGTTCTTCTTTTGTGGAAGTTGTAGGGAGAAGGTCGACGAAAAGCTTCAAATATGGAATCTTGCATTGAATGGGAAGGAGTTCCTCTAAACCATACACCAACTGAAAGGGTGTGAATCCAGTTGAAGTTCATACATATGTTTGGTATGCCCACAAAGCTACAAAAAGAATGAGGTGCCAATTTGTTTTTTCATTAGAGAAATTTTGAGGTCTAAAATGGGCCTCCTAAGGAATATTATAAAATAATAATGGAAATAATAAAATAATATTAGATTACATCATCAAATATTAGAAGGAAAAAAAACTATTTTTTCAAATCATATTTTCAATTTTTCTTCCTACGATTTTACTCAAGCAGGAGCACTTGCTGGATGCATAATTCAACTCCTCATCCAAGAAGTACCCATGTTGCATACTTTTGAAAAATGATAAATACATGAAAAAACGTGATTGCAATCATGTTTTTCATGAATTTCTTAATTTTTCTGTAGCAAGGCCCATCAAAATTATGCAACATGGGTACTCCTTGGATGAGGAATTAAATTATGCATCCAATGAGTTCTCCTGATCGAGATTTGAGTAAAACCATAGGGAGATAAGTTGAAAATATGAGTTGAAAAAATAGTTTTTTTTATCTTTTTGTTTTTTAATATTTTTACTTTTTTACTCCAAAAATGGTGAATCATCCCCCATGGTTGACATAATCATCTTGAATCATATTGGTTCTTATAAAGTTGATTTTGGTTGTACATTTTTGTTTTGAGGCCCATTTTAGACCTCAAAACTTTTTTAATGGGATCCCTATCATGTGTTGTAGCATTGTTTTCAAAAATTTGTTAATAGTTTCTACTTGCCCATTAATATACTGTGGGTAATATGGAGTCCAGCTATCATGTTGAAGGCCCAACTTGGAAGTAATTTTAGACATCATGTGATTCTGGAAATGTTTCCCATGGTTTGTAACAGTAGCTTGAGACACACCAAATCTAACAATGACATGATTAAAAATAAATAATGCAGTTGTTTTTCTGGTGTTATTATATGTAGCCATCGCTTTGGTCAATTTGGTAAAACAAGCTATAACCACAATGATGTATCCATGACCCCCGAATCCATGAGGGTTATATGCCATGAATTCAATGCCTCATTTTTCAAAGGGTCCAGCGGTGATAATAGGGTGCAGAGGAGTAGGTGGAGCACGGCTTTTGCGATCATAGATCTGGCAAGTGTTACACTTTTGGATTGCAATGATGTAATCTCGAAACATGGTTGGCCAAAGGTAACTAGATCGCAAAATGTTCAATATTATATCAATACCACGATGATAAAGTGACATTGTCTAAAGATTGTATCAATACCATGATGATAAAGTGTGTCGCCAATTATAATGTATTTTGAGCCCAGTATCGAATATGCCACTGATCAGAGTGAGACATTAGATGAAATTTGAGCCTAAAAGTGCCCATGAAACTTTCACTTAGCTTCCATGTCATAATATGTAAACCAATCAAAATCCTTTAAATTTTAAAAGAGGAACATGTAAATATTTTGGAGGGAAAAGAAGAAAAACTACTTTTTTTAATTGTATTTTTTGCTTATCTCCTTATAGGTTTACTCAAATTTCAAGCGTATACACTTGTTGGATGTGAAATTAAATTCCACATCAACCGAGTACCCATCATGCATAATTTTGAGAAGACCCACATAGATAAAAAATTGTAGATACATTAAAAAAGTGTGTTGAACACGCTTTTTTAATGTATCTACAATTTTTATCAATGTGGGTCTTCTCAAAAGTATGCATGATAGGTACTCGTTAGATGCAGAATTAATTCTGGATCCAATGAGTGACTACACTTGAAATTTAAGTAAAACTATAAGGTGAGAAGCCAAAAATACAATTGAAAAAAATTAGTTTTCTTGTTTTCCCTCCAAAACTCATAACTATTATTTTATTGTTTTTCCTTAGGAGGCCATTTTTAGGCTATAATTTCCTCTAATGGGTATTAGGCCTTGTTACCACTCAAACCAGCATGGGACCTAAAAGGGACTCCTAAGAGTGCAACTGCTAGATCAAGAACAACAATGGACACTTAACCCACTGTCACCATAGTTAAGACTCCCTGCTCTTTAATGACTTTCACCGATGGGAGGAGACCTGGTAATTAGGAAGTCCCTTATAAAGGATGGATCAAAAAATAGATGTGAAGTGACCTTAAAGACCATTTACCTAGGATAGGATTAAGAATGGGGTGTGCTTTCTCTTTAAGAAAGGTACAAGACTTTCTAGGGAAAGTAAGTGAGGATTTGAGGGTTAGGTCAAAATCCTTATAGAACTTGGATTCCTGAGTTTCCCTTGATGAATTGTCCTTGATAAGAAATGGGACCACATGGGGTGAAGTGGACCCAACCTGGGTTACGGGGATGGAATATAGAAACTGATGATATTCTTAACCTGACCAAGGTGACAGGAAGGGATCAAACAAGAATTTTCACTTAAAGATGTCAAATTGAAACTATGAGGTACTAACCTTGGGAACACTAGGGAAAAATTGATCTTAAACGTAGGGCTTGGGATATCTTGGAAACCCACCATCAGAATCTCTTCAAATTTTTAGGATACCCTGAGGACACACCAGCACAGTAGGGCTTAGGAGATCAAAATTTTTCTAGGGCTAGTTTTTTCCGAAAAATTAATGCCCTAGTTAGCCCGGCGTAGCTAGACCTAGAAGAGGGAGAAAAAGGTGAAACAATATGGTTTAAATGACCACCATTTGATGGATCAGTGCCTAATTCCTCTTGGGGATATGGATTCAAGGATAATTATGAATATGGACTTCAATTCTTGTTCAAGGAGGCTCTCCAAGCTGATTTCGTCCAATGTTAAGGGAAAGAGAAAAAAAGTGACCTTAAAAGAATTTATACTTTGTTGAAAATGGAAGAGGCTTATTGATATAAATCGATCTCTAAGAAAATTTATTCATCAAACATGGCCCATACACAGATATAATCTAAATAGAAACATAATTCCACATTGATGTCGTAAATGCATGCAGCAATTAACCCTAAAATAGCGAAAATATCATAACCAATGTATGCAGCAAAATGAAAGAAAATAGCATTAAAATTTCACTTAAATATAAGAGACTATATCTAGCCAACAACACATTTGCAATATAAGAAGCTCCAAGATAATAAGAACTCATTCCATACATCAAAATTCATCCATTATCCAAAAATATCCACCAAGGAAAAAGTGTGAAGTTTTCTAAGGAGAGAGTGATTGAAATCCAAGTGATTATCTAAAATGAATCCATCCAACTCCTATTTATAAATTTATTAGGAGTTTGAATTACCTAATGGGCCTACATTAGCCCCTAAAGTAAAAATAATGTGAAAATTAATTAACTTTTGGTGGCAAGCCCACAAAACTAGCTCACAAATAAAATAATAAGCTTCTCAAGAGGTCAAATAATAATATATGCATGTTGTGGGGCCCTCCAAGAGGCTCGATGAGGTACATAAGTGCCATAATGATGAATAGGATACTCAAAACCAATGGACAAGGGGGTGGCCCCGTGTTCTCCAAACAATAAACTTGTGGTGCTCCCAGTGGGTGTGGGGGCACACCAATGACCCTATGGGTATCCATATGAATCGAAGATGCTTGTAGAACATATGTGAGGGCTCAGATGATGGAATGAATACTTCCATGTCATTGTACAAGTCTTGGGATGCCAAGTGTGTGGTGCACCTGTGGGGCCATATGGGCATAGTGTAACAAATGCATCTTCTTCGTCCAAAAGGTTGATCTCTAGCAATCTATGTACATATCTGGGGATCCATGGAGTGTTTTATACTACTGTGGAGACCCATGGATCTCTACACACACCCTATATGTGTCATTTTAGCCCCGTGGAGGGTTAGGACCTCATATAGGGAGACCAAACCCAAATGGAAACCATTTGCAATCCTACATAAGATCCAATGTGTCCCCTAGCCTTCTAGTACAACAAGTCATTAAAGTAATAAGGTAAAAGAGCTTACAAACCATGATATCATGTCTGTCTACTAATTTAGGAATTAATTGGTCTAGCTGCCTCAATGGACTGATATTAGGCTAGATAAAATGATAGGAAAAGGGTTTAATAAAATGAATGAATGAATTTCAAGGATGTGTGGGATAAAGGGACAGTTGAAACCGGGAATTAAATCAGGACACAGGGTATTTCATGGGGCAAGATAGGCAGGAAAATTAGCAAATAAAGCTAAATAGGGATGGGATGGACAGACCGATGAGGAGCTGAAAAGGGCACAGCAAATGGATCCTTTTCAAAGAGAAGAAAAACACAAAGCATGAATGATTTCCCAAGGTAGAGCACATAAAATGGATTCTACCTTTATATCTTGAAAGCATTCAAAATGAAATGTTTATGGATGAATGGAACACATAGCAATTCACATATGAAATAAAGGAGAAAAAAAAATGCTAAATATCATACCACATGGATCCCACAAATCAGAGCTGCATCTCTTATTAATTCCTGTCAAACTGTACAATGAGCGCAAGATGTTTCTTCCACACTTTTCCCCTACTTTCTCAGTTACTGATTACATCCCCTTTCAAATGATTCATAATTACAATAAATAGGCTAAAATGTGGGAACACAAATCCACAGAAAAGGGAGATGTCTCTAACAGCCGAAGAACTGAAATACAATCATAGTAAAGAAATACACCAATATTTCCCTGAAAATAAGGGGCAGCATTGCTTTTGACCACTTTGGAGATTTCGCTGTTATGTTGTATGAAAGAAAATAGGTAATCTGATGAACAGATTTCCTATTTTTCTGCTGCTATAACAATCTTTGTTTTAAATAAGCTTTCTCGGCCCTTTGACTGTCACTTTCCATATTCCGGTTGAATAAAACTGACCTTTTAATAAACTGCCGTTGAAATAAAACAAATTTAATTTATGCTTTCGTGAAGGGAAAAAATGTATTTTGAATGGGAAAAATGGAAGGGAAGGAGGCAGAAATCATATAAAAATCGCAATTGCAACAGACGGGGTGGAGAGATATAATATAATAAACACATTGTAATATGGCGCCATCAATATCGGAAGATCGTGGAGGGGCGCATCGCATGACAAAATTGGGTCGATGCGATTTGGGAAGGGGGAATGGGAAAAACATTTGTAAAAATGAAATATAACAAATTTCCAATTTACAAAGGGGAAGGCCCTTTATATTATAAATGGGCGGAAGTACTATATGGTGGGCCCGGGGTCAATCGTAATCGCAATATCAGAGAGGAGCGGAGTACAACACATATGGAAATGTCGATGTCGATGGCCCGATTGATTTTGAGCCGTCGGATCGGTGGGGACAGATCAACGGTCGTGATGTCAATCGGAGGTTTCAATCGGGGGTAGGCCATCGAAAGAGCGGATTGGGTAATCGGAGGGAGGGGGTGTGATCAGGAGATCAGAGGAAGAGGTGCGATCGGGAGATCGGAAGGAGGAGGTGAGATTGGGAGATCGGAAGGAGGAGGTGCGATCAATCGCATCGGAGTTTTTTGCGATTGGATGATCGAAACATTCAAATAAACTTTGCGATTTGTGATGGAAGAGTGGCGGGGTTTATGATATATAACTTAAACTTTGTTATAAAGTTTTAAGGGGTCATGAAAAGGGGAAGTGGTTGATACATAAATCACATTGTATTTAAAATAATTTATAATGCAATTTTGTAATCGAAAAGGGAAAAAGGGGTTTTTTAAAGGAATATTAAACTTTAATAATACAAAGTTTAAAGAGAAAAATGGGAAATAGGGGGTATATGAGGATATAAGGACTTTTACTTCACTTAAACATAAATTTCAGTCCAGAAGTTAGTTTTGAGAGTGTAGTATACCGTTGGAAAGCTCTTTCCGGGCTCTTTCTGATGAATCTACTTGGAGGATGATTTTGGCGCTGAACATGCTGCGGAAAACTTCCCTGAAGGCAGGGACATCACTTTGTGGAGATAACAGCTTCTGAATTGTGACTTATTACATATGATGATATAAAATTACATAATGAATGATAATAATAAAGGCAAAATATCATGTTTTCACCTCAAAACATGGTTTTGAGGTAAAAATTACATCAAACTAGATAAACTGTTTCTTTGATCTTCCTGGTGTAGTGACTTTGAATTTATTGACTTTCCTCATGACCTCACTGATATTATTGACATTTGACTCATTAATTTGACTGTGGTGAGACCCTAGAAACAAATGAGACCCATCCTATGACCTACTGATATGATTTTGAGAATGATAGTGACTAATGACTAAAGACCATAGAAATGAAAATCAACAAGTACGTCATGAGGGAAAACTACCATCAATGAATCCATGACCTAGCGGAATGGTGAAATTTATTCGGTATGAGACGCCTAATATGCAAATGCAAAAGAGTAATTTTGATCACTGATGGCAGCATGAATAGACTGACGCTAACATTGGCTCCAATGGAGATGGGAGCTCCTTGGAGGTGCCAAGAACACCGTAGACCAAGTAGCCTTATCCATTGGGCATGGATTCAAAAATTCAAACTGACTGTGACTCTAGACTAAGACTGAAAACTGAAATAAAACCAAACCATACACATATCATCCAAGTTTTATAGCCTTCACCTCAGGTCCCAAACTTGAATTACTGTGCATTTGAAATCTGATCAAAATAACATGGTATATCCAATGATGATGAGAAAGATTCTGATTTCATGTTTTCAACAATGGTAGTGCTTCAGCAGCCTACCATTTACCGCTCCACTTGGACAATCCTGGCCATCCGTTTCTGAAAGCAAGAAGGCATTCTATCCCCTGTATGTTGTAATTCTGTATGGGCCCTTCCAAAGGTTGTCAAATTTACCGTGCTTCCCTTTGTCTTCATTTATTGCATCCCATTTCAACACTACATCATCTAGCTGAAACTTTTCTGCTTTTGTCTTCCTGTCATAGATATTTTTAATCATGTCCTGCAACTGACTCGCTTCCTGTGACACTTCTTCTCTTGTTTGTTGAAGGTGGATCATCTGATTGATCCTTTGCTAGTTTTCATCATCTTCGCTGCCAACTTCTTGTAATAATATCATAATGGGAACTGTAAGAGAATTAGGAAAGACAGCATCAGTACCATAAACCAACTCAAAAGGTGACATACCTATTGATTTTTTACTGCTGAATCCATCTGCCCACAGTGCGTTGATAAGATTCCAGTGCCAATTTCTTTTATTTGCCTCCAACATTTTCTTAATTATATTCATTAGTGATTTGTTGGATGACTCTGCCAGGCTGTTACCTTGTGGATAATATGTTGTTGAATGGCCCAGAACGATGTTGTATTTGTCACAGAAATCAATCATTTTCTTTGATCTGAACGTGGTTGCATTATCTGTCACAATTTTACATGGGCAGCCAAAACGAGATAGAATATTCGATTACAAGAATTGAATAATTACCGTGTCTGTTGCTTGCCTAGCAGGGATGGCCTCGATCCATTTCATAAAGTAATCTGTCCCAGTCAATATCCATCGATGTTGTGTTGAGGACGCAGGATGTATTTCTCCTATAAAATCGAGCCCCCACTGCTGAAAGGGTGCGTTCATTGAAACAGGTTTCAAAGGAAGTGGAAGTAATTTCTTCTTCCCTTGGAAAATCTGACATTCATGACAATTCATCACTGTTTTATATAAATTAGAAAATAATGTGGGCCAATAATACCCGACTCTCAATACTTTGTTGGTTGTAGTCTTCCAAAACAAGTGACCACCAAAGTCACATTTATGGAAATCGTGCATTACCTTCTGAGCTTCTTCTTCAACTAGACAATTTAGCAAAATGCCTCCTGGATCCTTCCAAAACAAAGCACTGTTTAAAATGCAATACTTTGCAGATTTAAGCTTCAGAGATCTACCTTTACTCTTAGACATGCCTGGAGGAGGTGACAGATGCTGAAGAACATACACAATATCTGAATACCAAGGGGACTGCAGAAAAATATCTGAAATGGGAACCAGCAAACCTTCATCTTCCTCTTCGGACATTGCTGAAATGAGGTTTATATCTAAAGCACACAGATTTGAATGGGCCATCAATTTGGCCAAGCTTTTGCCTTTGATCAATTTCGCAGGCTTGATCTCCAGATCATACTCCAACATTGTTGTTATCCATTTGCCTCTTCAACCTTCTGGATCAGTTTGCATGAGCACATCCTTGACTGCTACGTTAGGGACATATGCTATAGTGTGTGAATGCAGAATATAGACCCTAAAATATTTCAATGCCTTGACAAGAGCCAATGCATGTTTTTCAATAATATTATATCTTAAAGCAACATCTCTAATAGTCCTACTGAAAAAGGAAATTGGCTTTTCTACTTCATCTCTCTTTTGCATTAAAACAACAGCCATAGTATGCTCAGATGCAAACGAAAATATAATAAAATCTTGAGTATATTCGGGACTGATCAGAACTGGAGCATTAGACAAAGAAAAATTTACCAAATTGAATGACCTTATAGCTTCTTCACTCCACTTAACAGTGTTATCTTTCTTCAACATATTGGTCATTTCTCTCAAATGTTCAGCCATATTAGGTATAAATCTGTGCAAAAAAATCATCTTACCATTGAAGGCTTGAATCTTTTTCTTGTTTCGTGGAAGATCTATGAGCTGAATAGCCTCCACTCTGGCTGGATCTATGCGGATGCCATCTTTAGAGATGATATGCCCGAGAAATTTTCCCTCGTCCATGGCAAAAAGGCTCTTCTTGGGATTGAGATAAATCCCAAACTTTCTGCAACGCTGAAAAACCACTCTTAGATGGTGCAAATGCTCATCGTCTGAACCTGAAAAACTGTCAAATCATCCAAATAAACAACAAGAAAAACATATTTTTCATTTGCAAAAGAAATGTCCAGTGCACACTGGAAGGTAGCTTTAGCGTTCTTTAGTCCAAAGGGCATCTTGACATACTGAAAGGTTCCCCATGGTGTTGTGAAGGCAGTTTTATCTTGGTCCTTCTCATGCACCAAGATCTGATTGTAGCCTGAGTAGCCATCAAGTAGTGACATCCTAGATGCTCCAACTACTCTCTGTAGAATATGGTCCATTTTTGGAAGTGGGTAATTATCCTTTAAGGATGCCTTATTCAAGTTCCAAAAATCTATACACAATCTTATTTCTCTTTTATTTTTAAGCACTGGGACCAAATTCAAAATCCAAACAGAAAATCTAATAGGAACTATGATTCCTGCTTTGTACAACCTGTTTACCTCCTTTTCAATTGATGGCAGAAGCTTTGGATTGATTCTTCTCAGCTTCTGTCTGAAAGGCTTCTGATCCGGCTTGATAGGAATTGTGTGCTAAATTATGTTCTTATCATACACTTTCAAATCTGAATAATCCCATGCAAATACATCAAAAAATTCAGAAAGAAACTTAACATACTTCTCCTTTACCTCAGGGGATAATGCCTTTGACAATTTGACAAACTTAGGCTGGTCAACTGTTCCAATATTCACATCTTCAACTCCTCTTTCCGTAGGCACCAAGCTTGGATTCTTTGTGACATCATCCTGATCAAAAATCTCCTCTAGAGGTATGAGACCTCTAGGAATTACATTATCCTTTAGTTGAAATATGTCCATCTGGTTTTCTTTTAACTCCTGATCATCCACCTCATACTCACCTTCTATGGGAGTATCTTTGAATTTTCCATCACCCTGCAAAAATGCATTAATCTCATTGTCATCCCAAAATACTTGCCAATACCTTAAATTGTCCGAAACAGCAAGCCTATGTTTGACATAGATCTCAAACTTATTGCTGGAGTTCATCGGAATCTTCAAGTTACTTGCAGTAGTGGCCAGGGAATCGGCAATCAGGTTCTGCATCCGGGGTACTGCTGTCAAAGTATATTCTGGGAAAGTCTTCAAAATGTCCAGGACTGCATTTCTGTATGCCCTCAATCTTAGATGTTTTGCTTGGTATTCTCCCTTCACCTGTTTGATTATCAATTCGGAGTCGCCATACACAGAGATCATTTTTGCATTCAACTTCTTCAAAATTTTGAGGCCTGCAATCAAAGCCTCATATTCTGCTTCATTCTTAGAGCAATCAAAAGCTAACTTATAAGCACAAACTCTAACATTGCTCGGAACCTTCTCAGGCTGGAAAAAAGGACTCCTAATCCATATTCCAATGCCAGCTCCATCCTTACCAATAGCTCCATCAAAATCCATACTCCATAGGCCTTCTTCTTCTTCTTGAAGATGCTGGAAATTTGTTTCTTTCTCTTCTTTTGCTTGGCTGATTTTTGGCTGTTCATTGTCTCTTTGCTGCTGGAAGGCAGGAGGTTCAGAAGTGTTTGCTGCTTTATCCTTTTCCCGTTTAAGGACTTCTCTGAAATTTTCTGAAATCTCAGGTATTTCATCCACTTGTACCAACTGAACATTCTCATCATTTAAACCACCATCTTAATACAAGACAAAAGACTCTAAATATGTATGGACAACGTTAATGGGATGGTTTACAGGCTTGTCTTTGCTGGTAATCATATATCTCATTTTCTTTTCCCTATATAACTTCCTCAACTGGCCAAATACAGGGATAGTGGCATAAGAGAAGTCAAGCTGCATAGTTCCTTTGAGTTTGGCACCCCAAGACCTAGATAGGAGCATTCCAAACCTTGGTGGGACATCAGCAACGACTACATCCATCAAGACATTCTTTGCTGGAATCTGATCTAAAGACACTACCAAATCTTTAATTAGACCAATACAGTGGACCCTACTTGAGTCAAAGGAATGAAAATCATGATATTTTCGAGTGATATCGAGGCCTAGCTTCTCCATAACAGCTTTGGGCATCAAATTATGTGAGGCCCCAGAGTCCAACATAACATTATGCAGGATAAACTCATGTAATCTAAGACTCAAGTAAAAAGGAGGAACTTCATTTTCTTCAGATTCTTCTATGGCTGGACCAAAAATAAGTTCAGGGTAGAGACAAAATCTATTTGCAAGATTTTGGAAACCTGAGTTTTATATGCACTGTTCTTCACCAACTCTGTGAGGGGCATAGACACTTTTAACTTAGAAATTTCATTTTCTAGATTAAAGGAGGGGGCTTTCTCTACCTCTTTAATGGGCGGATCTTTCTTCTCTGTTGGCTCCTTTATTGTGCTCGGCTGGTTCTTTTCATTTGCTGTATTAGCAACTGCAGGTGCTTTACTAAAAGAAGGATCAGCCAGCTCCTTTCCTTTCTTATGTGCATCGTTCTTCATTTGGAGTTCTTTTCTCTTTTGAATGGGACTGACTATAACCTCTTTGTTCTTTAAAGAGTACTACCTTTGCTAAGCCGACAGAGCGTTCATATACCCTCTATGGTATTCATCAGACTCTTCTTCCAGTACTGTATCATTGGCCAAAATGAAATTTTGGTATTTTTGAATGTCTGGAGTTGCCACTGTGTATTCTTCGTCTTCTGTGAGGAAAATGGGTGCACCATTAGCTGTGAAAATATGATTAGCCTCAATCACAGGATCATCGTCATATGAATTTGTCCCTTGCACGTAATTCTATTGCAAAGGAGTTTTAATCTGCTACTGTGGTGGCGCAACTTGGTCCTGCGTTCTTTGCTCTCTCTGTTTAATTCTGAATTGTGGATGCTACCCTCTGAAATTCGGATTTATTATTTGAGGCTCAGGTCTGTCTGCAATGGTCAACCTGTCGACCATTTTTTCTACTATTCTAATCAGAGTGTCCATTTTACTGTCTAAAGTAGAGGCCTCCTCTTTTATTGTGACTCTTTTCTCAGCTCTAGATCGTGCTATTTTAGCCAGCAGATTAGCTTCAACGTTTACCGCTATCTTCTGCATGTCTTCAAGTGAAGACGGATCTCTTTCACGTAGCTGATATGCCATGTCGGCATCAAAACCATCAAGAAAGTTCAACAATGCTAGTCCCACAGGAGGCTTCAAATTAGCTAGAATAGCGTTATATACAACATTGAATCTCAAACAATAATCCTGCACAGTTTCACCCACATTTCTTCTAATGTTCTCATACTCAGACAAAATTTGGAGCGGGTTCTTTTTTACCTCCCACTGGTCCAGGAACTGAGTGTGCAACTCCTGCAAAGTGCAAACTGAGCTTGGTGGTAAGGCTCTAAACCATTTTCTGAATTCACCTCTGAAACTTTGAACAAACAGCCTTGTCGTTACATTCTCTGCTTCTACCTCATGCAAATCAAAAAAGTCATTCATTTTATCAACATGTTGCTGAGCTGTGATGCTCTGAGTGGCATCAAAAATAGGAATTTTACTTTGGTAGTTAGCTGGAATATCATTGAGGACCTGGGGTAAGACCAGGGGTGCATACCTGGCAGTCATTACTCTGGGTGGATTTACAACAGGATTTGTAGGATTTGAGGGAGGTGTTAATGGAGGAGATGACAATTGAGAATTGACTGATGGGAATGCTGATGAATTGGGAGGAAAAATTGTTTCCTGATGATTTTGAAGGCTCAGGAGGATTAGTTAGAGTGATGGACTGAAGAGAATTCAAAATTTAATCGTCGATGGAGGTATTTTCTCTTTGGACTTCAATATCTACAAGGAAGTCAGGATCTAAAACTGTATCATCAATGTCATTTTCAGACTTGTTCCTAAATAAAGAAAGCTCAAAATTCTCGTCAAAGGAAATATCTTCTACAAAAAGCCATTCAATGGGCCAAGTATAGGATCTGAAGATGGGTCTGGGGCTTAATGATCCTTCTTGTCTTCTAAAAATTCTTGGGATAAGATTCAGATTTTAAAACATAGGGGGAGGATTCGGATCTGGATTGGCCCTGGTGTATCTTCTTGAAGCCAGTGTGGTTGAATTTCTATTTTACAAAAAAAATTATTTGCAACCTAGCAAACTCTGAACATCATCGTTCAAAAGTCTGGAATTATTTGATGTACTAGGGCAAATCTTGCAAGTCATATGTTATGTTTACAAAACTAGACCGGGGATTGACTGAAGCAGTGTTTATATACTTATGCACCTGCAAAGCAATGTGCAGTTCGAAGGCTACCTGGCATAACTTCAGGCTTCGTATATAGTTTATAAAACAAATAACACTAACAAACAAACAATCTAGAGCATTCCCCAGTGTGGTCGCCAGAGATGTTAGCACCCAAATTGGTCCCCAGGTTGAAAGGGAAAAATAGGGTAACAACTAAACCACGCTCAGCCTTGTAGCTAGCCCTACAAGGACAGGAGAGGGCTCTCTCCGTGAAAGAATATTCAATGGAACACAATAAATGGACTGATATTAGGCTAGATAAAATGATGGGAAAAGGGTTTAATAAAATGAATGAATGAATTTCAGGGATGTGTGGGATAAAGGGACAGTTGAAACCGGGAATTAAATCAGGACACAGGGTATTTCATGGGGCAAGATAGGCAGGAAAATTAGCAAATAAAGCTAAATAGGGATGGGATGGACAAACCGATGAGGAGCTGAAAAGGGCACAACAAATGGATCCTTTTCAAACAGAAGAAAAACACAGAGCATGAAAGATTTCCCAAGGCAGATAATATAAAATGGATTCCACCTTTCTATATTGAAAGCATTCAAAAGGAAATGTTTATGGATGAATGGAACACATAACAATTCACATATGAAACAAAGGAGAAAAACAAATGCTAAATCTCATACCACATGGATCCCACAAATCAGAGCTGCATCTCTTATTAATTCCTGTCAAACTGTACAATGAGTGCAAGATGTTTCTTCCACACTTTTCCCCTACTTTCTCAGTTACTGATTACATCCCCTGTCAAATGATCCATAATTACAATAAATAGGCTGAAATGTGGGAACACAGATCCACAGAAAATGGAGTTGTCTCTAACAGCTGAAGAATTGAAATACAATCATAGTAAAGAAATACAAAAATCTTTCCCTGAAAATAAGGGACATCATTGCTTTTGACCACTTTGGAGATTTCACTGTTATGCTGTATGAAAGAAAATAGGTAATCTGATGAACAGATTTCCTATTTTGCTGCTGCTGTAACAATATTTGTTTTAAATAAGCTTTCTCGTCCCTTTGACTATCACTTTCCATATTTCGTTTGAATAAAACTGACCTTTTAATAAACTGCCGTTGAAATAAAACAAATTTAATTTATGCTTTCGTGAAGGGAAAAAATGTATTTTGAATGGGAAAAAGGGAAGGGAAGGAGGCGGAAATCATATAAAAATCGCAATCGCAACAGACGAGGCAGAGAGATATAATATAATAAACACATTGTAATATGGCGCCATCGCAATCGGAAGATCGTGGAGGGGCGCATCGCATGACAAAATTGGACCGATGCGATTTGGGAAGGGGGAATGGGAAAAACCTTTGTAAAAATGAAATATAACAAATTTCCAATTTACAAAGGGGAAGGCCCTTTATATTATAAATGGGCATAAGTATTATATGGTGGGCCCGGGGTCAATCGCAATCGCAATATCGGAGAGGAGCGGAGTACAACACATATGGAAATTCCGATGTCGATGGCCCGATTGATTTTGAGCCGTCAGATCGGCGAGGATAGATCAACGGTCGCGATGTCAATCGGAGGTTTCAATCGGGGGTAGGCCATCGGAAGAGCGGATCGGGTAATCGGAGGGAGGGGGTGCGATCGGGATATCGGAGGAAGAGGTGTGATCGGGAGATCGAAAGGAGGAGGTGCGATTGGGAGATCGGAAGGAGGAGATGTGATCAATCGCATCGGAGTTTTTTGCGATTGGCCGATCGGAACATTCAAATAAACTTTGCGATTTGTGATGGAAGAGCGGTGGGGTTTATGATATATAACTTAAACTTTGTTATAACGTTTTAAGGGGTCATGAAAAGGGGAAGTGGTTGATACATAAATCGCATTGTATTTAAAATAATTTATAATGCGATTTTGTAATCGAAAAGGGAAAAAGTGGTTTTTTAAAGGAATATTAAACTTTAATAATACAAATTTTAAAGGGAAAAATGGGAAATAGGGGGTATATGAGGATATAAGGACTTTTACTTCACTTAAGCATAAATTTCAATCCAGAAGTCAGTTTTGAGAGTGTAGTATACCGTTGGAAAGCTCTTTCCGGGCTCTTTCTGATGAATCTACTTGGAGGATGATTTTGGCGCTGAACATGCTGCGGAAAACTTCCCTGAAGGCAGGGACATCACTTTGTGGAGATAACAGCTTCTGAATTGTGACTTATTACATATGATGATATAAAATTACATAATGAATGATAATAATAAAGGCAAAATATCATGTTTTCACCTCAAAATATTGTTTTGAGGTAAAAATTACATCAAGCTGGATAAACTGTTTCTTTGATCTTCCTGGTGCAGTGACTTTGAATTTATTGACTTTCCTCATGACCTTGCTGATATTATTGACATTTGACTCATTAATTTGACCGTGGTGAGACCCTAGAAACTAATGAGACCCATCCTATGACTCACAGACATGATTTTGAGAATGATAGTGACTAATGACTAAATACCATAGAAAGGAAAATCAGCAAGTACGTCATGAGGGAAAACTACCATCAATGAATCCATGACCTAGCGGAATGGTGAAATTTATTCGGTATGAGATGCCTAATATGCAAATGCAAAAGAGTAATTTTGATCACTAATGGCAGTATGACTAGACTGACGGTAACAGTATGCACAAGGTACAACCCTCAAATGATGGTGGCATGTGATAAAGAGGTGAAAGTGAATAGGGAATGATAGGGGATATCCTGGGCCACATATCGAGGCACAATGGTATCTAGAAAAAGTGAAGCCCACACGTGGGTATGTAATGTGTAGAAGGGATCAATCGTGGTACATGAGGTGCCCTAACCTTGATTTTTTGCACCCAAATTTATATGTATTTTTCATTTTATTATTTCTCTTTTATTAACTGCTCGGGGCTCAAAGGATAAGAGCATGATGTGTAAGATATTACAATTATTACCCTTTTTTTGGTATGGAAGTTCATTTCCTTCCAAGGTTTGGGACAATCATGGGTTCTTGAATGATAAAGGAGGCTCATCTAGGGCTTATGTAACCAAGGTGATGGCCATGGGTATGGGGTAGAGCTCATGCATTATATTTTTCCCATGTGCTAATTATGTTTGTCCCAGCCATCTTTTGCATCTTATGGTACATTGTCTTGTTGAATGTGGTCATTTGTGATTTTGATTTTCTTTTTATCTGTTTTAACCTCTAGGGCATCGTTCTAAGCCTGACCCAAGGTGGGGGAAAGAGAATATGGAGGCTAACCCTATGTGGACCTAGTGAGGAATGTGGACCTAGGTGGGAGAGATGATGAATGGGGGTATAGTGAATGGAAGGGGAGTGGTATATGTGGATAAGGGAGTGAGACCACGCAACCAAAGCCAGGGTTTCCCAAGTAGTACCACGCTAAAACCAAATGGTCAGTAAAGGAGATCCCATGGGACTAAAATCCTAGGGTAACATTGTAAAGAGGTCAAGGGGAAAAAAACAAAAACTAATTCCACTCTTTCCGCCGAATCCCACCATTAATCCATGCCCATAAGTGTCCATGATAAGTAAACCTAATACTCAATTACCAAATGAAAAAACATACCTTTAGGTTTGGGAGGCCCACCTTCAAACATATGATCAATACAAATGGGTGAGGTACCACATGGATGGCTCAGGTAACGGAGAAACGACACAACGAGCTATTTGAGGGTTGCAAGGGGTTGTTTTTGTCGCCTGAGGTCCATCATGGAGAAAAACATTCTCCTAGGGATATCACCCACGAAGTGGTGGGTAAAATTTGGCTCCAACTGGGATGTGATCTCTCGAAGAAGTGGGAAAAACTACTTAAACGAGAGGTCACGAGAACTCCAACAATCTCTTGGTCACCGTAGACATGTTATCTGCACATAAAAATGACCAAAACCATGGGGCAACATGTATTTCACGGTGTCTTATGATCACCCATGCTTAATTTCAGGCCATAAAATCAACAAGTAATATAAATATGAAAATTTTAATCTAAATGCAGCTAATATCTCATGAGAAATATCATATGAGATTATTTCTAATGCAGAAAATCAACATGTACTGCATCCTACTCTAATATGCATATAATACAACGTCAAGTGTCAAGGAAAGGAGTAAGGGGACTTAACTTAACTCGTTGAGGCCAAAGTTCGTCATTGAGTTTAGCAATGTAGTAATAGTTATCCCTAACTTTCCCATGAATCTTAATTGGCACCAAATCTATATCCACTAAGACCAAATCCCCTACTTTATACTCTTTTTTAGGCTTTCACCCTTTTCTTGGCTTTTGAGTTGGCCTTTTTAGGATACAAAACTCTTGCGAAGGGAGAATGGGAGAAGGTTTCTCAATGTTGTGATCTAGGCTTAATCACTTGAGAGAGGTAGGTGGTTCCCTATAAAGGATAAAAGGGATGCCATCAGATAGTGGGATGGTAGCATATGATAGATCCATTTGAACGTGACCTCCAACGGTGGCCCCCCATTTACTAGATAATAACATCCCCCATACATCAAGAATATCAATGACAACAACATCCATGAGAAGGGATATGTCAGGGTTCCTAGCCAAATAAACCTTAAGTTCCTTTATGAGGCCTTCCACCTCCACAAGTTTGGAGTTAAATCCACACACTTTCTTGTATGGCCGATTGGTTCTAAGACCCAATTGCTTCATAAATTTTAAGGGTGTGATATTTGTGGAAGCCCCTAAGTCAAGCATGAAATTATGGAGATAAAGGTCATTTATATCCAAAGTGAGCATAAAAGGTTCATGTCTAGGGTTACAATCAGGAATATGAATGTTTTTCAAGTCTTCAGGTAATTCTTCCTCTTCAAAACCCAAGGACTTCTTAATTTGTTGTTGTTGTTCGGAAAGTTTTGCAATCTCTTTTAGAGGGACGAATATGGTCATATTCTCAATAGCATCATACATGTCAATGTTGAGCCTTGCATGCTTTCCCTTTTATTTCTTCTTGATGTTTCCCCCCTTTTGAGAACCCTTTTTAGGCACAACTTTAGTTTGGGAATCCTTTTTTGGAGGATCCTTTGCAAGGGATTTCTCTTCAGGGGGCTCTTTAAAAGGGACATTATTGGGAGTGTCCTACTTGGGAGGAGAGTCTTTTTTGTTAAGTTCTTTGGAGTTTGCGGGGCCTTTACTATTATCTCTTCATGAATATTAGATCTGTTTGAATATTCCATTACTGTCATCCGCATTGGGAATAGGTACCTCTTTATCATCTTTGGTTTTGACCTCACTAACGGTAGGATGAGTCTATGAACCCCCAAGAAAAATGTATTATACATCAGATTCTACAATATTAGCTTGCTCATTTATTTCATCATCATCATCACTCTCGTCACTCTCACTTTTCTCATCTTCAGAGGATGAGTCTTGCTCCACTACATTGGTTGGAGACAACGTGTTTGGGACTTGAGATAAAGCTTGGCTTATCTTCCTCACTTCTCTTTTTAGGATAATATTTCCCTTTCGGAATGTAGCTTTACTTGTGGGCCTTCTCCAATGCAATGATTTTTTTCATAACAATCATGTCCCGTGAATGTACTTCTTCACTAAGCTTTTCCATATTTTTTAGGATATCCAAAAGGGTTTCTTCGTCTTGCATTGCCATTTCTTTAGCTTCAACCAAAGTGCATGGTTTCTTGTGTCTTAAGGCATAGCTTAGGTCCCCCCCTAAGGCTATGAAAAACTTGTCAAGGATGCTGGCATTAGAGGGTTTTAGGTGATCAAGGATATCCCGGACAACCATATAAAACTTTTAAATGAATTCCTGAATGTCTTCCCTTCCCCTCAATATTTAATAGAACTTTTCAATGTTGAAGGTTTCTTGGGAATTGCAAGACCACCTTTTCATGAATGGGTCCTTAAATTCATCAGAGTCTTCAATGTAGCTTGGGGGAAGACTAAGGTACCATTTTCTAGCTTGTCCCTCTAGTGATAAATTAAAGAGGATCACGAGCCTATATTCATCAAATATCATCCTAGGGGACATGTGCCAATAGAATTATTCAAAAAAGTCACGGGCACTCATAGTGGCATCTCCTTTGAATTTTGGTAACCATTGGTTATATTTCTCAGGTAATGGCTTGGGATCATCACTAAATTTAAAAGGAGTGAATACATTGACCAAATGTCTTTCACTTTTGATCATATTTTTTTTGCCAATACTAAAAGTATCTGCCATTTATGGATTCAAATCAGTGACTTTTTCAAATTCGGGAAGAAGAGCGGTTCCAATAGGTGATGGATTGTTTTCCTTCGTTCTTGCAACAACCCTAGTTAAAGGAGGAATATTGTCACTTTCAAGAAAACTAGGGGTTTTGAAAATGAGTGGAGTCGCCATAAGAATAATGAGAGTGTCGTCAATGAATCAATTCCTCAATGACTCACTAGGGAGGAAGATCTGCTTCCTCCCTGAAAACGGAGCCAGAAATGTTACCACTCAAACCAGCAAGGGACCAAAAGGGGACTCCTAAGAGGGAAATTGTTATATCAAGGGAAATGATGGAGACTTATCCCAGTGTCACTATAGCTAGGACTCCCTGTTATTTATAGATTTTCACTAATGGGAGGAGACCTGGTAAATAAGAAGCCACTTATAAAGGATGGATCAACAAATAGATGTGAAGTGACCTTAAAGACCCTTTCCCTAGGATAGGATTAATAATGGGGCTTGTTTGATATTTAATCAAGGTACAAGAATTTCTAGGGAAAGGAAGTGAGGATTTGAGGGTTAGGTTAAAGGAATATGACTTGAAAATGGGTTTCCTAATCCCTAAAATCCTTATAGAAGTTGGGTTCCCGAGTTGCCCTTGATGAATTGTCTTTGATAAGAAATGGGACCACACAAGGAAAAGTGGACCCAGCTCAGGTAGAGGGGATGGAATCTAACAAATCGTGATATTATTGACCTGACCAAGGTAAGGGGAAAGGATCAAAGAATATTTTTCACCTAAATATGTGAAATCGATCCTATGAGGTACTAGCCTTGGGAACATAAGGGAAATTTTTGATCTTAGACCTAGGGCTTAGGATATATTCGAATACCACTGTCATAATCTCTTCAAATTCGTAGGAAACCTTTAGGACACACTAACGCAGTAGGACCTAGGAGATTGAAATTTTTCTAGGGCTAGTTTGCCGGGATATTGATGCCATAGGTGGCCCATCGTGGCTAGACCTAAAACAAGGAGGAAAAGGTGAAATAATATTGTTTAAATAACCACCCTTTGATGGATCAGTGCCTACTTCCTCTTGGGGATATGGAGTCAATGCGAATTATGAATATGGACTTCGTTTCTTGTTCAAGGTGGCTCTCAAATTCAACTTCATTCGATTTTAAGGGAAAGAGAAGAAAAGTGACCTTAAAATCATTTATACTTACCTGAAAATGGAAGAGGCTTATTGAGATAACTCAATATCTAAGACAATTCATTCATCAAATATGGCCCAGAGACAGAGATAAGCTAAATAGAAACATAATTCCACATCGATGATGTAAATGCATGCATTAATTAGCCCTAAAATAGAGAAAATCTCATAACCAATGTATGCAACAAAATGAAGGAAAATAGTGTTAAAATTGAACTTACATGTAAGAGAATATATCCAACTAGCAACATATTTTCAATATAAGAAGCTCCAAGATAAGAAGAACTCAATCCATACATCAAAATTCATCCATTATCCAAAAATATCCACCACGCAAAAAGTGTGAAGTTATCTAAGGAGAGAGTGATCCAAATCCAAGTGATGATCCAAAAATAATCCATCCAACTCCTATTTATACACTCATTAGGAGTTTGAATTACCTAATGGTCCTATATTAGCCCCTAAAAACAAAATAATGTGCAAATTAACTAACTTTTTTTTACAATACCACCAAACTATCTCACAAATAAAATAATAAGCCTCTCAAGAGGTCAAATAATAATCTATGAATGTCGTAGGACCCTCCAAGAGGCCTGATGAGGTCCATAAGTGCCATAATGATGAATAGGATCCTCAAAAGTGATGGACAAGGGGGTGGCCTCTTGTTCTCCAAACAATAAACTTATGGTGCTCCCAGTTGGTGTGGGGGCACACTGATGACTCCATGGGTCTCCATATGAGTCGAAGATGCCTGTAGACCATCTGTAAGGGCTCAGATGATGGAATGAATGTTTCCATGTCATCATAAAATTCTTGGGATGCCAATTGTGTGGTGCACGTGTGGGGCTAGTTGGGCATAGTGTACCAAATGTATCGTCCTCGTCCAAAAGGTGGATCTCTAGTAATATTTAAACATCTTTGGGGATCCATGGATTGTTGTCTTCTACTGTGGGGGCCCGTGGCTCTCTACACACACCCTATATGTGCCAATGTAGCCCTCTGGAGAGTTAGGACCCTATATAGGGAAACCAAATCCAAATAGACACCATCTATAATCCTACATAAGATCCAATGTGTCCCCTAGCCTTCCAGTACAAAAAGTCATTAAAGTAATCATGTAAAAGAGACTACAAACCATGGACAACAAGTGGACACTTCATAATGGCATGCCCTTCCATAGTGGGATTTGGTGTGTTGTAACATCTCCAAGCTCCAAAGGGGGTTAATCAAGTACTTTTTTTAGGTGGTTTCTACCTTTAGATGGGATATTATATCCAAGGTACATCCCTCAAATTGTGGTGGCATGTGATAAAGAGAAAGGGAAACCCACACTTGGGTATGTAATGTGGAGGAGGAAGAAATTGTGGTACATGAGGTGCCTCTACCTTCATTTTTTCCACCCTTATTTATATGAATTTTTCTTTGATTAACTGCTTGAGGCTCAAAGGATAAGAGCATGATGTGTAAGATATAACAGTGATTACCCCATTTTTGGTAGGGTGGTTCATTTCCCTCTAGGGTTTGGGACAATCATGGGTTCCTGAATGATAAATGAGGCTCATCTAGGTCCTATGGAGCCAGGGTGATGGCCATGGGTATGGATTAGAGCTCGTGCATTGGATTTTTCCCACATGCTAATTATGTTTGTCCCGACCATATTTTGCATCTTGTGGTACATTTTCCTGTTGAATGTGGTCATTTATGCTTTTACTTTTCTTTTTAGCTACTTCAACCTCTGGGGCATCGTTCCAAGCCTGACTCAAGGTTGAGGGAAGGGAATGGGGAGGCTAATCCTATGTGGACCTAGTGAGGAAATGTGGACCCATGTGGGAGGGATGATGAATAGGGGTATAATGAATGGAAGGGGAGTGGTATATGTGGATAATGGAGCAGGACCACGCAACCAAATTCTGGGTTTCCCAAGTAGTACCACCCTAAAACCAAATGGTCAGTGAATGAGATCCTACAGGACTAAAATCCTAGGGTAACATACTAAATATGTCAAGGGGATGGAAGCACAAACTAAGCCCACTCTTTCCGCCAAATCCCTCCATCAATCCATGCCCAAAAGTGTCCATGATAAGTAAACCCAGTACTCAATTTCCAAATGAAAATACATACCTTTAGGTTCAAGAGGACCACCTTCAAACATACACTCAATACGTATGGGTGAGGGGCCACATGGTTAGCTAAGGTGGCGGAGAAATGGCACAACAAGCTAGTTGAGGGCCACAAGGGGTTGTTGGCTACTGGTTGAGGTCCATCATGGAGAAGAAATTTATCCTAGGGATATCACCCACGAAGTGGTGGGTAACAAGCTTGAAATTTTGGGTCTGGAGATAGATGATGGTATCTCCATACTAAGGATCAGATGCATCAATAAGAAACAATGACTCATCGCGAATAATATCGTAAGATGTAGACTCAGTTCCAGATGAGGTAACATCGCATATTAGTTCATTGAAGACTAAGGACTTCTTATATTTGGATTTGATGAATTCCAAATCAAACTCATGGAGAATAACGATCCATTTAGAGTATTTCCCCCCCAGCAATTGTCATGACAAAATATATGTCATTAGGTTGCAATCAAAAACTACCATAGTCTTCTGAAGTAGAATGTAGTGGAAAAATCTCTAGACAGCTTGGACGATTGCCAAAGCTAAATTTTCGACGTGAGTATATTTGATTTTAGTGTTATATAAATTATGAATCAAATAATAGATTGGATGTTTTTCCCCTATGTCATATTCTTGGACCAATACCATAACAATTGTAGTAAAAGCAACAAAGAGATATAGGAAATAATCATGTTGATAGTCATGGGGATACAATAACGATGCTTGAACCAAAACATATTTTAAGGCATCAAAATCCTTCTGGGCAGTATCATCCCAATGGAAGTGAATGCCTTTCTTCAATAGGCGAGTAAATCCTTTCATCAATTTTTCATAGTTTGGGACAAATCTCCATAGAAAGTTATCCTTCCCTTGGAAGCATTGTAACTGAACAAGTGAGGAAGGTGCAGGAAAATCGAGGATCACTTGTAATTTGATGAATCGATACGCATTCCTTTATTTTACATAATAAAGTCGAGAAGTCTAATGGATTGGACAGAAAACACACATTTGTACGGATTTAACTTGATATTGTAATGTCGACAACGTAGGAATATAGCCATGAGATGCATTGGATGATCCTCATGATGTTTGGAGAGGGAAGGTAAATCATCCAAATAGGGTTGTAAAATGTTCTTGATATCGTGGAAGGAATAATTCATATCCCTCTGGAAAGTTGTGCCAACAATAATCAAACTAAAAGGGAGCTTGTGATAGGAAAACATGTCCCATGGACAAATAAATGCAATATTATGTTGTTCCAATGGTAGTAGGTTTTTATGATTGTAACCGAAAAAGACATCCATAAAAAAAAAAAATTTCGTATACAACACAGTCTTCAACAATTTGGTTGATAAACAAGGTTGGGTAGTTGTTTTTCAGATAAGCATGGTTAATATCTTGATAGTCGACACGTACTCGAATCGTGCCTTGTTTCTTCATCACAAGGACTTTGTTTGAGACCCAATCAGTGAGAGGAACGGGGTAAATAAAACTAGCACGCAAATGTTTTTCAACCTCTGCTTTAATCACAACAACCTTCTTATGGTTCATCGGACGTAAGTGTTGTCGAATTGTCTTAGCATCCAAATCAGTTTTGATCTCGCATACTATGATATTTGGATCAATACCTGACATTTATTCATATGTCCTGGCGAGAACATCACAGAATTCTTGAAAAAGGGCTTTATAAATCTTAACCTCATCAGGAGAACAAGATGCACTAATAAGGACATTTCGACAACTCCAGATTTAATTGAAATATCAAGAGAAACGATCTCTTCAATATTCACTAAATTCTTCTCAATAATATTGGTTGAATAAATATCTCCAAGATTATTCTCAAGGTTTTTGGTCAAGGAGGAATGATGATGGTTATTTTCCCACAGTGCATCATCTGACATCATGATTTCCATGATTCCTTCATGAGTAGAGAATGTACTAGAGAAAGGATCAGAAGATGAACCAAAATCTTTGGAGTTGTCAACCCAATCCATCGAGGACTCGAAATCAGAATTTGTTGAACATGTTGAGTAGATGGCTTCGTATTCAAGCTCAATGGGACTGAGCAGCATGCGGTTACCAAATGTGTCAACATTAGAAATGTATGGTACTATTCAGGGATCGGATGGAATATTAAAAGAGGATATCATATTGACAGAGGCAATTGGATGAGGAATTTTAGGAGGAGGGAGCGTAAAAATTCCCATCAAAGAGAAATACTTAAGCAATCATACTCTAACATGTTTATAATACTATGGGGAATCGCCCATAAGAGGGATGCTTCCATTAGTTTGAGAATTATTGGAAAAAAAGGTAATTTGATTGATGGCCACGATACCCCCTTGGTGAGGGAAATTGATCATCCTAAAATGGGTTGAAATGACAGTTGTCATGGCATAAATCCATGTGCATCCAAGTGAAAGGTTATAATTCAACGGTCCATATATAACTTCAACTTCTACTAAAATTGTTTTTCTAACTAATTCTATTTGCAATGTATTTATAATTATGTCGGTTTTGAAACATCTTGCATCAAAAATTTTAAGAGTAGGAGGTGACTAATTAAGTTTAGGAGAACCAATAGCCTTCCAACAGGAAAGTGACATGATATAGGTCGAAGCACATGTTATCACACCCTAAATTTTCAAAGCATCATTATGTCAACTCTTCTTTTGTTCATGGTTTCAAGTAGGTCTTGAGTCATTTTAAGTTTTTAGGGGTTAAATGATAGGGCTAGAGTCTCATTTTCATTTACAAAATAAAGTCCAACAACCTTATTTCATACCTAGAGTGTCTCATACCATGTTTAGAAAGTCAAGTTTTTAACCATTTTGAAAAAAATGGAATTAGCTATGAAACCATGCTTTCATAGCGCGGGTAGTGTAAAAAACCTGTTTTGCGCTACGAAAACGCTGCTATTTTCGTAGCGCGCTACGAATGGTTGAAACAACCTTTTTCAACAAAAAACCCTTTTTCTGCTTTAGGTAGTTAACTTCTAGAGGGGTTCTTGAGAAACTGAAAATTAATTTTTGAAAACTGAAAGAGTTTTTCTTCCTAACATACTGAAATACAAAAACCTCTTTCAGTTTCTTCAAATTCATTATGAGGTGGGACAAATTGATGGTTTAACTTGCACTACGAAACTGCTGAAAATCATTGAGAGAAAAACTCTGTTTTCGGGTTTTAGCAGTCTTTTACAAGATCATTTTATGGCCACATGAAAAATTATTTTGGAATTTTGAAGAAGGCTTCTTTTCATAAAATCTCCCGTTACAATAACCTATCTCACTATTTTCATAATTTTTACCAGTTGGGAGATACAAGGCTTTCTTTGAAGCCATATTTTAAGAAATCAGAATTTTCCAGTTTCACACATGATTTTCAAAGACAGTTTCTGAGCAGTAGGAGAGGTATTGCAAAAACCCAAGAGAGGTTTTTGTTCAATACAACATGGTTTCAAAAATCCTCCTTCATTTTATCAAAATACATTTTGGATAAGGAGATAAAAGCTCTGTCTCAATACCTATTTTTCAGGTAAAAACAGTGAGGTAAATGGACCAATTCATAAATGGAAAATGAGGATTAAATTTTGTGAAGATTATTATTTGGGTTCATATAGCTAAGAGGCTAGATTTATGAGAATGATAAATGTTAAGGGCTACTAACAGGAGAATGAAGAGGCAGATGGAAGATCTCGAAATTCAATTGACAAAGTCTGAAAGTCAGCTACAGCAGAGGTAAACAGAACAGTGACTGACAATCCCTTAATACAATTTTGTTATGGAGAAGAACACCACTCTTGAAGACATTTTGAAGTCAGCTTGTTTTGTTTATTAAGATCTATGAAAATCATTAAAAGGTGAAAATATTCTTGAAGTCTGAAGATTGTGGAAAAACTGTGTAAAAAGACATACACAGCAGTTTCCTAGCGCGCTACGAAACTGTTGTAGGTGTAGTTTTGAGTATTCTATAAGGGTTTCAAGAGGTAAAAAAATCTGGTTTTTGAGTGTTGTTGCTGCTAGAGGATTGAAAGGGTTCATAGATGAGAATTCAAGTGTCAAGGCAGAAGAAATTGGATGGTTAAGAGATGTTTACAAAGATATAGATTCTGCGCTACGAAAACAGCTTCTATTTTCGTAGCGCATGCACATCATCTCTCTTTATACTTTTTCAAAGGCTTAATTTTTGTACAAGTGCAAAGGCATGGTTCCATGGAAATGATAACACATCTCACTTATCTCAAAAAGTCAATATTTCCAGCAAAAGGGTTCGAAGATCACAATGAAGATAAAGGCTTAATTGCAGAAAACATGTTTCCTGGTTTTTAGGGCAAATAAGACATGAGTCAGCAAGATCTCATAACAAGGCTGGAGGCATCACCAAATTTGACCTCATGAGGTTTCAAATGTCAAAGGAATTATTTAAGTATTAGATAAGGTTGTTGTCATATGTTTTAGGAGTTTCACTCCTATTTGTATTAGGACTCCTAGAAGAGACAGTTAGCTGTCAATTGTAATTAAGAATATGTTTTAGGGGTAGAATAGATGTAAATAATATAAATTCGAATTCTCTTCTTGAGTATCATAGAATTAAATATTGTAAAATATATATAAGAAGCAAGAGGTCGAATTAGCAAAGGGTTGGAGACTTTTTGGCCCAGCTACTGTTTGATGTTATGAAATATAACCAGTAACATGTATGTTTTTTTTTTCTCAATGTGATGAGTTTCTCATAGGGTTTAATTTTTTCTTGATCTATATGTTACTTTTAATTACTTACAATAGATCTTATCACTATTACTCAGAATTCACAACCATGTGCTTTGACTTCCTTTAGTAATGGGATGACTGTGTTTTTCCTATATCTTGTGAATAAACTACCTTTGAAACCCTAGCAGTAAATTTCATTGCTATTACTCATAATTCACAATCATGTGCTCTAACTTCATTTAGTAATGGAATTATTGTGTTTAGCAGTAGATCTCATTTGCTATTACTCAGAATTCACAACCATGTGCTCTGACTTCCTTTAGTAATGAGATGATTGTGTTTTTCTGCATTTTGTGAGTAAAATACCTTTAAACCATTAGTAGTAGATTCCATTTCTATTACTTAGAATTCATAACCCTATGCTCTGACTTCATTTAGTAATGGAATTACTGTGTTGACCTATGTTCTTGAGTGAATTATCTTTGTTTAAAACCCCATTTTCCTCACCTTCCATGTCCAGAAACCTTGCCACTGAATCTACTCACTTTTTGACTCCATAGCTCAATGGTAGCAAGCCTTCATCTTTCAACCTACAAACACACAAAACCAAGATAGAGTTAGCCATCTATATTATCATTAATCAATATCATAAATCCTTGAGAGAGCCCTCTCAGGCCTAGGAGGCTAAGCCTCAGCTAAAATATTGGTTTGAAATAGTTACACTGAGGTAGTCTGATCAGCAACATATCAGGGTCCTATTTTGGTGATAACAGCACCTTTGTCCACAATTGTCCAATTGATAGTCTTATTTCGAAAAAAAACTTGGATCATAAATTCCAGTTGTGGTGAAAGTTTGGGGGTATGATTCTTGTGATTAAATACCACAAGACTCGAATTCAAAATATATATGCCTCCAATTGTGGCAAGTAAAGACATATTTTGGGAAGGACAATTTTGCAAAACCTCGAGAGTGAGAGGGAAAAGACAAAGAATAATGCAGCAATCAAGAATGTATAAAACAAAGCTTCCTAAGTAGATATTTTAATGCAACTACTCGAATTCAAATTCAAATCCCTATATATGATGCAAATAATGATTTTTTTTTCTTTTCTTTCCTCTTAATTTTCAAATGCAATGAAAACTAAGATGTAGCTAGATCATTGATAAAATAAATCACACAAAATATGACTGTAATATAAATTTCTTCAAGTCAATTAACAACTAAGACAAATGTTTACAAAATACCTAATTGAGGAGGAAGAAAAAACCAAAGAAATTATCATCAAAGGTTAACCAAATCAAATGAAAACACTATGATGGCCTTTCAGAGACTCAAGAAAAACTTTCTGGACCAAATAATAATGAATAGCAAGGCAAAGGAATGCAAATTTTTGCATCCTATAGGACCATCGCAAGTGCAGAACAGACACTAGTGTGCATCAATGCAGTTCTAGAGAGGAGAGGTTGCGCCGAGTCACTCTGTCTCAGAACAGAGAGTGTGTTGGGGCTGATTTGGTCAAAAAACGGCACAAGAAACCTTAACAAGCTCAAAAATGTGTTTTCTTAAGGTCAAATATTGTCTGAATAATTCAATTAGGCCACTTTGAAAGGTGAAAAAATGATAAGGTCAAGGAAACCACTATGGTAAATTTCATTCCCTAGTATGGTTGCCAATCTTTTATATGGAAAATTCACTTCTACATACAAAAATGAACTCCCTAGATCTAGTGATCTGATCGAAAACAACAAAGGGAAAAAAAAGATCTATGTTTTCCTTAGAGAGATTAGAATACCGAAAAAAGACATACTTGGAATTTTTAGTAAGCCCTCCTCTTCTCTTCGCTTGTAAGCTCCAACTCGAGCGTCACACGCTATAAATGGAACCTGCAACAATGACTAAAACATGCAAGAGAACTACAATATCCACATAGCACAATCAAATATCTCCAATCAATGAGTCCACATGGCATTGAAATACATAAGCATAAACATGACACAAGTACAAGAAAATAGAGTGTTTTTTGTATTAATAAATAAAGGAGAGAGTTACAACCATATATAAAAGTTGACTTTGTAGTTGTCTCCGCAATTGTCTTGTCCTTCCTTGCCACAAAGAAAACCTTCATACTCAACCCTAATGCAAATGGATGATGATTCCTTAGGCTCAAAGCAACAACATGAGGGCATTAGTAATCTCCAAAAGCCAACCCAGACTCCATGGGAGGCAGTAAATTTATAGGGTAAGCATGGTAGTTTAGGATTTACTAATCTAGGCTTGAGATCCATATTTGGAAGATAAGATCAAAGGATAAGAGATAAGACCTCTAGAGAAGGAAATTGAGATCTCTATCCATGGTAAATGGTTAAAACCACCTTCGAAGCTTCTGGAAGGAGAAGATTCAAAACTATTTTAATTTTTTTCCGAAATTATAGAACCATTGCACCTGCAGAGTAGAGAAACTTGCACTGATCAATGCAGGTGCTCAATTATGAAACTTGCAACCATTGAAGGTGGACATGCATGCAAGGTGCGTTGAGGTTAAAAACATAGTTTTTGAGTTGATTGACCCAGAAAATCGGAATTTTTGGAGAGGTGATGCTTAGGGCTTTGCAAAGGGATTATGGCAAAGTGTTCAATGATGTTGATTGATCTGGTTTTCATGCCTATTAAGAAGATGTGACAAAATGGCCTGTAACACTCATTAAACCTACATGAAAACATCGAGTTATTTTCGTTGTTCTGTACTTATTAGTCAAGATGAAAGTGGGAAAGAAATCTCTTTTCCATTCTCAAGCTCGTTAAACTGTGAGAAGGACATGAGTGTACTTTTATCTTTTTTTCGGCCTCACTATAAAACTTACGAAAAAGGAACCATTCTAACTATTTGAGATCATTAAAGTTGAATGAAAAAGGAAACTATCAAGCTCACTTGTCTTCTCTTTCATGCTCTTTAAACTTTGAAGGGGATACAATATACAAAAAGGGGAGGGGGAAGTACTTGTCATATTTCATGTTGTATCATGGTAGTTGTATGTCTCCCTTGAATGTGGCACTTGTTTGAATCATACTCTTATAGTTGGTCTTTGTCGGGCTGTAGAGCCACACCATCAGTTTGAGTTAAGCCACTACATTATTGAGTCAATATCTCACCCAATTGGTTTTATCCTTCCAATCTATGAGCTTTGGTGATGCCTCCTATGTCACCTTTATATCTATTTAGTATTCTTCAATCTATCTTGCCAAGTTCACTATTGTGCTTCGTCGTTATATGTTCAAGGCAAGTCCTAGTTAGATTCAACCATTTACAAGTATCATCATACCTTTTGTGTCAACCATCATTGTGTCAGTTATGCATTAGTTCTTCAACTATTATCAACAAAGAGATTATCTTGGTGTCAGTTTTTTGTTGATGAAGGGGTGTCCATCAAGGACCTCTTTCGACAAATCTCTTCCCATCAACGTCAACACCTTCTCTGGGGTGTATATCTAGAAACAATCTAGTACCTTGGAGCTTGTAGTTATCAGTGGCAAGTTTCCTTGTGATTGATATTGGATTTTCATCATTGACCCTTGTTGAGTGATTCTACATAGTGCTCGACATCAGCTCATTCATTCGCATGTAGTAGAGTCATACCACTAGGAAGAGTCGAAGACCTTGGGGCATGGGGCTACCTCATTCATGACCATTTCCTCCCCCGATTTTTATTAGATAATGTATTATGTACTTTTAAAGCCATCATTTGGGGCACTTACATCAATGTCCAACCCTATTGATAGTTATTGTGCCAAAAATATATATTGTATCATGACTAGTTATTGATGACATGAATCTACAGTATGTTTTGTGGGCAGCCATGCTCTATTCTCTTAGCACCAAGTATGGGTATGCCTACCTCAGGGATGTACTTCTTTATGTCTCTTACTATAATTTTAGCAGTGTCTATAGGTCTTCCATCTATGGTATCTCTCTTTGCCTCACTTGCTAGACTTCTTATTATAATGTATTGTAGCCATTAGTTTCTATTATGACCTTATAAATTAGGGGGCATCTATTATAGCTCAAAAAACCACCTCCTAAGTGTTAATTTTTCTTAGGGCTATATTTTTCTTTGCTTTTGATAATTGCATTTACAAACTTTTCATCATTTAAATATTGCATTCACCCCATGACATCATAACATCATTAGAAATCATGTAGAAAGAACAATAAAATCAATAGTGCAGTGAAACAATAACGAACAATAGAAGAAAAGTATGCACAATAAAGATACCAAAATTTAGGTTAGAGTAGGATGAAGCCCCACAAGGGGGAGAAACCAACCAGATTCTTCTTCTATTATCTATTCATCAATTGTTCAACTGAGATAGAAAGTACAATAATCATGAGACATAATCATTAATCACACCAGGCCTCCTAGGTCCAACACAAGTCAGTTCACAACTACGTCTGTGAACTGAACGTAACAAGTCCAAGTTGCTATCATATCACTATTATCTACAATAGAGACATTGTCTTATCTTCCATCCATCGGGTTATCAAAGTCATCAAGGGATCTGACACACTGTCACAATAAAAATTGTCTCACTGTTGAAGGCACTGTCAAATACTATAATATTGTCTTAAGATCATTGTTAAGAGTATGTCATCAAGATGTTTCACTCTCATCATAGATCGTGAAGCAATTTCATTCTCATGATAGGAACACTGCCATATATATAGATCATTGTCATGAATTATAGTTGTTTCCACAAGTATACTTGACATGTTAGGGTTACGGTCAACAAGGTCTCTGCATATATCTTATTCACTTTTATGCAATAGGCTTACTGCAAATGTTAGGTTCAAGTCAATGTCATAAGTCATTGAAACCAATATCCAAATTACTACATATAACATTGTATGAAAAGCATCGAGCCATAATAAGAAGTCACCAATCAAACCATAGAGCACAATGATAAATGTTATCTACAGTATTGAGTCACAAGTCAAACCATAAAGCATTGAATCAATAGAATAACGAGCCATACTGAACCTGATTCGATCCTTGGAGAATTGAGTGTTATAGTAATATTATCTGAGCCACTAAAGACTAGCGGTGCTATTACAGAAGTCAAGCACTGCCACTATTTTTACGAGAGTTTGAATGCGAGCCATTGTTGATGTGGCGTGCCTCAGAGTATGTTATCGAGTGTGCCAATAATGCAAACCACCATATAGTATAATATGCAATTAAAGAGATCTATAGATTCATTGTTATATGCATATGCAAGATCAGTTTGGTGACTTTATATAGAGGTAGTGCGACAACCGAGCAATGTCACTGGTGATATGAACCATAGAGTTGTAGTGATGCCATACAAACCATATAGTAAATTTTGCAAGTTGTACTATACAAATGATGCCATTGTTAGGCTATATGCACTACAGAATGAGTGTGATGCCACTAAGATGATGTCGCGAAGGTTATGGTGCAAGTCACGGTATAGAACAATGATTCCACCTCAGAGAAATTGTGATGTCGTTGAATATTCATGTGGTGCCACAGTCATGTGATGCTTGTATTATTGTGGTGCCTCTTTGATGCCCATACAGTTATGCCCATACATTGATGCCAATACGAATTTTCCATACAATAAGCAATATAAAAAATCATCCACAAGGAATACAAACACAGATAAGACATATGTGAGCTAGATATAGAGGCGACCTTCATGAAAAAATGTGTTGCTCAGACAATATAAGCGAGGCCTTAGTTAATTGATGTGATGTTTCATATCCGAACGTAAGAGCCATGATCAAACCATAATCTATAAGGCCTTATTTATATAAATCAAAGAGGTGCCTTTTGAAGCCAAGGTGACCCTTTTTGGTTGAGGCCGACTTGATTTGATTCTTATATAAATAATTATTTTCCACTTGATCAAATGAAGGGTTGACTTGATGATGGTTGGCCCACCACTAGATTATGACATTGTGCCACGCACATTAATAACAATAATAAGGGTGCCCAATATATTAATATTAATATTACCTTTAATTATTTGAATTTTCCTTTGACCATTATGAATTCTCTTCTTAGGGTGCAATGGGCTTCATTTGTGGTCTATGGGAAATTTGTCCCATAATTGCTCAATTTTCAACACTAGGGTTTAATGGAAGGGGACAACATTAGCCAAGTTAGTGTGCTAAGAAATGATGTGTGGAATGTTCCAAAAAGTAGAAATTTGACGTTTCAATGGTCCCTTACAATTCATGTTGAGCAACATTAGGTCCAACAATGCCCTGTGTCAATTGGCCTCAAGCTACAAAGGGCTAAGAACACCATAGCGCTACAAAGTTGGAGCAATATAGCATAATTTGGCACGCATAAGGTTTGAACGGGTCAACTTCGATCACTCATAAAGGATAAGGATCAAAGGACAGGGCACTGTTGAAAGTGTCTAGACTCAAGGTGATCACTCCTAAGAAAAACCTATATAAACAAGCTCTCCATTAGTTACAAAGCAAGAAAAAAGTTAGAATGTTGATAGTAATTTTCCTTCTCTTTCTTTCCTTCATCAAAGCTGCTAAGAAATGAGTCCAATTCTCTTTCAGCTTCATATCTATATTATTTTTATTATTAAGTTTATGCTCTTGTAAGCCCTTGTCCCCACAATATCAACAAATTCCTTCCTTTTGTCACAAGGCTTCCAAATTGTAATTATTCTCTTCTTAGATATATGTTTTAGTTAAGTTTCCAACTTGAATAAACCTTATCAATTTTTTGGAATGACAATCTTTTGAACTTAACTTCCATAGCTCTTTCCCTATGTCAAGCCTTTCCCATAGATTTAATACCATGCATTTTTAACTCGTCCTAGATGTGTGGCTTTATTCATTGACATAGGAATAGATTAATTGTTCTTTTGATAACCCCAAGTACACATGTCACTAGTGCTTCCCTTTCACGCATGAATTCATCTGTGTCGCCTCTTTTTTGTAGCCTAGTAAGTTTTGCAAAAAGATCATCCTCAAAGTTACTTTTAAATCCATTAAAAATTTCGTTTTTAAACATGTCTCAAATAGATAAATAGATCGAATTTTTCCATAACATGTATCAAGTGTTAGCATCACCTTAAGATTCATGGAGGTGTGCTTAACATTTCCATTTTATTTTCTTATATTGTATATGTCAAAACCTTCTACTGCTTTGTTAAAGGGAAACCATGTTTTCATTCCCATTGAACTTTGATAACTTTTGTTTTACCCTTATTAGGCACATGAAAAATGTTGGGATTCATATAGTGTGGTGAATGTTTGGAAATCACTAAGCCATTAGTATGCATGTCCATTTGTGGATTAGTTGTAGTTGGAAAACTTAGTTGTGGATTAGTTGTACTTGAAGAACTTGGTTGTGGATTAGTTGTATGTAGAGAATTAACACTAGATTAAAGTATTGATATGTGTGCCTTTAAAACAACTATATCTTTCTTTAGTTTGTTGTGATTCTTGAGTTCTATTTTCTGTAAAAGATCTAATACGAGTGCTTTTAGATTGCTTTTATTTTTCTTTAGTTTGTCATGATTCTTGAGTCTGATTTTCTCTTTCATCGACTTATCATGATTCTAATCAATCTTCTCACTAAATTTAACTTGATACTCAATGATATGTTTGTATTGAGTATCTATCCACTTGCATGTCTCTACTTTTCTTGGTCTTTGGAGAAGAAATTTTATATTTTAATTTTTGTAGTTTAATTGTTGGTAGTTGAGTGAATGAGGTCTTTCATACTTAATTGTATGGTTCTGTCGTTCCTCAATTTTCCTAACAAAGCATAAACATTTTTTTTCTAAATATTCAAATTGCTCATACAATGATACAAAAATGGTAACACAAGGTTGAGTTGTAACTATGTATTGTGACGAATAGACAACAATATGATATGGTGACTATATGACATAGAAATTACATCTATTGTACAAACATGGAATGATGTTGTATGAGTTGCAGATCGGTGCAACAATTGGAATATATGACAATTACATAAAGAATATGGCAACATAATTTTTTTAAATGTCAAGTCTAATTCTTCTAAATTTTTGCCTTTTTGCAATCAATTTTGCTCAAAATTCAATAGGAATTCATTGGAATTACAAGTTATAGTATGTATAGATTGAGCACCCCAAAAGGTTTTTCAAGGTACTAAATCCATTTATGCATTCAAAAATGCATTAAGTAACCAAAAACTCACAATCTTACAAAAAATTGTATTGCTAGATTCTAACGAAAGAAACCAAAATATAAACAATTAAACTACGTCTTTTTAAATAACAACTAAATGAAAATTATATAAAAATCGACTAACAATATGGAAAAAAATACTTTTGTGTGATCATAATAGCAAGTATGTTACTGATGACAAGTCCACTATCTCTAACTATCTTTGATACCAATGGAGCATAAAATTCCATGATAAATTCCCTCAATGAGATATAGACAAAAAAATATATATATAATAATATATAAATGTTGAATGAATAAATTAATAATAATGACATTTACTATAAATGACTCTTATTCATATTATTTTGGAAAGTGCTTTTTAATAATTATTATTATTATTTATTATATTTATTTAATTACTATTATTATTTATTACATTGATTTAGTTGATCTAATTTGATATACATTGATCTAATTTGATATAAAAATATAAGGTAAAAAATGATATATACAGAAATATAAAAATAATAATAATATATATACTGGATTTTCACATATCCAAAGTTGTGTCTTTGCCTTTGCCTTTAGGATGATCTCTTTATAGATATTTATCTTTAGTGGTTCATCTTTGATTTTGGAATGATGTGGATGAATTATGTGAAAATAATTGAAGATTGATTCTTTAGTACCATACATTATCAATTGTTTTATGTTATATAGCATGGTTGTTCTACTATGAAGACCTATGATTGTTTAATGTTTTTCTAGAGCTTTAACCTAATATCTAAAATCTTTAGCAAATTCCAATCCGCCTCATCCAGCAGTCATAAAGATTCCTCTTACTTCCTCCATATATGGATGATTACGCTCTCCATCTCACTATTGCTAATGTATTGTTCTCCTGATATCCATTTAGCCAAGCTTTCATTAAACAGCTACACAACACGAAAATCGATGCCAATTACCCGGTATAAGCAGAATTCCATCATTTTATAATATTCACCTATTGCTCCACTTTGCCTAGTTGGTAAATGTACCTGTTAAGCTTACTTTGAGGGCGTTTGTCCTCCAATTCATTTTCCTAGACACAATCTTTACTAGATCATGTAATATCTGGACATGCATAACCACATTGTTATGGCTTCATATTACAATTATCAGCAGTACCCCAGAGTGTAGAATTGAACAACAGTAACATATGGGGCAATCTTTGTAAAATGAAAAGTATAATTACCAATCAGTAGTGCATTCATCCATGAGGAGGCAGTTTCTTTGTGAAAACATAGTCAATGTTGTCGTTATACTGATCAAGCTTGTTTATCTTATCTATGCATAGTTTCATCCTTTCTAAAAGAGCAGGCATGGATGCAACATTGGCAGCAATCCTAGACTTGAGCAGCACTATCTGCATTGTCGTATCCTGTTCTTCCTCTTCTGCTGTCAACAATTTGGATGTCCCTGGTCTCTTTTGCAAACTCTCTTCTGCCATAACAGAACTGAGTTAAAACGAAAGTTTTTCACTCTTGAAATATAACCAAAGATACACATCACAGGTTCGGATCGCCTCAAACACTATCACAAAAGAAGCCCATTGACGTAGTGGAAAATGCAGTCAGACTGTGATAGAAGAAGCGAAGGTAAAAAATGGATAGACCCACAAAGGCTTCTCTGACCAAACGACATTGTTAGACAAAATTTAATAACTAAGTTGCAAATTTCATCACTAGAACCAACATTGATAACCAGGATAAGAAACCCACAGCAAATTTTTGTGGCATTGTTTACTGGCAGCATAACCACATAGTCTAACTAGGAGGGTGTCAAATCAGGCGTGGGAACATCCAGAAACACGCATTTCAGCCTCAATCTTATAGAAGCTAAAGTTCCAGCAAATATCTAGACCCTTACAGAAATTTCATCAGCCGACTCTAGAAAGGGCACCAGAAAGTTGGAGGCAATCCCGATAGAGGATTGTGAGAAGTGATGCAAAAAAAGAAGCTGAACACCATCGAGAATGACTTTCAGTTGATGGTTTCATTCAATTCAATATTTCTAAGCACTCCTAATTTTATCTTACGGATCTTGATTCTTATATAAGCCCACAAATCACCTAGTTCCTTGAATAAATTTGGAGACTACTGTTTTGTTTGGTTATACTACTAGAAATATTTTGCATGCTTATTTTGCTTACAATCCAGTTGAGGCAACAAGAAAAGCATGCCTTTTTTGCATTATGGACATATGCCTTATGCTCTGCTCCCCTGTTCTACATCAGAAACAGGGTACATTTATTTTTAAGTGATATGTACTACATTTGCTACAAACTGAAAAAAAAAATTACTACTTAAGAAAGAAAGCATATCCATTGAGACCAAATAAACGTATATCAATAGTAGTGCAAGAATCTATAACCTACAGATGAGGAAACCAATTGTTTTCTTCTAGATGAATGCTCCAGTCTGGCATTTTGGTTAAAAACCCTATTTACAGGTACTGGGTCTTGAATTGAGTCTTTTCTTTTCTCGTCCCTTGATTCCAATTCTTCCAACTCTCTCTATATATGTGTAGGGTATCTATTATGCAACATCAATAGAATTTTTAGGTGATTTGGGGAATGTCCAGCTCACCATGTGACCCGGATCCATGAATGAAACCATGAGCGGTCGAAATAAAATGCGACTAACATTTCATAGGGCAACAATGCAAACCTCCCCAACCACGACAGTGAGAACGCGGGTTCCTTTCTCATAAGAAGGAAGTTATGTTTGAGCTTTAGCAGCTCAAAATCCACCATATCCGAATAGTAACTGTGTATGCAAGGGCAGTTCATGACAAAATTTCAACGGTTTCCTATTAATTTTCCAGAGACTATCAGGGTTTAGGGTTTACACTCCGTCGTGTTTGACCCACATAAGTTGCAAATGCTAATAAATTAAGCTCATACATAGATAAAAAAGCATAAGGTTTTGTCTGTCTAGGCAAGTCCCGTTGTCCAATCCCAGGCAGATTATGTATGCCTGTGAGCTGCGAGCCTCCAGATGCAATTTCTTCTACTTGAAAAAAACATAGATCAAAAGCATGCATCCTATACTGGAAAGAAACGTAGATCAAAAGCATACATCTTAGAATTGAGGAAATTTCACTCTTGTAATTCATCTAAGAAATCAGCACATAATGGGTTTCAGCCCTAGACCAGAATGGAACGCGCTAATAGCCAGTCAATTCAAGCTTTGTAAAGGCTTTCTCGAACACCGTTAAAACTAACTTGCGATTAAAAAAGGAGCACACCTGGAAAACTGGATTTATTCTCTGATTGAAATTGGGCCGAAGGAACTTGCGGCTGTAAAATTGCAGGCCTCGTGGAAACCAATAAAGACTCCAGCTTATCCATGAACAAGGAGGGTCTTGTCTTCCTAAGTTCAAATAATCTGTCAGCCAACTCTTCAACTTCTGCCTCCAATTTCTCAAGTTCAACATCTCCGCTGTCATCAGTAAGTACTTGGTCTTTTGACCCTGCCATTAATGACCCCGTTGATGGAGAATCAGTTAAGCTGGGCTTCTTCATTTCCCTATCAAAACGTAGACGACCCACGAATGCTGGATTAAGATCGATACACCCTTTTTGTTGTTCTAGCTGTCAAAAAACGTCGAGTCGAGATTCGAAATACGAAATCCAACATCTGGCACCGTTCGCGGATGAAATAAAACCGTTTTAGTTATATTTGTATATACCACATTTGTAATGGGTTCCAGCTTTTATTACAAATGCAACGGTAATATTGAAAAATAAATATTTATATTTAATTTTGAAAAAAAAAATTTGAGGTTATAGTTAAGTTAAACAGTAAATTCATGTGTTAGATATTTTTCATAATCTTATATATTTTGGAATATTTAAGAAAAATATATTAAAATATAAATGTTTTTAAACATTAAAATAATAAGATGGTTGTTTTTTTGTTTGAAAATGTGGAATAATTTTATAATTATGATTAGAGTTTTTAGATTTATCTTTTCTTAGCTCAATGAGGCCAATGAGAGAGCAAAGCAAATATTGAAAAGGTGTATAAGAGTCTTATAAAATTGTTGAATGGACTTAGGAATATACATCTAGAAGAGAATGATTTTGTGGATGGTATTGTGAGATAAATAATAAATAATGTTTTTTTTATTATAGGATTAAAATTATGTGCTAGTTTAAGTGTGTTGTAGATAGGATACTTTTATGTAGTAAATTAGTGTTATTTAACACATTGTATTGGGTCTTTTGATAACATTAGTAAGGTAGACTAAGTAGTAAATCATAACAATGCATATCAGTCACATCATAAATGATTTTATCTATACATAATGCATGATCTTGAAAGAGGAACCATTATCAGTTCACATAATGAGGAAGATGTGATCCATACATTATGGTAGGTATTATATTTGATAGTTCCTCACAATAGATTTAATAAAAATTATACTAAAATATGAAATATATGCTATAAGAGTTAATTTTCCTTATTTCCATATTTATTACATTATTGTTTTTTCTTATGTGTTAAATATATAAAATACAGAAAATAAATAAGAGATAAAATAATCACTCACAAACCACAATATCATTTGGATACGACCTCGGAAACCTTTTTGGAAGAAAACCCAACTAGAAGGTGAGGTTGTTCTACTCTCTCTTTCCCTGAAGGAAGTGATGCAAATATAAAGGAATGAAATCTGTAGCTTGTGGGTTGTTATAGAACACAAACCATCTATGCTTTTTCCTCTCTCTATCCACTCTCAGTTACTCTACTCTACATGGAACAAAATGCACTAGAATATGATCAAACCCCTCTTCCTCCTAGTGGTATGGTATTCATATAGCACAATATCCAAGTAGGGGTTAAATTTGACCCTTCTAGAGTATTTTTCATAGTTCCCACATGGCTAGCCCCTTTTCCATGAGTAATAAGGGTTATTGTAACATCCTCCCAAATTATGGGGTCAATCACGATAGGCCAGCTTCTAAGAGGCATAAATTTTACATCTAAACTCTGGTTGGTGTGATCCAGATTTTTTACTTCATAGATGTTGAGAATTTGGAGGGCTGGTGATTAATACAAATTCTCTACCTGATAATTACGTGTGAACTTACTTGTGTTACTTATGTCTTCTCTTCTTTTAGCTTAGTTAATCTTTCATCAAGTCAATTATCAAAATGCACAAGGCACACAAGTTAGGCTCCTAGAGCCAGGGAAAAACCTCTCCCACTTGGAGAGGAAAACCCGCAATGAATTCTTCTTATAGATCTTCAAATGACAAGTACCATGACCCAGACTCAGACACTTGACCTGATATGCTTTCGAGACCTTGTCCCAGCTTCTTAAACTTTGATTCTTCTCTTCACCAATTTGCTCAGTTTTGTATCTTGATATTCACCTTACATATGTTTGTAGTTGAATAGCTCGAACTGTAGGAAGGTAAATCATAGATTTACCTTCCTTACTATTATTGCCTTTCTCCTTATGATGACTGTCTCAACTTCATAAAATTCTTTCCTCAGATCAACTACCCTTAACAATAATATATTAGCAATTTATCTTTGCATTATGGTTTCAGATAGGAGTTGAGATAAGTTCGCACTTCGAACCCTGAACTAATCTTCTAAATTTTTCACTCTTAAACTCAGAGATATAAGCACTGTACCCTTCCTGCACTCATCCCCAACCTTGCTTCAGTAATCCACAATCATGTACCTCTTGTACTTTTCTGCAATTTCCTTCGTGCACTAATCCACAATTTTCTTCATGTACTTTTGTTTCAGATCCGCACTTACTCACCTTGGTATCCCGCACATTTCTTCCTCTTAAATCCACACTATATATTGTCCTTTATCTGCACTGTACTTCGGAGATATCTGCATACACTTGCTTGTCTAAATGGCGACATGAACTGTGTATATATATAGAGCACAGACCTTTAAATAGGCTGACTATTCAGCTGAGTGATAGGCCGACTTGTCCATGGTGAATTAGGCCAACTAGTGTAATTTTATTCCAGCGTTGATGAGGCATTTTTCCACTACATTTAAAGGTTGTCTTCCATCGTTATTGAAGGGTTGTTGTGAGCTTCTTCCACAAGGTCTTGGAGCATATAACAAGACTAGATCTGACACTTAAGTCAAACCTAATGGACATCAAGAATAAGTCCATATACTTAATAAATCATGCTCATGAAACCCATGAAGCAAATACAACAAAAATATATATTATTTTGACTTCTTCTTTTTCATAAGTACATAATTATATAGTCAACATGAAGACTGACCTAGTTATACTTTTCAACACTCCCTCTTAACTAGGGAGGTATTCATACAGGTACATGGTCACTTTCAAACTGAAGAATCTCATGGGAAGAATCGGATTGGTAATCGCATCTATATAACATCATATCAACCAGCATTGTCCTAGTGCAAGGCCTTGACCCCATCTCTCAATGAGACAATGGGCTACAATGCTGGCGAGACACATGACTTATAGACACCGTCGTCATTATCTCTCCAAGGTACATACTCCACCCGGGTGTTCCCAAAGTATGACCTTCTTGGACTATTCTTCTCTTGGGTAAATAGCCCTCAAAGAATATTGGTCCCTGAATACTCTTATCTTGAATTCCCTAACACATTCTCATAGAGTATCGAATGCCAGATGATTACCCAATCCTCCATTCTGTCTTCCCAAGTGAAGACCATAATGATGTGTCTATCTCTCCCTCTCAACCAGGGAGGACCTATTCCACAAGGGAATGTACTCATTCCTATACAAGGAATGCGCCTAAGCTCATTCTTAGGAATTACCAAGTTTCTTCCAAGTAAGAAACTTATCACCAGGCTCCCTCTTAACCAAGGACCTCCAGCAGCAATGGTGAGACACCCATATGCTCATGAATAATTGCTGCCCTTGATGTCATGGATTTCAAAATAGAGAAATCTTCAACTTTTAGCTTCATAGGGCATAGATCATCCATCAGTTTCATCCACGATTCATGTCATCTATCAGAAAGTGATTCATTAGACTTCCTTATCTGGTCCACTTTATGCCATGCTACTTTCCTTCGAATCATCTCCAAGGATCATACATCCTTTCTCATGATTAGCAGCCTTCAATGATGATCTTTCACCATGACATCTTCCTGTAGGCATCGAAATTCTTTATTTATATTGACACATCTCCTAATGATATGTTTTTTCCAAGGGTTTTCTTCTTTACCATACTTCCATCAGAGTCTGCATATCTTCCCAGGAGATCTCTTGGTCACATCTTCTTGGCTTCTAGATGATAAATGCCTCTTGATATGGTTGCATTTTATGATCTCTTCCTTTCTGCACATTCTTCATTCCCAGGAAGTTACAAATTTTCAGTTTCTCATTCATATACAACCACCTCATATTCCATGAGGACATATTATGTTGATTTCATCTTCCAGTGCACCGAGAGATCATTCTTCATAGATCATACTTCTAAATATGGAATTTTATTACCTGCAACCATATGACATGACTTCATAGCATCCAATATCAGCATATATGTCTACATACCTCATACCTATTTCCCTTGAGTCATCCTGTAGCAATTTATCTAGAATGAAGAGCTTCATTCCTTTGGCCTGCTCCATCAATATGTCATCACATCTTGAATTATGTTTCCATGATGACCCTTAATCTTGATGACTGCTTTACTTTAGTAATGTTATCAGAGATTTTTTCCAAAATTTGTTTCACCAAGAGCTCCTTCCATGCTTCTATCGTGATGCTTATTAGTGTACATTGCTTCCTATCATACTATTTTAAAACCAATCAGAAATCACTTAAAGAGAAAGATGATCTCAATCATAATAGATATCTATTGCTCCCTTTTTCTTATATTTCTTAGCATCGGGTTCTTCCCTTTCATTTGTGACATGGGCTCCTTCCTTTTTCCTCTTGTCCTTTCCAAATTTAAGACAATCTCTTTTATAATGCCCAAGTTCATTACATCCAAAGCATCGTGTGTTGTACATATTCCTTCTTTTATTCCGAGGGCCAAATTTTCTGAATCTTCCTTTCTTCCTGTATGAGGCTACAAAGGCATGATTCTCTTCACTTGCTCCTGTATTAGCTTTGGCCTTTAGTCTTGTTTCCTCTATTTTACATAGAGACCATAAATGATGGAATGGGGTGGCTTCTTTCTTCCCGTATAAACTAGAAGTGAAGTTTCCCCATTCCTTTGGTAGAGCATTCAGCACTACTGTAGTCATCTCAGTGTCAGACACTACTTCTCCCAATTCCTGCAGTTGATCTCTTATTTCAGAAATCCTCATAGAGTATGGAGTGATTCCCTCTTCCCTTGATAATTTCATTTTTTATAGTTCTTGTCTTAGAGAGATTTCTTCTCCTACAATACTCACAGAGAATAGCTCCACCAGTTTCTCATATATATTTTTTGCAGTCTTTAGTTTTGATACATAGGGAATGAGAGAGTCCTTAATGGATTCTATGAGAATCCTCTGGGCTCTAATTTCTCCCTTCATGTACTTGGCATGAGCTAGAGCATCTTCTTTTTGGGGTTGAACTGTAGATCCTTCGATATAGTCCATAACTTCGTCTTCAATTAAATTCAAATCTGTCCTCTTCTTCCATGCACCAAAGTTTCATGACCCAACCAACTTGTTGCTTTCTTAACAATAAGGCATCTTGACAGATTTGAGTAAGGTCATAGATACTTACTTGAGCAAAGTGGCTTGCAGCTTCCTTGATGATGTTTGAAGATGAAGTCAAGAGCTTATTTTAAGATAGAAATCTTCAATGTAGGTGTACTTGAATCCTTTATGATAAAGGATATTTTCAAAAGTTGATGTCCTCCTCAAACAATGTCTTGAGTGCAAATATTTGATGTCAAAGATTATTTCCTTGAATGAGTTGATCCTTTGAATGAGATAAGATATCTTTCTTGAAGTAGCTGGAGATTCTTCCCTACAAACTAATTTGACCTTCCAACTCGAACTTTGATCTTCACTTCTTGGAGTGTATCCTTTGTCAAGCAACCCTTGTCTTCAATACTGATCAGGAGTTCATAATTTTTGCTCAAAATTCAAAGTTATAGGATTGGGTTGAAACTAGGATGGTTGCGTAGATCTCGTCTTCCTGATTCTGGTGCCACGAACAGTTCAAAAAACTAATGTCGTATGAGGAGGATATTGTGTTCTTATTGAAATGGAAAATAGGTAAAATTACAATAGTTTGACCAGGTTTGACTGGGATGCACAGTCAGCAAACTGGATGCATAGTCAGGAAAAAATAGAATATTCCTTCCATCGGACTAGTCTTTGGTTGACAAGTGTCACTATGCTATTGGAGGTAAGGGTTGGAGGAACCAATGAGAGGGTGCCACGTGGCTAGCTCGGAGGCCGCCACGTGGCCCTAAAACTTCATTGTAAAATTTTATGTGAGGCCACAGGGCTCGACCCCCTATCCTCCCTCCGGGCACGCACATAGTTTACCGTCCGCTCTACATAATGGTTCTTAACATCATAAGGATGCAAATACGGGTTTATTTTATTGTGTATTGCAAATATGTTTGGGGGTTGGGAACTGCTGGCAGTCCCAACCTGCCAATAGTCCCTGATGTATATATCACATGGAAACTGTTAACGCTAGCCCAAACATGCAGTCAAGGCTAACTTGATAGAAAATACACCATGGTTCATATTTACTAACCGTAGTCCCGGCGTGGGTTCCGCTTACCGCCTGTCTTCTAACGGTTTGGGGGTGCGCATGTGGCCACCACCCAACCGTAACATTTATTAAGTGGCTAATTCAGCAGAGCGGATAAGGGCGCATCAAATTTTTCTATCAGCCTTGATTTAGCTGCAGTTAACTGGAGTTCTCCACATTTAGTGGAGTTTTCCTAGGAGATATTGGGCAAAAGTGTAGGAGGCTTAATTTTCGACCATTCTGGGTGAATGAAGAGTCATTTTTTACTAATTGGAGCATTATAAAGCCATTGGTGCAGAGAAAAAAACCATTAGAGAACCAAAACTACATGTAATAGCAAAATTTTGAGCATAATGAAAGATGGACAAGCTATTGGGAGCTGGACCAGCAGATCTAGCCCAGGAGGGGTGAACTGCTTCATCATGCCTGCTGTGTAGATTTCATGTGGTGAATTGTTTCTCTATTTTACACTATTGTTCAATGTTATTTATTCTTGTTTTATGCTTCTAATTCACTAAATATCATCTATAAATCATGGAAAAACTCTTTAATCCTTGTGCAAACTAATGAGCCAATTATGCACATGTTTTTAAAACTTAAAGACCCTTAGCACAAAAAAACTAATACAACCATTTCAGATCAGATGGTATCAGACCTAGATTTTTTCTCTGGTGTTGTTTAGTGCAAAGAATTGTTTAAATGTTTGTAAGTTTTAGATGCTTACAAGGCTCAAGCTCAAAAGGGGAGAAGGCAAACTAGTGGAAGCGGGAGGGTCTCAAAAGGAGCCAAAGAAAAGGAGAGCAAGATTGCCACAATATCCACCACCTATTTCACCTCCTAAAGAAGAAAAAGCTCTATCAAGCATGCCTCATGAGAAAGGAGAAATTCATGAAGAATTTGACCCTAAGGAAGAAGAAAGAGTGTTTAGGAAAGTAGTTCTTGATATGACTAAGATGGTTAGAATTATTTATCAAGAAAGGAATGAGGGACTGGAAGGAGAAAGATCTAAACTTAAAAAGGAAGGACAATGATCTTCAAGAGGTCAACATGATGAAGACAAGTCAAATAAGGTAAATGGAGGAAATGGAGGCAATGGAGAGCCAACATCTTCACCCTCATCATTGGCATCATCTTCTACTTCTTCTTTAGTACATCAGCCACACAAGTCCAAGAGCACTGGTAAATCTCCTTTATTAAAACTTGATGTTAAGTTCGAATTGCCAATGTTTAATGGTGAAGTAAATGCAAACAAGCTAGATAATTGGATTCGATAATTGGAAGTCTATTTAAGAATAGAAGATGATGATACCAAAATTCAATTAGCTTCTTTGAGAATGGAAGATGAAACACTTGTTTGGTGGGAAGCCAAGACACAGGACAAAATCAAGAAACATGGTAAGATTATTCTATCATGGTCAGATTTTATTGTTGCTATTAAATAATAGTTTTATCCATTAGGTCATATGAAAAAATCCATCATGAACTGGCAGAAATTTAGGCAGTTAAAGGGACAAAATGTGCAAGAATACACCCAGGAATTTAGGAGAAGAGCTCTTTTATTAGGGGTGGATTTGCAGAGCAAAGGCACTTTTCTAAAGTACATAGGAGGCTTACATAGCTACCTAAAACATACAATTCTCATGTTTAACCCCACCAGTCTAGATGAAGTTTGTGTTCAAGCCACACATCTAGAAGCTAGAGGGAAGAACATTTCTAAAGAGGGTAGGAAGAAACCTTTTAAGGGTAAAGCCAAGGAAAAGAACCCAAAAGATTTTAAAAAAAAAAAATGCATCTATTAAGAAAGAGGGAGAAAAAGTTACTTGTAAACATTGTTCAAAAGAAGGCCATGATGAAATTCATTGTTGGAAATTACATCCAAAATTTAGGCCAAAGAAACCCAATAACAAAGGGAAACTAAAAAATGTTGCTACATCTCAACATGACTTAGGGTCTGATTCAGGTGATGAAGCTAAAATTACAGCCATGGGATTGAAGAACATGAAGGGAAAAGAAATTGAAACTAAACCTAGTACTTGTACATCAAACTGTCACATAAACACTCCAAATGAAGAAGAAAGAATATAATTGTTTCATGTGAGGGTCTTATCCAAGCATACCAAGATTGACACATTGTTTGAGAGTGGGTCACAAGCAAACTTAATCTCTGAAGATTTGGTCAAAAAAATTAACCTTGAGACCATACCACATCCAAAACCATATCCATTGGGTTGGATTTGTAAGGATGCAAATCTACAGGTTACAAGGAAATGTATATTGAGGTTTGCAATCACTGCAAGCTTTGTTGACATAGTTGAATTAGATGTGGTTTTGCTTGACATAATTGGTATTATATTAGGGATTCCTTACTTGTATGACAAGAAAGCGATCTTCTATCACCATGAGAACAAGTATCATTTATTCATATGGCAAGGAGTTCATTGTTAGAGCACACCACAAGAAGACAAATATTGTTTGGTAAATGCTGGACAGGTAAAGAGGCTGGTAAATTCAAGTAAGAATTTTGTTCTTCTTATGATTAAGCCCAAATCTGATATTAATCATGAATATTTTGGGGGATGTGATCCTAGGTTGAAATCAGAATTATATGATGGGGTTAATGGGCATCATGAGATGTTTCAGGATCCAATAGGGTTTCCTCCAAAAAGGGAAATTCAACATGAGATTCAGTTGTAGCAGGATGGTCCTCTTCCAAACATCGGTATGTATCACATGTCGATAATGGAGAATGTTGAAATAAAAAGGCAAATCAAAGATATGTTGGATAAAGGTATCATAAGGCCAAGCACCTCACCATGCGGTTCACCCATAGTCTTGATACCAAAGAAAGATGGGACTTGGCGCATGTGTGTAGATTTTCGAGATTTGAAAAAAATTACGGTAAAAAATAATTACCCTCTCCCAAGAATAGATGATTTTCTTGATCAGCTGAAAGAAGCAAATTTTTTCATTAATTTAGATTTACGAAGTGGATATCATCAAGTAAGAATTGCAGAAAGTGATATATGGAAAACTGCATTCAAAACCAGACAAGGACTCTTTGAGTGGCTTGTTATGCCTTTCGGTTTATGTAATGCACCAGAAAATTTTATGCAGGTTATGGATAATGTTTTGCGACCATTCCTTGATGAATTTTTTATTCTGTACTTTGATGACATTTTTATTTTCAGCAAAACAAGAGAAGATCATGTCTTGCATGTAAATAGAGTGCTTGATATTTTGAAGAAAGAGAAATTGTTTCTTAAGATGTCAAAATGTGAGTTTTGAAAGACTTCTTTGGTATATTTGGGACATATTGTAGGAGGAGGAGAATTGAGGATTGATCCTTCTAAAGTGGAGGCCATTGTGAATTGGCCCACACCCAAAACAGTTATCGAGGTAAGAGGTTTCTTAGGTGTAACTCAATATTGGAGGAAATTTATTGCTAACTTTTCTTCCATCGTTGCTCCTATGCATGCAGTGACAAGTGTGAAGAAAGTCTTCCAATGGGGAGACAAAGAGTAGCAAGCTTTCGAAGCTTTAAAAGAAAAGATTAGTCTAGCTCCAGCCCTTGCACTACCAAATTTGAGACAACCATTCGAGATACAAACTGATGCTAGTGACTATGCCATGGGAGTAGTCCTTTTGCAACATGGTAAGCCTATCACCTTTCATTAAGAAAATTTTAATGGCAGTGTGACTAATTATCCTACATATGACAAAGAACTATATGCATTGGTACAAAGTGTCAAGAAGTAGAAACACTACTTGATGGGTAAAGAGACTATTGTACACACCGATCACCAACCATTATAGTACTTGCAGTGAAGTAGATCTGACAAGAAAATATATAGAAATAGAAAATATGCCCAATAAATCATAGAAGACAAAACTTCAGATCTTCATTAATATCCAAACCCTTGAGGTAGGGCAACACCACACATTCACTCCTTAAGGAAGGAGATCACTCCACAAGCCATATGCTTGCCAATACAATAATCCTTGACATCTCTCAATGGAGAGACTCTAGCCTCTATATAGGTTTCATACATGCAATACCATGTGTAGTTACCATGGGTATCTCAATACCATATATCTAATACAATGGGCTTATCACTTTATTCCCTAGCTACATGTGGTCCCTTACATAATGTGGGTTAACCACTTTTTTTATTAACTATGGCCCAATTATTTATCATTCTTATATTATTACATCATATTATTCCCTTAGGTACCTCCCTCTGTACCCTATATTATCCCCCTAGGTATACTACATTACACCCCCCTTAAACATGTTTCGTCCCCGAAACGTAAGAAGAACACAAATAATAAGATCTACTCAAAAGAGTATTCCATTGGTACCATTCACGTGCATCCAACCATCCCAGAGAAAGGTGAACACTCGATCTAGTCGATGTCTCGCTCGCTTGAGATGGAAGTGGGTTCTGGTGGTTATTCTGTGTTGATGTGTTGTGGGTGGATCGTCACACCTCTCTATGTCTCATCCAGGGGTTGTTGTCCTTGTTGCTAATTCGTTGCCACCTTCCTGGTTGTTGTCTTGCTGGGTGATGCAGGTGGTGATATGTTGAAGCTTTAACTGATGGAACATCTTTCATTAATTCCTCCATTATTGGTGATGGAGTGGTGTCAGGTTCTTTTGTTGGTACTTGTTTTGATGTCTGTGTTTGGTTGTCTACCATCAAAAGCTTATCATTTGATGTGTCTGTGTCGTTAGAGATTTTCGCTTCTTCCTCCCTAGTCTCTGCATGGTTCCTAATGCAAATATCGTGCAATGTAATTTTCTTCTTTTTATACCAGAGCTTCATGAATTTCTTTTGCACATTAAAATTGACAGTACCAACGGATTCCATCCAAGGGTGTCCCAAAACAACATCCGCAGCAGCCATATATGAAGCATAAAAATCAAAATGCAACACATACTTTTTCATAGAAATCTTCAAATCTTTATAAATTTGAACATCTTCATTATCAACCTATGTGTTTTCAATATGTTTTGCTGGAACTTGCAATTTTTTAGCCAAATTAACATTGATACAATTATGCTTGCAACTAGGAATGATAGACACAATGATGTTCACTTTCTGAATACTTCCATTAACCTGTAATATGGAAATATTAGTAGAAAAGAAGTCTTTATGTCTCTTAGTGTCCTTCTTTCCGGCTTTAGACCACTTGTCCAAAATGACTTTTTCGAGTTTTTTCTCGAGAGGTTTCCTCACTACGCTGTCAAGTGAGGTCCACCATTTATTTGCCTCATCTTTCAGATGAAGCCCTATGGAGCATATCCAAAAATTTCGGTATTGAGCCTTGAGATATTGTAAAAAATATTCAATAGTAGGGCCATCGTCTTTTCCTGTAAACTTCATCTTGCGAGAATCCATAAAATAAAGTAAGGGTTTTGAAGAAAATCACTTACTTTGACAAAAATTTAAAATGGACATTACTCGATCAATATAACTCAGAATCCTTAGTATAACGCGTTTTCAAAAATGGAATAACCATTCTGCATCTAACCATATGACTGAAATCCCGATCTAGGCACTCTGGAAACACAGATTTGCGCTGCAACTGTCCCACTGTCACAAAAATTTCTGAAAAAAATGGCTGATTTTAAATTAGTGATAACTCCCTCATCCGGACTCCGATTTGACCGATTTATTTTTTGAAATCAGGTGATTTTTCAAGGGGAGCTCAGATATGTAATTGGTTGTCTAAAATTGTGCACTAGAATGTACTAAAAAATGTCAGGAGAGCCACCGTACACAAATTGCCATCAAAAACATTTCTGCAACACAACTGAATTTAAATCAGTGATATCACCCTCATCCAGACTCCAATTCGACTGATTTTTTTTTTGAAATTGGGTATTTTTCCATAATGAATCCAGATATGATATTTATTTCTGAAAAATTTTCACCAAAATTTTCATATCTGCTCTACAAACTCGCCGCCCAAAAATTTCCTACAAAAAAATGAAAAAACAAATCTTTGAAACTTTGGCCAAGAAAGTGCTCTAATACCACTTGAAGTAGATCTGACAAGAAAATATATAGAAATATAAAATATTCCCAATAAATCATAGAAGATAAAACTTCAAATCTTCATTAATATCCAAACCCTTGAGGTAGGGCAACACCATACATTCACTCCTTAAGGAAGGAGATCACTCCACAAGCCATATGCTTGCCAATACAATAATCCTTAACATCTCTCAATGGAGAGACTCTAGCCTCTATATAGGTTTCATACATGCAATACCATGGGTATCTCAATACCATACATCCAATACAATGGGCTTATCACTTTATTCCCTAGCTACATATGGTCCCTTACATAATGTGGGTTAACCACTTTATTTATTAACTATGGCCCAATTATTTATCATTCTTATATTATTACATCATATTATTCCCTTGGGTAGCTCCCTCTGTACTCTATATTATCCCCCCTAGGTATACTACATGCAGTCGCAAACAAAATTACAGCAATCAAGACATTTCAGGTGGATGGGATTTTTTCAACAATTTCACTTGGTTATAAGGTACAAAAAAGGTATATTCAATAAATTTGCAGAAATGTTTTTGAGACCAATCATTAGTGCTTCTAATTTACTAAAAAATTATTCTGTTGTACATGAGAGTTACATAGAACAATATGCACATGACATTGATTTCCAAGATGTGTATGCTAGTTTGAGTGAAGGGAATCAAGTTGAAGAAAAAGATTATCACATGCATAACAATTTGTTGTTTCATTTGGGAAAGCTCTGTATTCCACAAGGAGAGAGGCTAAGTGTCATGAGAGAATCTCATTCTTCTCTTATTACTGGAAACTTTGGGGTAAGAAAAACAGTGGCGCATCTACAAAGGTATTGTTATTGGCCTCGCATGATAGATAGTGTGTCACGTTTTATAAGAGTTTGTTCTATGTGTGCAACAAGTAAGCCTATTAATAGGAAGCTTGGATTGTACACACCACTACCGGTACCATCAAGGCCATGGGAGAGCGTATCCATGGAATTTGTTGGAGGTCTACCTATGTCAAGAAAGCAACATGATTATATTTTTGTAGTTGTGGATAGATTCAGTAAAATGTGTATACTTATGCCATGTAAGAAAACCATTACTGCTGAACAAACTGCTGAACTTTATTTTCAAAATGTTTGGGTTCATTTTGGATTTCCCATTTCTATTGTTAGTGACAGGGGTTCCAGGTTCATTGGGAATTATCAGTTAAATATATGGAGAATGATGGACACAAAATTGAAAAAGAGTACCACTTTCCATCCACAAACAGATGGACAAACCGAAATGGTGAACAGAACAGTTTTGCATCTATTGAGAGGATATTTCAGCAAACATCCTAAGTTGTGGGATGAACAACTACATTATATTCAGTACACTTACAACCGGGAAAATCACTCTTCAACACAAACCTCACCTTTTTAAGCATGCTTGGTTACTTTCCAAAATCACCATTAGACTTCATCTTTGGGAAGGATGTTGTAGTTGGTGGCCATAGTGATATTGATAAGGCTCGAAATTTCATTCAGCAAATTTAGATGATACATCAACAAGTTCAGGAACAGCTTGAGAAAAGTCAAAGAAAATACAAAGAAAGGCATGACAAGCACTGAGTTGATCATAAATTTCAAGAGGGAGATGAGGTATGGTTGCACATTAGCAAAGAAAGGATGCAAGGGGAAGGTAAAAAGCTCAAACCCATTCGCTATGGTCCTTTCAAGATCATAAAAAAAGTTGGTAATAATGCATTCCAACTTGATTTTCCTTCTTACATGCAATTGTATTCAGTTTTTAATGTTGAAAACTTATGCTTGTATGAGCCTCCTTTGATCGATGATCAAGGAAGTGATGTTTAGCTGCATTATATTGAAAATTTATCGCCAAAATTTCTAGATGAGCTCAAAGAAGATACAATTCTTGACAGGAGGACAAGAACATCAGAGAGGGGAAGTGTTGACTACCTTTGAATTGGGCTCAAAGGCACTAAAACAAGCAAGGGAAAATGGATGGAGATTGGAAAGGTGAGGGAGTTTTACCCTCATCTAATAAACATGTAATCAAGTATTTTGGAGTCAAAAAGCTTCCAAGTGGGGAGGAATGATTAGGAGTTCATATAATTTTCTCAAAATTCAAAGTTATAGGACTGGGTTGAAACTAGGATGGTTGCGTAGATATTGTCTTCCTGATTCTAGTGCCATGAACAGTTCGAAAAATCAATGTTGTATGAGGAAGATATTGCATTTTGATCGAAATGGCAAATAGGTAAAATTATGAAATTTTGACCAAGCTTGACTGGGATGCCCAGTCAGCAAAAAAGAGAATATTCCTCAGAATATTCCTTTCATTAGACTACTCTTTGGTTCACAAGTGTCACTCTGCTATTAGAGGTAAGGGTTGGAGGAACCAATGAGAGAGTGCCACATGCCTAGCTTGAAGGTTGCCACGTGGCCCTAAAAATTGATTGTAAAATTTTATGTGAGGTCATAGGGCTCGAGCCCCTGACCTCCCTCCGTGAACGCACACAATTTACCGTCTGTTGTACGTAATGGTTCTTAACATCATAAGGTTGAGGATTTATTTTATTGTGTATTGCAAATACGTTTGGGGGTTGGGAACCACCAATGGTCCCTGATGTATATATCACATGGAAACTGTTAACACCAGCCCAACCATGCGGTCAAGGCTAACCCAACAACAAATACATCATGGTTCAACTTTATTAACCACAGTCCCGCCGTGGGTTCCGCTAACCACCTGTATTCTAACTGTTTGGGGGTGCACAAGTGGCCACCACCCAACCATAACATTTATTAAGTGGCTAATTTGGCGGAGCGGATAGGGGTGCACCAAATTTTGTTTTCAGCCCTAATTTAGCTCCAGTTAACTGGAGTTCCCCACATTTAGTCGAGTTTTCCTAGGAGATAGTAGGAAAAAGTGTAGGAGGCTCAATTTTCAACCATTCTAGGTGAATGAAGAGTCATTTTTGACCAATTGGAGCATTATGAAGCCATTGGTGCAGAGAAAACAACCATTGGAGCATTGTAACTACATGTAATAGCAAAATTTTGAGCGTAATGAAAGATGTACAAGCCATTGGGAGCTAGACCAGCAGATGTAGCCCAGGAGGGGTGAACTGCTTCATCATGCCTGCTGTGTAACTTTCATGTGGTGATTTATTTCTCTGTTTTACATTGTTGTTCAATGTTATTTATGCTTGTTTTATGCTTCTAATTCACTAAATATCCTCTATAAATCATGGAAAAACTCCTTAATCCTTATGCAAACTAATGAGCCAATTATGTACATGTTTTTAAAACTAAAACACCCTTAGCACAACAAAACTAATACAATCATTTCAGATCAAATACCTTAGCTCTAAAACCATGTTGAGAATTTGGAGGGCCTGTGATTAATACAAATTCTCTACTTGATAATTACTTGTGAACTTACTTGTGTTACTTATGTCTTCTCTTCTTTTAGCTTAGTTAATCTTTCATCAAGTCAATTATCAAAATGCATAAGGCACACAATTTAGGCTCCTAGAGCCAAGGAAAAACTTCTCCCTCTTAGAGAGGAAAACCTACAATGAATTTTTCTTATAGATCTTCAAATGACAAGTACCATGACTTAGACTCAGACCCTTGACCTAGATATGCTTTCAAGACCATGTTTTCTTCAAATTTGATTCTTCTCTTCACCAATTTTCTCAGTTCAGTATCTTGATCTTCACCTTACATACGTTTGTAGTTGAATAGCTCGAACTAAAGGAAGGTAAATCATAGATTTAACTTCCTTACTATTACTTCATTTCTCCTTATGATGACTATCTCAACTTCAACAAATTATTTCCTCAGATCAACTGCCCTTAACAATAATGTATCAGTAATTTATTTTTGCATTATGGTTTCAGATAGGAGCTAAGATAAGTCTACACTTTGAACCCTGAACTAATCTTCTGAAGTATGCACTCTTAAACTCAGAGATATACGCATTGTACCCTTCCTGTACTCATCCACAACCTTGCTTCAGTAATTCGCAATCCTGTACCTCCTGTACTTTTCTGTAATTTCCTTCCTATGCTTCTCCTCAATTTTATTCCTATACTTCTGTTTCAGATCTGCACTTATTCGCCTTGGTATTCCACACATTTATTCCTCTTAAATTTGCACTATATATTGTCCTTTATCTGCACTATATTTCAGAGATATCCGCATACACTTTCTTTTCTAAATGACTGCATGGCCTGTGTATATATATAGAGCACATTCCTTTAAAGAGGCCGACCATACAGCTGAGTGATAGGCTGACTTGTCCATGGTGAATTTGGCCGACTAGTGTAATTTTATTCCAACATTGATGAGGCATTTTCCCACTGCATTTAAATGTTGTCTTCCATCGTTATTGAAGGGTTGTTGTGAGATTCTTCCACAAGGTCTTGGAGCATATAGCAAGAATAGATATGACACTTAACTCAAACCTAATGGACATCAAGAAGAAGTCCATCTACTTAGTAAATCATTCTCATGAAACCCATGAAGCAAATACAACAAATATATATATATATTATTTTGACTTCTTTTTCATAAGTACATAATTACATAGTCAACATGAAGACCAACCTAGTTATACTTTTCAACAATAGATGCATAAAAAATTACATATAAAGAACATGTAAACCACATGTGCATAAACTTAAAATAAGAGGAAATTAAAAGGCAAGCATAAAGATAAAGAGCACACACAATTTGATAATGGAGTTCGTCCAAGGTGGACAACGTCTTCGGACCCTACCCAAAGTGGGGAGTCCTCAGCAAAATCAAAATGCATACATGGAAAAGTTACACCTTATACCTTTGATTTTGGGGATGGCCTAAAATTGCATTTCTTGAAAGAAGAAATGGACTATGTGGTTGAATTCCTTGCAAAAAATCGTAAATTTTGACTATAAAGTCGTCCAAATTTTGCACTGTGACTTATGGGGCTCTAGGAAATCTAAAAGATTCCCTGCAAGACTCTGTATAAAATATTTAAGGAATGTATTGCAAATATTCCCTATAATATTCTTGAAAAACGCACTCGGGGTGGTGCAATTCCTACATGGACATGGTTCCAAAGGTGGTGGCATGTGGTTTAACTTCTCCCTCCTCCAACTTAGTGGTTTGGGTGGATTTTTACATTGAATGTGGGTCTGTTGGAATCAATAGCCCACTTGGCCTAACAATTACGACGATCTATTATTGGCTCGGAGGCCACGTATTCAAATCTGCAAGCCTCTATCCTTATTATTGTTGGGTGTGGAGCCTGATTATCTTGTTTATTTTGTATCACAGCATTGGACCCCTGTACCTTAAAGGGGCGGCAATGCTGCCCATAAATTTACGCTGCCTGGGGAGTCTAGGGGGCAGCTGCGCCCCCGAAGCTAAAAACAGATGTAAAATTGCCTTGTAAAAGTATAGTAATTTCTATTCAATCTGGGCCATTCATTAGGCAGATGATTTGATGGTAGAATTTGTGTTTAGTTTCGGGTTTTTTTCTCTAGAAGGTGACCCCTCGCTTGTATGAGGGTATTGTATTGCGGTTGTACATTGTATGTGTATTCTCAGAGCAAGAAATAGATAGGGAGACTGTGAGAGAGAATAGAGGATATTACAACGGAACTGTTGTAGGTTGTGTCTCTTCATTTTGATGGATAATAGAAAGGAAGGACTGGCTGTTCAGGGTGGACGTAGCCCAAACTAGGTGAACCACGTATATTTGTGTCTCTCTTGTTTTATGTGTTTTGTGTGCTTGTGTTTTCCGCATATTTTATGTGTTGCATTGCTCCGTAATATATATAATTTTCTAACAATTATATTTTTTTTATATAAAAAATAATGCAATCGACCAACTGTTCGTTGATCTGTCGATGTCTGTTAAGGGTCACCCATAAAATTAAATAAGCAACAAATTGGTCATTGTTAGTGACCATTGGTTGACAAATTTGTCACTCAGTTATTTTGACCAATTCAACTGCCAATTGGGTGCCACATGGCACATTATGATTGGGCCATGTGGCCCCACCTCATTAGTCCACCTTTCGCCCAGTCAAGCCCAGTCAACGCCACATGTCACAACTTGATTGGTTTGTATTGTTGACGTCAATTCTAACGATACTACTGATGGGGTTATATGTACTGCCACATGTCGACCTCTCATTGGTATGTATGTCATTGATTGTGTCATTTGTACTTTTGGCATCAACTGCCACGACATACGTGCTAATGATGTTAGCTACCACATGTCAATTGTTGATTGATCTATATCCACTGACTGTAATGCCACGTCACTGTCAGTGCGACTGATGTTAGCATTTGTATCGCTGATGTTAGTTGTCACGTGGTAGTCTATGGATCTTTCCCGCAATTTGTATTTGGTCAAAAATGTCAACGGGCCATAAATTTCAAATATGGTGTCGGATTGAGGTCTTGTTTGCACCATTGGATTCAAAACGACGAGATTTTCAATTTGAGATAGGTTTCGTTGGTTTTTTAGGACTTAAAAAATTTGGCCCTTTAGCATCCTCCTGGATCATGGTGTGATTTTGAATCATTGGGAAGGTATTTGAATGTAGAATAAATTAGGGGTTGCATGCATACACAACAAAATTTCCCCCCAAAAAAATGTCATTAAAGGCCTCAAACCATCCTTGGAAGGTTTTTGACTCCAATTCTCCAAACTTATTCCCCTATTAAAACTGCTTTTATAAGTTGATTTCTCTTATTCTTCCACCTTAAAATAATCTTGATGGATGAAAAAAAGTATAACGGTCCAATACAGATCATACCTCCCCATTTTAGGAGGCTTTTGGTCCCCAAAATATTTTTACTAAATCGGGTGACAAAATTTTTCCTCTACCTTCTCCCTGGAGTACCATTTAGCCTTGCCTACAAGTTGTTCTTTCCACCCAATCTGCCAAAGGTCATGTTGCCCCTATTATGTATTTTTATAACTCTTCTTAAAAATTTCTCCTATTTCAATCTACCTAAGTGTATGGTGTTAAATCCTCTATAGAAGTTAGTACATGCTCCTCTTCTTGATCCTGCATGCAAGGCTCATAGAGTTTCAAATATTCCCATTCACTATTGAGTAAATGAGCATGTGTGGGGTTGGACTAAGTCTATAAGAATTATCTTCCACCTTTTTCAATATCTAAGAGGGACCATATCACAGAGCCTTGATTTTATTACTATGACCCTATATCCTCTCCTTCTTCAGTTGTAACCATACGTTGTCTCCCCGCTTGAATAAATTCTCTATTTTTTGTTTATGATGACTAGCATTGTAGTTTCCCTATGACTTCCTTAGTGTCTTGAGTAGTTGTAAATGGATCTGACTGATCTTATCCACAAATTTCTATACCCTTAAAGCATCCCCTATGAGATCATCCCTCACTCCTCCTTGTTTGGCATATTTAATATCCAAAGTTTAACGTAGAAAACATCCAAAAAATGTTTCAAATGGGAACTTACTATTAGTAGTGTGGACAAATCTATTATAAGAGTGTTGTATATATACCAGATTTTCTTCCCAAGAATTTGGATGTGTCTCATTGTTACCCCTCAAGAGTTGCACCAAAGTATTGTCGACTACTTTTTTTTACCCATCCATCTATGGATGGAATATTTCTTAATAGGTCAACTTTGTGTCTATCTTCTCCCTCAATATAATCCAAAATGAACTGATAAATGTTATTTACCTATTTGAAATAATGCTCCTTGGTATCCTAAAGTGCACGCAGACTTGTCTAAAGAACAAGTTTTTTGCTTCTTGCCCACTAATGGTATTTTTATAGGGCATGAGAATGCACATCTTGCTAAACCTATCAAATACCACAAATATATATTCATGTTCCTTCCTTGTTGTTGGTAAATCTCCCATAAAGTTCATGGAATTTTTTTCCTATGGATGAGTGGGTACAGGTGAGGGATTGCATAGACCATGTATCCATTTATTAGCTATTCTAGTACAACAAAGCATGCATCTTCTTATGAACACACACACACACACACACACATACACAAACACACATATATATATCCTTACATATTGGGCCAGTACACATACCTTTATAATAAGTTTTCCATTATTTTCCCTACACCAAAATGCCCTGCAACTTTAAATGTGTGAACCTCTTTGATTAGTTTCAGTTTTTCACCTTTAAAGCACATAATTTTTCCAACATGTAGAGTACCCCACTCCAGAGATGATAGTCAACTGTGTCGTCACCATTTTGCACATGAATTTCATTCTACATATGTTGAAAAACCTCTTTGAAGTCCTCATCCTCTGTGTATGCTTCTCTATATGAATAATGGGTGAAAGGATCCATTTGAATTAGAGTTCCAAATTTGTCATCTTTAATGTGGGTGGCCTTCAAAGAATAATAGAAAAAATATTTTTTTTTCCCTTATTATACTTCATCACTAAATGAATTTTTTGTAAAAACCCCATCCACTTGTAATACCTGGTATTTTGTAACTTACTCTAGGCCCGCAAGTACTATAACAACTAGTGTTATGTGTAGATTATTGTTTCCTTTCCAATTAGATAATGTTTCCAATTTTTGGAAACTTGTACCATGGCATAGATCTCCTTATCATAGGCATGATAATTAATAACCACCCCATGAATATGTTAGAATGGTAGCATACTTGGATTCCAAATTTTCTTTCCCAGAGCCACCATAAGGAGTTTCATATTATGGTTGATATTTACAACCTCTCTTCCAACCTTGTGAATCTCTCCTCTATCAAAACATAAGGTTTATTAAAACTAGATCCATCAGCCATGAATAGGGTTTTACGACTTTCTACTTAAATTTATCTAATATAATACAACTCCCACCAATATACATAAATAACCCTACTCTAATACCAATATAATTTGTAAATTTCCGTGGATATTCCACTAGATAGTTTGTCAAAACAAATTTAAAAATAATATACAAAATCCAAAATCTATACTATAAGGTTTAATTATTCTTAGATTTTCAGGATTTATTAAATTATTGTTTTTTCATAGTGCCCTTGTTATAACAAAGCCCAATAGCCAACTAGGGGTTAAATTTGGTTCACTCAATCCTCAATATGAGCTACAACTTGACCCTCTTATATTCTTCTTCATAGTTCCCATGTGGCTAGCCCCTTATCTGTGAGTAATGGGGCCTGACATGGCATCCCCTTGAATTATGGTGATCAATCACGATAGGTCAAATTCTAGGATGCATAACTTTGTGTTTGAACTTTGATTGACATGATTCTTTCACCTTTGGAAAGGTATTTGAATGTAGAAATAATTAGGAGTATGTGCTCATGCAATAATGTTTGCCCCCAAAAAATGTCATTTAAGGCCTCAAGATGGCCCCAAAAGGTTTCTAAACACAATTCTGCAAATTGGGTCCTACCACTAAAACTAATCCTATAAGCTAATTTCTTTGAATTTTCCACCCCAAAAGCATCAACATGGAGGAAAAAAAGTATAATTATCCAATCTAGGATGAAGGTCCAGTGATAAGTACAACTTGTCAACAATAAATATGGTAATCAAATCCTCTTGTGAACCATTATCAAAGATACAGGCATTGGAAAAATCATGGGAGATATGTGCATGTGTGATAAATCAACTATCTTGAGCCTTTACGTGAGAAACAATGTGACTTTGTTGAGCCCCCTTAAATATTCATAAGTAGTTTCCTTACCATAGGCCTTAATGATAACATCATAGTCTTCTTCATCAATACATTATATAGTCAAAATTTTCTTCTTCAATTTGAAACATTCACACTCATCATGTTATTATTTCTTACAAAACTAACAAAACTTAGTAGAAGAAGAAGAAAAAAAATATTGTGAAAAATGATGAATATGTCGTATCATGATGTGTGGATCTAAAAACAATAGAAGAAAATGATTGTTGTTCAATTTTGTGTTTCTCTAAAAACTAACCTTAAACCAACTGTGCTTGAGTGTACATGGAATCAAAGGTGGTGATTTCCAAGTGCTTTAATTCATGGTACAAACATTCCTACAATTTTCTTTTAAACTTGAGGACAACTTCGTAATTGGATCAATAATGCTATAAAATAATTCACAATCAGTTGAACCTTCAACATAGGTGAAATCTCTTGACATTCATATCCTATTTGTAACTTGAAGGGTAGAATTGGAGACTAAAGGCTTCCACAAGCCTATTCCAAGTGGTGATTGGAGTTTGATTCATTACACATCTGGTAACCAATAACTTGACAAACCTTGTAAGCTTCAACTTGGAAATTGGAACCTTTTCCCTTATAAAGATCATATCATAATCAAATTAGTTATCCATGTATGATTAGGAGATCATGTCCTAGTTAAGAAATTTTCTCCAAATGAAAATTCTCAGAATTGGTTGCAATCTGATCGACCGGAAAGGTCTCATCGCTGTGATTCTGGTGCCATGAACGGTTCTCAAAACCGAGGTCATATGCGAAAGTTATTGAGGTTTGAAATCGTCCAGTGAACTCCAAAACATGACTTTTGACTTAGTTTGACTATTAAATTTTTATAAAAAAATATAAGTCAAAAAATCAAATTTTATATGTTTATGGAAGGCCTATCAGAGGGCGCCATGTGGCCCTAGGCTAAAGATTGGCAACCTTGGAAAAATTTTGTAGGTTATGGGATTCGAACCCTGACCCGACACTTCGGGCAAGGCCGACCCGACCGACCCGCCTATGGTAAGTTAGTTGAATGAGTTGTGCAGTGTGAACGTGTTTTCGGCTCTTTGGTTTGAGTGGAGAAGGTTGGGGGGCTAGCCCCTCAGGGCCAGCCCTGTCGTCATGCAACCAAGCTGCAGAACCATGGCTTAAAACATTTGAAACAACGGAAAACATAAGGTCTAGCCCCTTAGGGCTAGCCCAGACATCATTCGACCAATGCTCATGACTTGGTGCTATTCAAAACACACAACAGTTTAACCGACGGTTAAGGGCGGAGACGACGGACATGTTACCATGTCACATAGATATTAAATGCCACAACAAAACGGATTGCGGTTAAGTCGATGGGTAAAGAGGCGGTTTCATGTGACCGCATCACATGAAATTTAATGCTAACCATTAATGGTTCACCAAGTTTGGAGCGAAACCTGCCATTTTCGGAGTTTGGCTAGTTTGGCACTACTAACTAGCAATTCCTCCAGTTTTGGAAGAGGATTTTGGGGGACACTAGGCAAAAATTTATTTTTGCCATCACTTCTTCAGTGTTCGACAAAACAAGGTGCAAAAATAGTCAATTTTGGGTCTCTTGATAATTCTAAACAGTTTTGAATAGGTTTCAAGTCGAACAGAGGTGATCTACAACAATTTTTTCTTCGAGGAAGATGAGGGAGCCATCAGGGCCATCATGGAGAAGGCAGTGCATTAGGCTCATTTTATCTGTTTAGTTTAAATGAAAAGCCATTTCTAGATATTTCATATCTTTTGAAGCTGAATTTACAGTTGGTTTTTCTTATTGAGTCTTATTTTTACTTGTACATCCATTTTGAGAAAATTAATACAACAAGGACATGCCATTGGGGAGCCTTGGACCAACAGATGTAGCCCAAGAGGGGTGAACTGCCTTAACAATTTTCCTTGTAATGTGCTGGTGAATTTTAATTGTTGTGCATTTCTGTTGTACTATGTTAAACAATTAAATTACTGAATTAATCCTCACACAGAAAAATAAAAAACATAACCAAAACTAATTTGTTTAACCTGCAATTCATGGAGAACACTTTGCACACTTTATTATATCAGTTTGGATACTTTGCATAGTGTAACAAATATCATCCATTCAGATCAAGTTGATATCAGAGCTAGAGTTTTATACTTTGCATTGTTCTTGTGCAAAGGTTTATTTAAATGTTTACAAGGTTTTTGATGCTTATTAGGCGTAAGCTCAAGAGAGGAGAAGGTCATTTGGTGAGAGCTCAAAGTAATCCTCAACCAAGGAGGGCCAGAGTGCCATTATCTCCACCTTCAATTTCACCTCCAGGGGAAGTAGAAGAAGCCATAAGCATGTCTTCAAGAGAAGGAGAAATTCCTGAAGACATTGATCCCAAAGAGGAAGAAAGGGTGTTCAGAAAGGCATTCCTAGACATGACTGAAATGGTGAGGATACTCTACCAAGGAAGGAATGAAAGGCTTGAAGGAGAAGGGTCTAAACATCACAAGGAAGGAGAGGGATCTTCAGGAGGAAAGAAAAATGAAGACAAGTCAAAGAAAGGACATGGAGGAAACGGTGATCCACCATCCCCATCTTCATCCTCTTCCTTTACATTGTCATCCTCAACTTCAGTGAATCAATCCCACAAGTCTAATAACACTGCTAAAAGTCCATTTTTAAAGCTTGATGTTAAGTTTGAATTGCTTATGTTTAATGGTGAATTCAATGCATAAAAACTTGACTATTGGATAAGATAGTTGGAGGTTTACTTGAGGATACAGAACCTTCATGATGACAACACCAAAATTCAATTAGCTTCTTTGAGAATGGAAGGTGTAGCACTGGTTTGGTGGGAAGCCAAAACCAAGGAGGAGATTAGAAATCATGGTAAGATCACTCTATCATGGGCTGATTTCTACTGATTAAAATTGTGTGTGTGTGTGTGTGTGTGTGTGTGTGTGTGTGTGTGTGTGTGTGTGTGTCCCCCCCCCCCCCCCCCCCCCCCCCCCCCCCCCCCCCCCCCCCCCCCCCCCCCCCCCCCCCCCCCCCCCCCCCCGCGGGGGGGGGGGGGGGGGGGGGGGGGGGGGGGGGGGGGGGGGGGGGGGGGGGGGGGGGGGGGGGGTGTTAACAATTTTATCCATTAGCTCATTTACAAAAGGCTATCATGAATTGGAAAAATTTCAGACAACTTAAGGGACAAAATGTACAAGACTAAACCCAAGAGTTTAGGAGAAGAGCACTCTTATTAGGGGTAGAATTACAAAGTCAAGACACTTTGCTGAAATATATAGGTGGTTTACACAACTACCTTATACATACTATCCTTATGTTCAATCCTACTAGTCTAGATGAGGTTTGTGTCCAACCCATGCATTTAGAGGCTAGAGGGAAACATACTTTTGATAAGGGTAGAAACAAGCCTTTTAAGGGGAAAAACAAAGATAAAACCTCAAAATGAAAAGGCAAAAAGAATGCATCTGTCAAAAAGGAGGGTGATAAAGTGATATGTAAACATTGTTCAAGATAAGGCCATGAAGAGAAAAACTGTTGGAAACTTCATCCTGAAAAAAGAACTCAGTTTAACAAAAACAAAGAGAAGAAGAAAACTACAGCTACTACAACTACACAACAAGACTTAGGTGATGATTCAGGTGACGAAAATAAAATTATAGCCATGGGTTTGAAGAATATGAAGGGGAAATAAACTGAAACTAAACCAAGTAATAGTACTTCAAACTGTCATGTACAAGCTCCAAATGAGGAAGAAAGAATTGAATTGTTCCATGTGAGAGTTATCTCAAAACATACAAAAATTGACACATTGTTTGACAATGGTTCACAAGCGAATCTTATATCAGAAGACTTAGTCAAACAAATAAAACTTGAGACCATTCCACATCCAATACCATATCCACTTGGTTGGATTTGCAAGGATGCAAACTTACAGGTTTCAAAGAAGTGCATATTGCGCTTTGCAATTACTGCACATTTCATTGACACGGTTGAACTTGATGTAGTTCCACTTGATATATCAGGAATTGTTTTGGGAAGTACTTACTTATATGACAGGAAAGCGATCTTCCATCGCCATGAGAACAAGTATCATCTATTCAAAGATGGCAAGGAGTTTATTGTTAGAGCACATCGGAAAAAGACAAATATCGCGATGGTAAATGCTGGACATGTAAAAAGGCTAGTGAATTCTAGTAAGAGTTTTGTACTTCTTATGGTTAAGCTTAAGGTTGATGTGAATCATGAGTCATTTGAAAATTGTGATCCCAAGTTAAAATCAGATTTATATGATGTAGTTGATGCACATCATGAGATGTTTCAGGAGCCAACAGGTTTGCCTCCTAAAAGGGAGATTCAACATGAAATACAGTTGCAACAAGATTGTCCTCTTCCTAAAATAGGCATGTACCGCATGTCTATAATGGAGAATGCTGAAATAAAGAGGCAAATTAAAGACTTTTTGGACAAAGTTTTCATAATACCAAGCACTTCGCCATGTGGGTCACCGATAGTGTTGATTCCAATGAAAGATGGAACTTGGCATATGTGTGTGAACTTCAGGGCATTGAAAAAAATAACGGTAAAGAATCATTACTCAGTCCCAAGGATAGATGATTTGTTAGATCAGATAACAGATCCTAAATTTTTCACTAAGTTATACTTACGTAGTGGTTATCATCAAGTTAGAATTGCAGAAAGTGACATTTGGAAGACTGCATTCAAAACAAAACAAGGACTTTTTGAGTGGCTTGTTATGCCTTTTGGTTTATGTAATGCACCTGCAACTTTCATGTGGGTTATGGATGATGTCTTACGTCCTTTTCTTGATGATTTTGTTATTTTCTACTTAGATGACATCTTAATTTTCAGCAAGACTAGAGAAGAGCATGTCATGCATGTTAAGACATTACTTGATATTTTGAAGAAAAAGCAGTTGTTTCTTAAAATGTCAAAGTGTGAATTTGGAAAGATTTCTTTGGTTTATTTGGGACACATAGTAGGAGGAGGTGCTTTGAGAATTGATCCTTCTAAAGTAGAAACCATTGTGAATTGGCCTACTCCCAAATCCATTACAGAGGTAAGAAGTTTTTTGGTGCAACTCAATATTGGAGGAAGTTTGTTTCTAACTTCTCTGCCATAGCAGCTCCTATGCATGTAGTGAAAAGTGTGAAGTGTGCTTTCCAATTGGAAGGCAAGAAACAAAAAGCTTTCGAATCTTTGAAAGAGAAGATAAGTTCAGCTCCAGTCTTTGCATTAACGGACTTGAGATAACCATTCGAGATTCAGACCGATGCTAGTGATTACGCCATGGGTGCAGTTCTCTTACAGCATGGTAAGCCTATCGCTTTTCATTCTGAGACATTTAATGGTGTTTTTGTGAATTATCCTACATATGATAAAGAGTTGTATGTGTTGGTACAAAGCTTCAAAAAGTGGAAACACTATTTGATGGGCAAAGAAATAGTTGTACATACCGACCATCAGCCTTTATAGTACTTGCAGTCGCAAAGTAAATTGCAGCAGTCACGACATTTCACATGGATGGGTTTCCTACAAAAATTTCACTTGGTAATAAGGTACAAGAAAGGTATTTTCAATAAATTTTCTAATATGATTTCAAGGCCTATTATTAGTGCTACTACTTTACTTAAGAATGATTCTATTGTACATGAGAGTTACATAGAACAATATGCATCAGATGTTGATTTTAAGGATGTGTATGCTAACTTGAGTGAAGGGAATGAAGTTGAGGAGAATGATTATCACTTGCATAATAATTTGCTATTTCATATGGGCAAGTTGTGCATACCACAGGGAGAGAGACTAAGTGTCATGAGAGAAGCTCATTCTTCTCTTATTGCTGGACATTTCGGGGTAAGAAAAACAATGGCACATTAGAGGTATTGTTATTGGCCTCACATCGTAGATAGTGTTTGACATTTCATTAGAGGTTGTTCATTATGTGCTACAAGTAAGCCTAGCAATAGGAAAATTGGTTTATATACGCCATTAACGATACCTTCTAAACCATGGGAAAGTGTTTCTATGGATTTTGTTGGAGATCTACCAATGTCTAGAAAGCAACATGATTACCTTTATGTAGTAGTTGATAGATTCAGCAAGATGTGTATTATTATGCCATGTAAGAAATCTATAACTGCTGAACAAAATGTTGATTTATATTTTCAACATATTTCGGTTCATTATGGCTTGCCTACTTCTATTGTTAGTGATGGGGATTCCAGATTTGTTGGGAATTTTTGGTCTAATTTATGGAAGATGATGGACACTAAGTCAAAAAAGAGTACTACTTTCCATTCGTAAACAGATGGCCAAATAAAGGTAGTGAACAAAACCATTGTACATATTTTGAGAGGTTATTTCAGCAAGCATCCCAAGCTTTTGGATGATCCCTTGCATTACATTCAACATGCTTACAACCAGGCCAAGCACTCTTCTACAAATACTTCACCTTTTGAAGCTTGTTTTGGGTATTTGCCTAAGTCACCTTTAGATTTAATTCTTGAGAAGGATGTTGCCATTGATGGGCATAGTGAAATTGACAAAGCTTTCATGTTCATTGAAAGAATTCAGCTCATACATCAGCAAGTTCAAGAAAAACTTGAAAAGAGTCAAGGCAAGTACAAGGAAAGGCATGACAAACACAGAGTTAATCATAAATTTCAAGAGGGTGATGAGGTATGGTTGCACATTAGTAAAGAAAGAATGCAAGGAGAAGGTAAAAATCTGAAGCCTATTCATTATGGTCCATTTTAGATTATTAAACAAGTTGGAAATAATGCTTTTCAACTAGATTTGCCTTCATATATGCAAATGTGGAAAATTTACGTTTGTATGAGCCTCCTTTGATTGCTGATCAAGGGAGTGACATTCATCTACCATCCATAGAATATTTCTCGCTAGAATATTTGGATGAAATTAAAGAGGATACTATCCTTGACAGGAAGACGTGCACTTCTAAGAGGGGAAGTGTCAATTATCTTCGGATTGGTCTTAAAGGCAGCAAAATGAGTAAGGAAAAATGGATGGAGGTGGAAAAGGTGAGGGATCTGTACCCTCATCTTTTGAACAGGTAATTGAAGGCTTTTAGGGTCCAAAAGCTTCCCAATTGGGAGGTGTGATCAGGAGATCATGTCCTAGTTAAGAAATTTTCTCAAAAAAGAAAGTGCTTAGAAGTGGTTGAAATCTAATCGACCGGAAAGGCCTCGTCGCTGTGATTATGGTGCCATAAACGGTTCTAAAAACCAAGTTCATATGTGAAATTTATTGAGGTTTGAAATTGTCTAGTGAACTCCAAAACATGACTTTTGACTTAGTTTGACTATGAAATTTTTATAAAAAAATATAAGTCAAAAAATAAAATTTTATATGTTTATGGAAGGCCTATCAGAGGGTGCCACATGGCTTTCCTAGAGGCTGCGATGTGGCCCCAGGCCAAAGGTTGGAAAGCTTGGAAAAATTTTGTAGGTTATGGGATTCGAACCCTGACCCGACAGTTCGGGCAGGGCCGACCCGACTGGCCCACCTATGGTAAGTTGGGCTGAACGAGTCATGCAACGTGAACGTGTTGTCGACTCTTTGGTTTGAGCGGAGAAGGTTGGGGGGCTAGCCCCTTAGGGCCAACCCCGTCGTCATGCGACCAAGATGCAGAACCATGCTTAAAACATTTAAAACAACAGAAAACATAAGGGCTAGCCCCTTAGGGCTAGACCGAACATCATGCGACCAACGCTCATGACCTGGTGCTATTCAAAACCCACAACAATTTAATCATCAGTTAAGGGCGGAGACGACAGACATGTGACCATGTCACATAGATATTAAAGGCCACAACGAAACGGATTGCGGTTAAGTCGAGGAGTAAAGCGGCGGTTTCATGTGACCGCATCACATGAAATTTAATGCTAACCATTAATGGTCTGCCAAGTTTGGAGCAGAACTCGCCATTTTCAGAGTTTGGCTAGTTTGGCACTGCTAACTAGCAGTTCCTCCAGTTTTGGAGTAGGATTTTGGGGGACACTGGGAAAAAATATGTTTTTGCCATAAATTCTTCAGTTTTCGGCAAAACAAGGTGCAAAAATAGTCAATTTTGGGTCTCTTGAGAATTCTAAGAAATTTGGAATAGGTTTCAGGTCGAAAAGAGGTGATATACAATATTTTTTTCTTTGAGGAAGATGAAGGAGCCATCAGGGCCACCATGGAGAAGGCAGTGTATTGGGATTATCTATTTAGTGTAAATGAAAAGCCATTTCTAGCTATTTCATATCTTCTGAAGCTAAATTTACAGTTTTTTTTTCCTATCGAGGCTTATTTTTAATTGTACATCCATTTGAGAAAATTAATACAACAAGGATATGTCATTGGGGAGCCTTGGACCGGCAGATGTAGCCTAGGAGGGGTGAATTGGCTCAAAAATTTGTCTAATGTGCTGGTGAATTTTACTTGCTGTGCATTTTTGCTGTACTATGTTAAACAGTTAAATTACTAAATTAATCCTCACACAGAAGACTCAAAAACATAACCAAAACTAATTTGTTTAACCTGCAATTCATGGAGAACACTTTGCACACTTTATTATATCAGTTTGGATACTTTGTATAGCGTAACAAATATCATCCATTTAGATCAATGTCAAGGATCCAATTGTAGCGCTTTTAGATCATGAGATCCCTTGTAAATGGGCACCTCTAATTTGGAATCCCAATTTAAGATGGATTTTTAATGGAAATACTATTAAGCATATTGGTTAGCAAGATAATGATATTGGAAACTTATAAAACTCTCTCAACAAATAAAAGTGTTACCATGACTTGAATAATCATTGTCATTTGATGCAAAGAAAAAAAATCCACTAATCCTTCAAAACTCTGCTTTTTAGAAAGGTTTCAATTTAAAATAATAATAATAATAATAATAATAATAATTAAATCCAAAGGCTAAATCCCTATAAGATTTTTTCTTGTCGAAAATATAATATATATGTTATATTCTCACATATGAATATTTTAAGTGCATAAGATCCAAGAGAATTAAAAATTCTCATTGATGTAAGACATTGGTTCAAAATATTAATACAAGAAAAGATGTTTTAAATTCCAACGTCCAACACTTTTGTATACCAATGTCCATATAAATCATAAATAAACCCTCTAAATATGAAATCAATAAACTCTCACCTATAGGTCCATGTGGAATTTATGACCCATGAAGGCAGCTAATTCCTATAAAGAGAAAGGTTGTGCTCTCTCCAAGTAGCCCATGTTGGGGATGGAAAATTGAAAAAACTCATGTCACATGAAATAAGAAATAATGTGAACAATGATGCCTAAAATGGTATAAAGAGACTTCATTTAAAAATTCATAAAGTAAACATGTGCATCAGTTTAAAACAATGTGTAGCTACATAAATCACTTCAAAACTAAGTAATTTCATATTCCAAAGCATCAACACCATGATCTAAACACAATCAAAATGAGGTGGGAATCACAATTTAAGGCTTATGAAACTGTGATCTTACATATTCCAAATATGGTTATAAGTGTGTCTTATGGGTTGCATATATGATTGTCCGTGCCACACATTATTCGAGTTATGTTCCTCAAGACCACACAGTGGAATCTTGTAAGTGGAAGACTCATTCTACTTTGTAGTGGTTGATGTACTAGGAGAAAAGGTTGTAAACTTTATAAATTTAGTACTCTATAACTCTCCTTGCAACACACTAATTTCCTTCATAAGGTTTGTGCATGAACCTAAAAATAATTCCAACTACAAATGAAAAATCGGGTCTATTAGTAATACACCAGTAGATAAGACTCCTCACAATTTGTGTATACCTAGTTGTATCTTTAAATTCATTCACTTATTTTTGTATAAGCTTTATATTTTTCTCCATTGGAGTAGATAGAGGATTATAATCTACCATGCCAAATTTGTTTAACAATTTTTTAATATACTTTTTTTGGGAAATGAATGCATGCTTTGGATATTGAGTTACTTCAATATCCAAGTAGTAGTGAAGATATCCCATGTCTATCATCTCAAAAATCTTCTTCAATTCTTATGTTATGGATGAAATATATTCTTCGTTGATCCCTGTTATCAAAATATCATCTACATACACCATAGGATATACAATATATTTTCCAAGCTTACTAAAAAACAAATAATTTGCATCTTAAAGATTATAATTCCTAAACTTGATTTTCAAAATATGTTTAGTTAACTATTCATACCATGAGTGAGGTGCTTGTTGCAGGCCATACAAATACTTGATAAGCTTGCATACCTTCTGTTATTAACCCTTTACAACAAATCCTTTTGGTTAAAGCATGTAAACATTCTCTTTCAAGTATCCATTCATGAAGGCTATCTTCAAATCCATGTGATGAATCTTGCACTCATTCAAAACATCTTGTTATCACTATAAAAAATCTCTGAAACTTGGTTAGTTACATTTTTTCCTAAGTCCTAGTGTTAGATAGGGTTAGAGTCATTTTGATATTTTTCAAGGTATAGATCATGGTTAAAGGTCTTATACCATCATTAAACATTTTTCATTAACCTCACTTCACTCTTCACAAGTCTCATGCCACGTTTTACTCATTTGTAAATTTTGTTTCGAAAATTTGATTGAATAAGCCCAGAAACTGTGTTTTCGTAGCATGCCTAGTGTAAAAAGTCCATTTTGCGCTACGAAAACATTGGTGAATTTGTAGCGCAAAAACCAGAATTTCCACACCATGCGCTATGAAATCAGGAATTCACAGATTTGTCTCTGAGCTGTCACATCTGTCAAATACAGTTAAATTTGCCATCATTGGGTGTCCTTCATGAGTTATCCTCCACGCATGCAACCATTATTTGTCATCATTAGAGGTCATTTGTCATAAATTAGAGGTCAGTCATTATTGGTCCTTTCAAATTTCAAACAGTTGGCCGTTTTCACTTGTCTCATGCAAGAAAACACTGCATGCATTCTTAAGTGTTGAAAGAAAGAATTCGTGGTGAGATTCCTAGTTATCAAGCGAGGCTGTGTTGTCTCATTGCGAATTGAGACATAGGTTATATTTCAACCGAGGCAAAACTGATTCAAATTCAGGTTATATTATCCATTACTGTGAAACCTAAGTTCTTATCAAGCGAGGCTGTTAACTTTTCAAGCGAGGCAGAACTGAATAAAATCAAGCGAGGTTGTTCCATTCAAATACAAGTTATACCAGTGTTTTCAAGGCTTGCTAATTTAAGTGAGTTTGATATTCATTTTTGTGGAAACAAATTGTCATCAAGCAAGGAAGAGTTCTTATCAAGCGAGGTTGAATTCGATTCTTGAGTGAAACAATCTATTCAACAAGAGACTCGGATTGTTAATTTGCTGAAGACACAGGGTTTTTGGAAGGGTTTATTGCAGATTTCTGAAGATACAAGTTTCAAGAGGAAAATGGCTGAGGAGAGAAGAAGCCATAGGTCTGGTCATTGTTTAAGGACTAAACCTGAAGGTGTTGAAGCCCTTACAAAATATAAGTCTGTCGAAGCAGCTTTTAAGAAAGTTGGATGTTGGAGGTTTTGTGAAAAACTTCAAGGAGGGCACACTCAAGTTACCAAGGAGTTTGCCATAAATTTCACAGGATCAAATTCAAAGATTGGGTTCCTAAATGTACCAATTTCCCCTGAAGTAATATCAGCTGTAACAGAGATCCCAAGAGGTGAAGACAGGTGGTTTAAAAATTTCAAATTTAATATGACACCATGCAAGGTCTTTTTGAAACCAGAGTTTTTCAGAGGTTGACTTGAACAAGGTTGTGCCAAGGAGTTATGTCAGAGACACATTTTCCAATCTGCTCTACAATATTCAGAGATACTTCACTTGCGAGGGTAGATATCATAGGGTATACACCTACCATTTTAAACTCTTGCTTCATTTCATAGGGATGATATCATTAGATTTACCTTTTTATCTCTTCAGAAGCTTGGCTAAGATGTCTGATAAGGTACAAATGAAAGTTGAATCATGTGAAACCTCTTTATTTCACCATGGCTTAGTCAAACTGATAGTCTTACATGAGCTACACAAGGCAAATAGAGATTGGGCATAATTCTTCTTTTTGAGTAGAATTGGAATAGAAGGAACAACTGCCAGCCCACAAGCTAAAACCCCATCAAAGATTGTTGGTTCTATGGAAACAAAGTCTAAAAGATTTGTTAAACTTAAACCCAGGAAACAAGTGAAAGAACCAATGACATCATTGAATATCCAAGAGACTCCTAGGTCTATACAGAAGAAGAAAACCCTGGTTGAGAAAACAATTTTAGAACAATCAACTAGCAAAGAAAATCCAAAGAAGTTGACTAAAAGTCAGAGGTTAAAATAAAATGGCAAGGCTGTAGTTGTAGAGGAGACAAGAGGAAATTTGAATGACATACTTCAGGCTATCGACACAGAGGAATCTCCCCTAGTGCAAGAAGACTTCATCAAATTAGATAGAGGTGCCAACAAATTGAAAAAATTGAAGACATCTAAAAAGTTAGAATTTGAAGAAGAGGTGGAAGATTTTATTTTTAAACCCAGAAGACCCTCAACGAGGCAATCTAAGAAGCTGAAATAATCAGATTTGGTGATAGAGCAAACAGGGGAAGAAAGTGCTATTGTTTTTGAAGAAACTACAAATGCATCATTTGCAATGCCTAAAGAATATAGAAATAGGGTCTTCAAGGTTCAAAAGGAAAAAATAAGCTATGAAGAGGTAAAGAATAAAATCAGGCTTGCAAATAATGAAATTGAAAAATTGAAGAAAAGAGAAAGAATATATGCTGAAAATAAGGTCAAGTTTGAAAGGATGAAAGGGCTGTGGGAGCTTGAGAAAAATCCAAATCCCGAACTGATTGACAGTCAAGCTCAGTTTTTCATCTGGACCATACCTGCAATCAAGGAAGCCAAGTTCATCAGGATGGTTAACATAAAACTGAGGGCTAATAACAAAAGGCTCAAGAGGAGAATTGAAGATTTAGAGATACAGTTAAATCAGTTTGGAGATGAGCTACAGCCTAAACAATAAGTTTCATCTTTGAAATAAACTTTGAAGGTTATATAATAATGCTCCATTTTTGAAACTGCTCAAGGTTGATGGTTATTGTTATAAGAATGGATCTACACCTGAAGACTAAGTTTTAAAGGTTTCTAACTTGAAATTTTGAGGAAAAAAATGAGAAATATGAAGACTCAGAAGTTTCGTAGCGCGCTACGAAACTGCTGAAGTAGACTCAGCGGTTTCATAGCGCGCTACGAAACTGCTGTAGGATGCAGTTTTGTGAATTTTTGTAAATTTAAAAGAAGAAATGGTTCAGTTTTGAAGCCTTGATGTTGATGGGAGATATATATTGAATATCAATGAATATTCAAAGGGTTTTGGAACATTTAATTGTAGTCTAAAGCATGTTTTTCGAAAGAAAGGTCTGTGCTACGAAAACACAGATAGTTTTGTAGCACAGCACTATGGAAGTTTCCACATCATTTTTGAAAAGTTGACATATACACAGATGGAAGGTCAAATCTCTATGAAGACTTTAAGACATTTGGCACATGTTTTGAGTTCAAATTATGCAGCAAATGGTTCGAATTGGTATTAATGAAGCACTCAGCTACTATACAGGAAACACTATCCTATTTTATAGGGACAGATAAGGAAGAGATAAAGGGGATCTAACAGCAAAAAGATAGACATGATCATGGTCAAAGACTAGAAGATGCAGCTATCAAGTGTTGTTTTAAGTATTTATATAAGGTTTTTATGTTTTAATAAATGTTTTTTTAGTCCTAATTGTATTAGGAGTCGAGACAGACAGTTTAACTGTCAGTTGTAAATACAGTTTGTTTTTTGGAAAGTGTTAGGTTTCAAATTTCGAATTCTCCTCAAAATATTGGAGAGAATCCTAAGATGTAATGAATACTCTATAAAGGGAGGAAATCGAATAGTATAGGGTTGTAATTTTTCTAGAACAAGTGTACTGTTTGGTATTATCTGCAACTCTATTTTTATCTTAATAAAATGGTATCAGTTTGTTACTCAGGATTCAAAAAAGGCTATGGATGATTGATGTTGTTATGTTTCTCTTTTATCTTTTACTTATAGTGGTATGAGTGTATGCTACTTAGAATTCACTGTGAAGGTGCTTTGAGTTCCTTCATATATTCATGGACTGTATGACCTACTGTTTTATTGTTTTACTAATGCATCTAAGCCTTAATATGCCCTGACTTCCATATGAATTTGATATCCATGTTTAGTAAAAACATGAACTGGCCCCATAAGCCCAATGGATGCTTGTTTATTGTAGTACAACCAATTACTAAATTTAATCCATTTACTCACAGAGTTAGCCATCTGACTTTTATTTGAAAATAATAAAAACTTTGAGAGAGCCCTCTCAGGCTAAGGAGGCTAAGTCTCAGCTAAAAGCCTGGTTTGAAAAAGTTACTTAGGGTCTCCTTGATTAGCAGCCTGTCAGGGCCTGATTTTGAGATAACACATCCAAACCTAACAATGCATGAAAGGTAGTCCATTTTGTTGTGGGGGAAAATTTTTCCTCATGGTATGTGTCTTGTTTCTATGCAAATAATTTTTACATAAGCCTCATTTTATGCTTGACAATGAGCCATATGATTTTTATTTGTTTTGCATACCTGTGTACAACAAATTAGTTTAGTTCAAACTAGAGGATCCACCAATTTTCACATCCCATTCTTGATGAGATAATCGTACTCCTTATGTATGGATTCTTCCCACTCATCATGAGAAGTAGCCTATTCAAAGGAAGGTGATTCAAATGTAGTATATAAATTCAATTCTCAATCATATGAAACATCAATGTCATTTATACCACCTAAATCTAAATTATCTAAATCATCTCCATCTTGTATAGTTAAACTTATGGTTATAGTCTTTGCAACCTCATTAATATGGGCACTTTCAAGTGTATTTATAAGCCACTTGGTTGTACCTTTATGAGATGTTTTGTGTTACTCAATTGATTAGGATGGTGTTGAATTCTCATTAAGGTTCAACCTTTCAATCCTTCCAAACACATATTCCAATTGAGCTTCATGTTCTAATGAGGTGGTTGGATCTTCTTCATTCTATATATTTATCTAAGATAGGTATTCAACCACTTCAAGATGAGGAATATCACCATCAAATGTTAGATCCCTATATTACTAGTGTAGTCCCTTATTGTTGTTAGTGTAGCCCCCTTATTGTTATTGTTGTACCCCTGTAGCCCCCATATTGTTATTATTGTGCCCCATAAAAAACCACTATTATTATTGTTGTGCCCTTACATTATTATTGTTAGGTCGGCTAGGATTATATTGTGACCCCATGGACTCCTATATATAGAAAGGAGTTTTTGGCATTTGTATCATCCAAGAATTGTTCATTTATGTAATGTAAAGGAGGTAGACCCCTCGAAGTGGCTGATTTCAAAGGCATTGATCTCTCTTTTCTTCTATTTTTGGAGCTGGTTTCATAACATTTGGTATCATAGCTTTGGTTTCTAGGGTTTCATTGCTTCAAACAGGACATCGTAGAATTTTCACTATAACTTTTTTTCTACGAAGGTTCAGACGCTAAAAAAAAAAAACCCATTTGCGATCAAATCCCGAGGAAGTTCGTGTAAAAATTTTAGATCTTGGTTCGCAATATTTTCAGAGATATGATCTTGATGCAGGAGCATCATGGTTCCAAATTTTGTACATTTAGTAGAATCTAGGGGGTCTTATGTTTTCAAGGGGGTTGGTTCCCTAAGTATAATTTTCAATGTTTTGAGTGATTTTATGTGAGACATTTAGAATCTGATTTAATTAAATATTGTGAGGCATATTTTTAAATGTTCTCGAATGTAGGAGAACATGAGAGATTTAGGCTAGTTGAGATTTCAAAGGGATTGTGTATCCTAGACTTAGGAATTAGTTGATGATTTTGTGGATTTAGAGGATTCTTAGGATTTAGTTGAGAAGATTGAGGATCTGAACCAAAATTGGTTGTAGAACCTTTTGTATATATTTTTAAGCCTCAAAGGCATTAAAGGACATGATTCTCAAATAGAAGTAGAAAAAGTAGAGCATAGAGAGAGAGAGGAAGATAAAAGGGCCATGTAAAGGCACATCAGGCCAAAGCCAGACTGTAAACAGGTTTTATTTGTATCTGTACAATTTATTTGATTAATGAGGAATTGAATTCATTGCGACTGTGTTTTTGTCTTTCTTACGAGCTGAGTGATCCGTTATTGAGAAAATCTGATTAATGTGTAATAAATTATTATTGTATGAATTCTGATGGATATATAAGTCTTTTACCGTGTGAAAAGGGACTTATTGTAGAAGAAGCTGGGTAGAATCACTGTGTAATTATAGTTCTGGATAAATTGGCTGAGGGTGAAGCTAATGGGAGTGAATGAGTGAAAATAACCTTTATGGAGGTCAGAAGTGAAATGAATAAGATATTTGAAGTCACAGGTAGTGAAGCGAAGCTGTGAAGGATTGGATTGGAAACAATGTGCAAGGTGTTACAGTGAGCATGATAATTCTGGATAAGATCCAATAACAAGAATAAATCTTAGGAGGGATTTAACGCGTGGATACAGAGATGAAGTTATAGTAAGGCGGAAATCAGCTAAGATAGCAAATGTTAAGTTTTCCCCAAACCTTTAAGAATATTTCTGGAAGGAGAACCATGGATCGTGCAGATTAATTCGCAAAGTCCAGAGTGAAGATCGATGACCCAGATTACTTCGTAAGTTAAATTTTGAAAGTGCTGAAGTGGACACATGTTGGGTGGAGGTCCATGCGCATATCGTACATTGCATGTGATATGGTATAACAGTTAACGATGAAGACTTAAACTTGTGAAATGCCGATTTGCGATGAAGCGCTAAGGAAAAGGTTTGGCGATGCGAAGTGTTGATGAGTTAAATGTGCGAATTGTCGATGAGGTAAAGGTTATGAAAGCCGATATGTGATATTATATATTTTCCGATTTGCGATGAGTTAAAATGTGGAATTGTGAAATGGTATTTGTTGCGAACTGCAAAATGGATAAATCAGCAAAACTGCAATAAATTTCGGAAATGCGCATAGTGGATATGCGATAAGGTAATGTGAAGGGGCGGCCACGGTATAAAGGTAAAAAAAATAATTATTATATGGTTATATGAATTATAAGCCCGAGAACCACTTTTTAAATGAGCTTCTGCGAAATCATATGAAGATTAAAGTTGGGTTGTTAAAGGTTCTTAGAGATATATGAACCTATCCTCGGGTTTTGGGCAGAATAAGTCTCAAGTTTGCACATTTGGGTATTTGCGGCCATATGGCTGCATCATTTTTGGCATCAAAGCAGTAAAAGATATTTTGGGAGAAAGTTAGAGCAGGTTTGTTCTTCGGAGGAGAAATCAGGACAACAAGAGTTCTTTGAATCGTATCTGATTGAGGTAAAAACAAAATTGATTTTCTTATTGATTTTGAAATTGGTGATTGATAAATTGATGTTTGAAAGAACAGTAAAGAGATAGAATAACAATCTATTTTGGGAGAAATTAGATCAGATTATTGAAGGATAGATTGAGAAAATTGTTTACGAAGGGATAGTGATAGCTGCAAATAGTGAAGGTAAATTGAGCAGACAGAAAAGAGAAACTGTAACAGCAACATGTGTTCAGAAAATTGGACAGTGAGGTATGGTATTCATGTTTTCAGTTAATTAATGATGAATTATTGATTGAAAGAAATACTATGAAGATGTTTGATGATTATAGCCAAGAACAAGCAGAGTTTTTGATGATGATGGAAATGAACCTATCCAACTAGAGGTTGGAAGAAGGGAGGGCGGTGACTAAGTGCATAAGCTAGAGGAGCAACGAAGCTCTAGAAGGTTCAAGAGAGTGAACCAAGAGAGAGAATACCTAGGGAGAGATCAAGCTAGGAGAGGAAGCTTGATAGGGTATTGAGTAGCAAGAGGAGATTTCTACATGAGAAGGCTATGTTGCAGATCACCAATCGAGCATGGATGAGCTCATGAGGAAGATGGCCATGGAGGGTCATAGAAAAGGTTCTAGAGAATGCCATAAAGGTAAGATGAGTAATGAGGAGCGAGAGATAAATCTTGTAGTGATGAGAGTACAGTTGGAGGTACTATAGGGATGGCTACAAGAGATAGAGAATGAATACCAAAGATATGGATGGAGAAGGAGGAAATGGGTTAGATGGAGCCTATTGCAAAAGAAATGGAATGCCAAGATGATAAAAAAGTTTAGAGAACTTTAAAAAATACATATTACTTTGTTAGAGAAGGAGAGATTCAAAGGAATTGAGTCACAACAAAGAGGATCTGCCGAAACCTTGAAAGTACATTGTGAAAGATTGGTGCTTGAAGCATCAAATGAGGCCGAAAGGTCTTGTAATTTTAATATTGATAATTCGTGTGTTAATGTAAGTTATGCAGGTGAAGGATGACAACAAATGGAAAATGTCAACAAACCTAATGAAGAAGAAACTATGTTAGCTGAAAAAATAGTGAAGGATCATCCTTCTATCATGATGATAGGCACAATGGAGATAACCAAGGAATCTATTGAGATGACAATAGAAAAGGAACAATCGTTGCAGATTGTTGAAATTAAAGATGATATGGAGAAGGAACAATTACTGAATATTGTTCAAAAGAAAGAAGAAGTCTACACTAAAGATGCAATTAAAAAGCATGATGAAGAAAAAGGTATTTACTGTGCCTAATGAGTTCAGAATTTTTAAGCATGATGATTTAGACATGTGTGTAGATTTAGCAGAGGGAGAAGGGTCATTTGATGATTGGCCAAAAACAAGTGAAGGTATGTAAAACTATGTAAAGTTTCCAAATTATACTCCAGTTGAAATTGTTGAGTTATATAGAAAGTTAGACCTTCAAAGAATAAAGTTGGAAAAGTAGAAGATATATATTTAGGATGAATTGCTGAAGAAGGAAGACAAAGAAATTTTCATGAATGACAATAATGAAGAAGAGGGTAAGGATTTAAGAGTGGTAATAATAGTTCGGAAAATCGAAATTACAGAGGAAGGAGTTCATTATTGTGAACTAGAGCAGGGAGACATCCTTGAAACATATGATATGGAGGAGAGACTAGCTGATAGTATCATGAGCTCTTTGGAGAATTTAAATCAGCATACTGATGTGCTGACAAAGGATTTAGAGGAAAACTCATAGTAGCATACTGAGATGTTTCCAAAGAAGGAAAAGGCAATGAGGCCTTATAATTTTAATTATGATAATTGGTTTATGGTTACAGGTTTTGATGAAGATGAGATAGACATGTCTCAAGTTGAAGGAGAGTCAGTTTTAGAACTGAAGGAGACCGGAAGTTTCCAGGTAAGGAATAATGACGAGGAAGATGTAAAGCATGAAGATAAAATATTTGAAGAATTTGAATTGACTGTCAGAATTAGTCAAGGAGGTGAAGGACAAAAGGGTTGTCAAGGAAGAGGAAGAAAAATTTGCTGGAATTGATGAAAAACATAGTATGTATTTGAGAGGAATCAAGTAGAAAGTGAGTTACTAGAAGAATATGAGTATGAGAAAGGAATTGCAAACAATGATGTGTAAATGTCTCAAGTTGTGAAAGAGGCGGGAATAGATAATAGTTTTCCAAACTTGATTATGTTTGCTAGTATACAAAGAACAATGAATGAGTATATTACTGCAGTCAAAGAATCAGAAGACAATTTATTTTTTGAAAGTAAATTTACAGGTAGTGAGCAGAAGAGGGATGTTGCAGAAGGAGATATCTTAACAAATATTCAATAATTTTGGGAGGCAGCAATGTCCAGAACAATATCTACAACAGTATCTGGAGAAATCTCAAGAATAATAGCAGAAGTTGAAGTAGGAGAATCTAAAAAAGGAAGAAGAAACAAATGACAGAGTGATTACCAGTTAGAAGATAAACTGGACATGAAGATTAAAAGAATAAGAAGGTTGATGATGAAGGTGTCTCCGAAGAAGACAAAAAAAAGAAACCAAAGCAATAGCAGCGAGGAAAAGAAAACAACAAACTGTGAAAACATAGCTAGTGGGGAGATGCAGCATAAAGTATGGAGACCAGAAGAACAACAACAAACAAAAATAGTAGCAACCAAAGACTGAATACAGAAAGAAGTTTGGGATCTAGGAGGAATTTCATCAGCATTGAGGACACATGATCTAGAGATCATGATTAATTTCTACCTTGGGACTCTGATGTAGGAGCATCATGGTTCCAAATTTTGTAAATTTAGTAGAATCTAGGGGGTCTTATGTTTTCAAGGGAGTTGGTTCCCTAAGTATTTAATTAATGTATTTTTCAATGTTTTGAGTGATTTTATGTGATACATTTAGAATAGGATTTAATTAAATATTGTGAGGCATATTTGTAAATGTTCTCGAATGTAGGAGAACATGAGAGATTTAGGCTAGTTGAGATTTCAAAGGGATTGTGAATCTTAGACTTAGGAATTAGTTGATGATTTTGTGGATTTAGAGGACTCTTAGGATTTAGTTGAGAAGATTGAAGATATGAACCAGAATTGGTTGCAGAACCTTTTGTATATATTTGTAAGCCTCAAAGGCATTAAAGGACATGATTATTAAATAGAGTAGGAATCAGAAAAAGTAGAGCATAGAGAGAGCGGAAGAGAAAAGGGCTATGTAAAGGCACATCAGGCCAAAGCTAGACTGCAAACAGGTTTTAATTGTACTTGTATAAATTATTTGATTAAAGAGGAATTGAATTCATTGCGACCGTGTTTTTGTCTCTCTTACGAGTTGAGTGATCCATAATTGAGAAAATTTGATTTTTGTGTAATAAATTATTATTGTATGAATTATGATGGAATTATAAGTCTTTTACTATGTGAAAAGGGACTTACTATAGAAGAAGTTGGGTAGAATCACTGTGCGATTCCAGTTCTAGAGAAATTGGCCGAGAGTGAAGCTAATGGGAGTGAATGAGTGCAAATAACCTTTATGCAGGTCGGAATTGAAACAAATAATATATCTGAAGTCACAATCAGTGAAGCAAAGCTGTGAAGGATTGGATTGGCAACAGTGTGCAAGGTGTTACAACGAGCGTGATAATTCTAGATAAGATCTAATAACAAGAATAAATATTAGGAGGGAGTTAACGCGTGGATACAGAGATGAAGTTACAGTAAGGTGGCAGTCAGCTAAAATAGAAAATGTTAAGTTTTCCCCAAACCTTTAAGAATATTTCTGGAAGGAGAACCATGGATGGTGCAGATTAATTCACAAAGTCCAGAGCGAAGATCGATGACCCACATTACTTTGCAAGTTAAATTGTGAAAGTGCCGAAGTGGACGCATGTCAGGCAGAGTTCCATGCGCATATCGCACATCACATGTGATGTGGTATATCAGTTAACAACAGAGACTTAAACTTGTGAAATGTTGATTTGCGATGAAGTGCTAAGGAAAAGGTTTGGCGATGGGAAGTGCCGATGAGGTAAATGTGCAAAGTGCCGATGAGGTAAATGTGCGAAGTGCTGATGAGGTAAATGTGCAAAGTGAAGATGAGGTAAACGTTATAAAAGCTGATATGAGATATTATATATTTTTCGATTTGGGATGAGTTAAAATGTGGAATTGCGAAATGGTATTTGCTGCGAACTACGAAGTGGATAAATAAGCGAAACTGCGATAAATTTAGGAAATGCACATAGTTGATATGCGATAAGGTAATGTGAAGGGGCGGCCATGGTATAAAGGTAAAAACATTTTTATTATATGGTTATATGAATTATAAGCCCGAGAACCACTTTTTAAAGGAGCTTCCACGAAATCATATGAAGATTAAAGTTGGGTTGTTAAAGGTTCTTAGAGATATATGAACCTATCCTCGGGTTTTGGGAAGAATAAGTCTCAAGTCTACACATTTGGGTATTTGTGGCCATATGGCTGCATCAGATCTATGGAAATTAGGGCTTTTGCAGGCTTCCAAATTTCATCTCAAAGAAGTGACCTTGGGAAAATCGTCATAACTCTCTCTCTGAGCATCAAATTGGAATTCTATGAAAAGTGGTCAAAATGACACGGACTGTAGTTTTCTGTATATAAATTCAGATTCGAAGGAGGAAACAATGACACGTGGCACGCCATACAAGTTCGCTCTACTGAACCAGTCCAAAATTAGGTCATTGTGGGAGATTGAGAAAAACTTTGTCTTGAAGAATCCAAATTAGCTCAGATCAGTGGAATTGGAAAGAGGACTGATAGGGATATTACAGGACCAAAGCTTAAACCTAGGGGATCCGAAATTATAGATATACATCAATTTCAATATTGAGATCCTCAAAAGCAAGAAAAAGGTGTGTATTTGTTTTTCAAATTGCATAAGTCATGTTTGAAAAATCAGTTTGAAGTGATTCCAAACGCATATTGAAACATAGATATCAATATTGGGTTCTAAAATTCCCCCTTAAAATAATTCAACACCCATTAAGCCTTCAAAAGGCTCTACTATGACTCATGAAGAGGAAGAATTGCAACATGACATATCAAAATTACAAGAGAAGGTGCCCCAAATTTCACTCTTGCAAAGAGCAACAAAAAATGAAATGGAAGTTTTGAAGAAAGGCATGGAAGCTAATATGGATGGTTTGAAGAAAGACGTGGAAGCTAATATGGATGGTTTAAAGAATGGCATGGAAGCTAAGATGGATGGCATGGAAGCTAAGATGAAGACATCGACGAAAAAATGAAAGACAACATGGAAGACATGAAGAATGACCTAAAAGGAGACATCGAAGGTTTGACAAAGTTGATACAAGAAATAATTCTTAATGGTGAAAATATAGTTGAGGAAACTCATGATGAGAACAAAATAAATGTTAATCGTGATTTCATAAGCTCTAATGTTGGATTGAAGACCCACCATATTCCAAAGGTCGGTATGAGGAAGTTTGATGGCAAGGATCCCGTAACATGGATACTACAGATGGAGAAATATTTTGATCTCAATAATTTGCATAACACAAAAAAGGTACGCATTGACGTTTTATATTTATAACAAAATACATTTGTATGGTATCGATGGATTTTCTCCCGTAAAAAAATTTATCACTTGGTCATTTTTTATGGAGGAAATGATATCACATTGTAATGTTCCAAAATTTTCATGGAACATTAATTTTGCTCATATCATCTAGGAGGTGAATAAAATGGGTGAGGAGACTCATGAGTAGGAATAAAATCCCTCACAGTGTGAAAGGGATCACTGGAGCAGCTTATTTTGCACCTTCCAGTGTGGAAAGGGGCAAATTGCATGAGGACAAGGTCAAGTTTGACCAAGTCAACAACACTGCCTAAGAGGGTGTGGCTTGCTTGGGAAGACAACGCAGTTTGAGAGGGAGGAACATTATTTGTGGAAGAAACCATAATGTGTGGGGTCCAAGGCAAAGAGACATTCACTTGCATAAAAGGAGGATGAGGCAACCATAGTGAGACATCTTTGAGTATTTGATTTTGGTCTAGAAGACTATTTGCAGTCTCCGGCTGGTTAGCTGAGTTGCAGTGCTGTTTAGCACGAGGGATTTCTGTTTAGGATTTCCTCTCCTTCTTGAGAGGCCTCTTGAAGGATTGCACTTCATTTATCCACATCTAGGCTCAAGGCCAAAACCAACTCTTCAGTCACTATGTTATTTCTGCTGAATTATAACGTAGTGTTGCTGGGTGTTGCAGTGGAGGGCTCCACCACACCATTCCTTGGCTCATATTTCAGAGGAGGGAGCTCCTGTTCCTTGAGAAGGTTAGTGAGGGAGGTTTCAGAGCTGATTACACATATTTGGCACCAGGCCAAGCATCTACTATCTCCTACAGTGCAGTCCAGCTCCTTGACTGTGTTATTTCTGAGCACATTTGCAGTGGGGACTTGCTCCACTATTTTGGAGGGTGAGATCTTTAGGGATTGGATCAACCTTTCACCTGAGAGATCCATTGGATGAGATCTATTCATCATATGCAACATCATCACCTATCTCCATCCATTTCTATTTTTTGAGTTGCAGCTGCTGCCCAGCAACTCCGACATTTCTACAGGTTTGCCATTTGTACATATACTTCAGCCAATCCTTCTAAGGATTGTTGTATTTTTATTTTCAGGAGGTTGAGAGATTTCTCCCCCACCTTTCTTGAGTTGACATTTATATATCATTGTGTTATCTATTATTATGCTGCAGTGTCTCCTATAAACTGTGCTGTTATAGCCTGGTGTAAATACTGTGTAGCAGTGTTCTTCAATTTCTAGTACATGTTCTGTTGGGGCTTCCATTGCCAAGCTAGAGTGATTGATTCCTCAAAGAATTGTACTCTTTTACTACTACATTATACATTGGTTGGCTATTTGTATCTTCATGTTTTCATGGCTATAAAATAATGGTGTTATTCCATTGTATGCTCATACATTGTTGCAGTCCCTTCATCGAGCATTTTCCAAGGAAAACTAGGTGTGGGAGATCTGTTTAACCCACATATAAGGATTTATTTGGAGCCTCCTCTTGGATTTCAGCCTTAGATACCTTGATCTAAGGGATACAGGTCCTGGTTTCAAATCCTGTAGCAGCCATTCCTGGAAAATTCGTTTTCCAGTCATGCCTTGCTAGATGTTCCAAATTGGGAATATTACAGTGGTATCAGAGCAACTTTCTTGGCTCAGCCTGTAAGTCTCAGCCAAAGAGATCAAAAGATTTAAGAGGATGAGTTTTATCTAATAATATTTTAGATCCATGAAGAACCTCCCCAAGGAGGATAAGCAAATAGAAGAGGAAGGCCTATGCACTTCCTATTCTCATCAAGAAGGAGACAGAGGAATAAGCAAGAAAAAGACTCCATCATCTGGAGGAGAAAAAGGGGATAAGATTACAAAGCTACTTCCTGGATCTTTGAAAAATATTCATGAAGATTTCAAAAATATCAGGAGGGAGATGTATTAAGAATCTCCGGAAGAGTTTGAATCTAAAGTAAACTCTAGATTGTCATATGAGAAGTGTGAGCAAGAAACTACACACTCTACCACACAGCGCAGTCACATGCCCATGATTGTCGGAAGAGAGATGGAAAGAGGAGAAGAGGTTACTAGGAGGAAAAATATTAGTTATTTCCTGAAGGATTATGAGTCTCAAACTCATAAATTCCGAGATCATCTCATTTTTTTAGATTTTTGCAAGCACAAGGTGAAGGAAAGAAACTAGTTGGATAGATTTCTTCCATCTACCTTTGAAGGTTCACCTACACGTTCAGCCATATCTTGGGTGGAGGAGTTAGATACCTTCTTGCAGCATCGCCAAATTTCGGAAGATGAAGCCATAAGGGTTGTAACGCTGCATTTGAGAGGTAAGGCCTATCCATGGTTGATCTTTAAATCCTTTTCTTTAAGAAATGTAAACACTACATCTTATGCAAGTTTCACTAAGACATTAGTGGAAATATTTGGTAGAAGGATTCATGAGACACCCATGGTGGAGCCAAGAAAGGAAACTCAAACAAAAAACTTGCATGAAAACGCAATTCCACTTCAGAAAACCATGGAGGAGGCTGAAAACTTGCACCATACTTTGCCAGAAGAAAGGCTTTCATCTCACACCTTTGAGCAAGTAAGCACGGAGATCTATTTTTCAAAAAGGGATCCAATCATTGGGAGGTTTCCCATTCATGTTACAGAGATTGAGGGCAACATCGCTATCAAATCTGGAGTTGATCTAGCACCTCATGCAGAGGAAGGAGGAGCTCTTGTTGCAAGTAGAGGGATTATTGCATCTTTTCAAGGAATTCCCTAGGATCTCATGTGTGGAGATCAAGGCACAACACATGTGCCATTGTTGAGGAGGTGTGGAACCAGGGAGACTTAAGGAGGAGGTTGGGAGAAGACCCAACATTATGAGATGAGGAGTACACATCCCTATCCATTTTTGGAGGTTGTTACACCTAGGAGGGAGACTGGATTGCACAATGAGAGCATGGTCAGAATTTTCCATTCACATATGCAGTCATTTCTTGATGATGATGTCTCGTTGCATGGAGACATTTTTCCGAGGAGACCACTAGATCAACAGAGGAGGATGGATGCTTCACCACTTGAGGCACCACTCATTGATTTCAGGAGAGTGGGGACCTTGGGAGAGCTTGATACAGCACTGGGAGTCTTGGGTAGACTCAAGGAGAGAGGGAGCATTCTCTCAACATCAGCATTACCCACTTCCATTTCAGATTCTGTGTTGTGGAAGAAGCATCAGGAGAAGGATAACAACCTTCTAACTTGCATCTTTGGCATAGGAGATGTCAAAGAAGAGGGCAGCCATATGACAGGTGTTCTTCATGAGAGATCATCAGCGTTGTCACTATGGAGGGTAGATCCATATTGTAACTCCTAGCTGTTGGTGGAGTATTCCAAGGATCTTCATGCTTGTCGGATATTGGATGGCCAGTTGCATGAGGAGAAGTATTCAGTCAGAGATGGGGTCATCTTTTATCATGGTAGGATCTTCTTGTCTGGAGCTTCTAAGCTCAAGGAGAAGTTGCTACAAGAAGCTTATGAGGATTTATTTTTCAGTCCCACTTATCCTATAAAAGCATACCACACCATCATGGAGGGGTGTTTTTGGAGGGGTTTTGAGGAGGATATATATCAGCATATACAGAGATGCATATATCATGTGGAGTTGGAGGAGAGACGTAACTCTTTGAAAGAGTTAGCACAACCACCTCTTTTCTCTTTGAGGATGAGAGGAGACTCAGCTATGAGCCACTCCCTTTGTATGAGAAAAACATATGGTAAGGGTTTTCATTGTTGTTTACATGATTATTTATATAATGTATACATGCATCCCTTAACCATACATGTGCAGGATGATGCTCCAAGGAGGAGCATTATTTTTTCTAAACTTCATGGTTTAGTTGCAGCCATAAGCATGATGGATGGCCATTCCCTAGGAGGACTTGGGGAAGAAAAATACTATGGATGACATGCACATTATACACCATGTATCATTCACTTCCTCCATACTTATGAGGAGATTGAACCAACAGGAAAGTGGTTGAGAAGCCACACATTTTATCAGTCTCTACTGCAGTTGAGGATCAAGCTACGTTGGTTGAATTTGAGGGACCATTGTCCTTCTCACTTGCTACACATGGCAGCAAGCATGATTCTCATTTTTCTCCCTATGGTTCCATTTTTTTTGTCTTTATGAGGAGCATGCTTGTGAGGGAGACATATTGGGTGAATGTGTCCTTTGAGGAGAATCCTCCCACACTTTTTGCACTACATGTTCTAAGGGAAGCATGGGAGATGGTTTGGCCACTAGATAAATGCAATTGTTTCCTTATGAGGTGAGTCATATGTTGGATGTGATAGCATATGATGATGATTTCCAACTCATCAAATATGGAGATATTTGGGCCAACATGATTTTCAGCATTGGAGGAGAAGTCTTTGGAGATCCAACCTTCATCTTGCCACTTGAGGGCAACCTTATTGCAGCCCAGGATCAACAGAAACTCTACACTTATCTTAAGTGGAGAGGAGGATAGCATGGGGTAGACTATTTTTTCTACCATGTGTAGGTTTTCATCCCACCTACTTTGCCGGAGCCAAAGGTGGAGGACAATTTTTAGGAGTTGCCTAGTTGGGAGGTAACTCATTTTGCATGGATAATAGCTTGGGGATGAAGGATCCATATGGGAAAGATAGTTCCCATTATATTTCAGATACATTTCCTCAAGGGAACCTCTAGACATCACCTTGCTATCCTCTTGAGTATTTCACCTTTACATGATGATGGCTTGATAGCTGACTTGCATGCTGAGGAGGAGCAATGTGGAGGCTTGATTGATGAGATAGCATCACTACACTTGGATGAGATCATCATACATGGATGCTCCAGGGAGAGAAGGAGAAATAATTCAGTTCTATCCTTGCACTTGCTTGAGGACAAGCAATCTTTGGGAGGGGAGGACTGTAATGTTCCAAAATTTTCATAAAGTTAATTGGAACATTAATTTTGCTCATATCATCTAGGAGGTGAATAAAATGGGTGAGGATACCCATGATTAGGAATAAAATCCCTCATAGTGTGAAAGGGATCATTGGAGCAGCTTATTTTGCACCTTCCAGTGTGAAAAGGGGAAAATTGCATGAGGACAAGGTCAAGTTTGACCAAGTCAACAACACTGCCTAAGAGGGTGTGGCTTTCTTGGGAAGACAACGCAGTTTGAGAGGGAGAAATATTCTTTGTGGAATAAACCGTAATGTGTAGGGTCCAGGGCAAAGATACATTCACTTGCATAAAAGGAGGATGAGGAAGCCATAGTGAGACATCTTTGAGTATTTGATTTTGGTCTGGAAGACTGTTTATAGTCTCCAGCTGTTTAGCTGAGTTGTAGTGTTGTTTAGCACGAGAGATTCTTGTTTATGATTTCCTCTCCTTCTTGAGAGGTCTCTTGAAGGATTGCACTTAATTTCTCCACATCTACGCTCAAGGCCAAAGCCACCTCTTCAGTCACTGCGTTATTTCTACTGAAGTATAACATAGTGTTGTTGGGTGTTGCAGTGGAGGGTTCCACTACACCATTCCTTGGCTCATCTTTCATAGGAGGGAGCTACTATTCCTCAGGAAGGTTATTGAGGGAGGTTTTAGAGCTGATTGCACATATTTGGCACCAGGCCAAGCATCTCCTATCTCATATAGCGCAGTCCAGCTCCTTGACTGCATTATTTCTAAGCACATTTGCAGTGGGGCCCCTTGCTCCACTATTTTGGAGGGTGAGATATTTAGGGATTGGATTAGCCTTCCACCTGAGAGATCCATTGGATGAGATCTATTCATCATATGCAGCATCATCAACTATCTCCATCCATTTCTATTTTTTGATTTGCAGCTGCTGCCCAGGAGCTCTGACATTTCTGTAGATTTTCCATTTGTACATATACTTCAGCCAATCCTTCTAAGGATTGTTGTATTGTTATTTTTAGGGGTTGAGAGATTGCTCCCCCACCTTTCTTGAGCTGGTATTGCTATATCATTATGTTATATATTATTATGCTGCAGTATCTCCTATAAACCGCGCTGTTATAGCCTGGTGTAAATACTGTGTAGTAGTGTTCTTAAGTTTCTAGTACATGTTATGTTGGGGCTTCCATTGCCAAGCTTGAGTGATTGATTCCTCAAAGCATTGTACTCTTTTGCTACTATATTATACATTGGTTGGCTATTTGTATCTTCATGTGTTCATGGCTATAAAATAACATTGTTATTCCATTATATGCTCATACATTGTTGCAGTCCCTTCATCGAGCATTTTCTGAGGACAACTAGGTGTGGGAGATCTATTTAACCCACATAGAAGGATTTATTTGGAGCCTCCTCTTGGATTTCAACCTTAGATACCTTGATCTAAGAGATTCAGGTCCTAGTTTCAAATCCTATAGCAACCATTCGTGGAAAATGCGTTTTCTAGTCATGCCTTGCTAGCTGTTCCAAATTGGGAATATTACACACATTATGAGGTTACAAAGAGAAACACCTTCTTTATCCAATAGATGAATCTCAAGCAAAAGGGTTCAGTGGTGGATCACATTGAGGACTTCCAAAAATTGAATATAAGGGTAGATGATATTCCAGAGGAACACAGGATTGATGTCTTCATAGGGACTTTAAAGGATAACATCCAACATGATGTTCAACTTTGGGAACCTAATTCATTAGAGAAGGCATTCAGGTTGGCAAGAAAAATTGAATGTAAAATTATGGCGACAAGGAAGCCTACCACTCACATCTATAAAGATGGAAGCGTTGCTACTTCTAGAATTCCACAACCTACAAGGTTGACACCACAACAATTGGAAGAAAAAAGAGAAAAAAGGCTTTGCTATAATTGTGATAGCAAATACACTAAAGGTAATTAGTGTGCTTGAAAGAAATTATTTTACATAGATTTTGAAGAGGAGGAAGAAAATGAACAAGAGACTTCAAAAGAAGAGGATATACACTAGGAACTAACCCTGAAGAAAGAAGAAATGAGTCCAACCATATCATGGAATGCATTGGCAGGAATTACCACTCCTCAAACTCTCAAGATAGGACATATCAAGAAGAAAAAGTTAATAGTGTTGATTGATTCGGGTAGTATCCATAATTTTATTCATTTTAAGTTAGTCAAGGAATTTAATTGCTTCCTATACCCAACAACAGAGTGTCAAGTGATGGTTGCAAATGGAGGAACTATAAATGGCTATGGAAAATGCCATAATATCAAGCTCACCATGGGGAAATATTTATTGAATAGTCCAATGCTTTCCATTCCAATGGAAGGTGTTGATTTTGTACTAGGAGTATAATGATTACAATCTTTGAGGACTGTATCTTTTAATTTTCAAGAAATTTTCTTGATTTTTTTTTTTTTTTTCCAGAAGGAAAGGAAGTTGAATTACGGGGTATCGCTGGGAAGCTGAGAAAGATAATATGCTCTAACTTCATGACAAAGCTTATGAAGAAATAGTAACAAGGCATAATTTCACAATTACGCTCACTAGAATTTCCAACATCAAAATCATCTATTTCTCCAGATCTCTAAAAAGCCTTGGACAATCATTCCAAGGTGTTTGAAACTCCCAAAGGAATCCCTCCTATTCGTGATCATGATCATGCTATTAATTTGATTCCAGGAAGTGTTCCTCCAAACATTAGGCCTTACATATATCCTTATGTCCAAAGGAACGAAATTGAACGTATGATTGCAGAAATATTAGAGGCTGGTATAATTCAACCTAGTCAAAGTTATTTCTCTCCTCCAATAGTATTGGTGTACAAGAAGGATGGATCATGATGCATGTGTCCAAATTATAGGGAGCTCAATAAGCTCACTATTAAAGATAAAATTCCCATTCCCATGATTGATGAATTATTGAATGAGTTACACGTAGCAATTTATTTTACCAAGTTGGATCTTCGTTCAGGATATCATCAAATTAGAATGAAGATTGAATATATTCTGAAAATAACATTTCAAACTCATGAGGGTCATTATGAATTTTTGGTCATGCCTTTTTGCCTTACCAATGCACCTTCTTTATTTCAAGGTTTGATGAATTCCATTTTCAAACCCTTCCTTAGAAAATTTGTGTTAGTATTTTTTGATGATCTACTGATCTACTGCACCTCTTGGAAGGATCATGTTCAACATGTTAACAGGGTGCTAAAAATATTGGAAGAGAAACAATTATATGAAAAAACCTCCAAATGTTTCTTTGGAGTGCAAGAGGTGGAATATCTGGGTCATATTGTATCTCATGAGGGTGTTAAGGTAGACCCTAACAAAATCAAAGCCATTAAGGAATGGAAAGTTCCCACAACCATAAAAAAATTGCGAGGATTTCTTGGGTTAATAGGGTATTATCGCAAGTTTGTTAGGAATTATGGGAGAATAGCAACACCTCTAACAAAATTATTGAAGAAAGATGTGTTTTCATGGACTCTTGAAGCAACTAAGGCCTTTGAAAATCTTAAAGAGGCAATGTACCTAGCACCGGTCTTAGCTACGCCAGACTTCACAAAAGCATTTATTGCAAATGTGATGCCTGAAGAAATGGAATTGGTGTTGTTTTAATGCAAGAAGGAAGACCCATTGCTCTTTAAAGTCGTCCAATGAAATGAAAGTATTTAAATAAAGCTATTTATGAGAAGGAAATTTTGGAAATACTACATGCACTAAAAAAATGGCGAACTTACCTAATTGGAAGACACTTCAAGGTAAAAATTGATAATGATAGTCTTAAATACTTTTTGGAACAAAGACTATCTTCAGAAGATAAAAAAAAAATGGGTCACAAAGATGTTGGGTTATGACTTTGAAATCATCTACAATAAAGGGAAGCTAGATGTTGTTGCAGATGCACTCTCAAGAAAGGATGAAGAGGTGGAAGCATTGCTTTGCACCATTTCTATTATCCAACCGGATTGGATAACTGAAGCAAGGGATGAATGGAAGAATGATGAATAAGTGTGGACACTCATTCAAAAGTTGCAGCAAGATCCTAGTACATCTGATACATTTAGTTGGAAAAATGATTACTTATGGTACAAAGATCGCTTAAATCTTTGTAAGAATTCCCAACTAAAACAAAAGATTCTTTTGGAATTGCACACCTATCTCTTAGGAGGACACTCAGGATTTTTAAAAATTTACCACATGGTGAAGAAACATTTTTTTGGGATGGCCTTAAATATTATATTCAAAATTTTGTGGCGGAATGTTTGGTTTGCCAGCAAAATAAAGTTGAGACAATTAAGACCTCGAGTCTTCTACAACCTTTATCCATTCCAAGTCAATGTTGGGAGGAGGTTTCAATGGATTTTATTATAGGTTTAACTAAGTCCGAAGGAAAGAGTATCATCATGGTGGTAGTTGATAGGCTTACCAAGTATGCACATTTTTGTGCATTATCTCATCCATTTAAAGCAAGTACAGTTGCTACTACATTTATGGAAACACTTCAAAAGCTACATGGAAACCTAAAAATTATTGTAAGTGACAGAGATCCCATTTTTAATGGAAATTTTTGGACAAAATTATATTCTTATTTGGGTACTCAACTAGCTCATAGCTCATCTTATTATCCTCAATCCGATGGGAAAACTGAGATAGTGAACAAATTTTTGGAAGGATATCTTCGTTGTTTTGTATCTAATAAACAAACACAATGGGTCAAGTGGCTACCTCTGGCTGAATGGTGGAATAACACTTCCTTCCATACGGTAGTGAAAATGACCCCATTTATGGCACTTTATGGATATTATCCACCATCCAGCACATCACATTTAAGAGAAAATTATAAGGTTCAAGTAGTGGAAGACCACATCGAGCATCAACAACAAGTTCTCAAACTCTTAAAGGATAACCTAAATTTGGCACAAAATTGAATGAAACAACAGGCAGACCAAAATCACAGGGAGAGAAGTTTTGATGTAGGAGACTGAGTATTTTTATGGCTACAACCATACAAACAAATGTCCCTCAAGCAAGCTAATAAGGATAATAAATTATCACCAAAGTACTATGGTCCCTACAAGGTGTTGCAAAATATTTGTACTATGGCATACAAATTGGAGCTTCCTGCCTCATCTCAAGTGCACCCAATTTTCCATGTTTCATGCTTAAAGAAGGTTATAGGTGACACAATTCCAGTTCAAACAATATTTCCAGAACTTGATGAGGAAGGAAAAATCATATTGGAACATGAAGCAGTCACAGAAACAAGAAATCGACAGCTACGAAATCGATCAATTTTAGAGTATTTCATCAACTACAAGAACTTACCCACTGAATATTCCATATGGGAGGATGAGAATTTTATACAGAAGCATCCAGAGCTACTCAAGCGTTGAGGACAACAATTTTTTGAAGGAGAGGGGCATGTTAGATCCCTATATTTCTAGTGTAGTCCCTTATTGTTGTTAGTGTAGGCCCCTTATTGTTATTATTGTACTCATGTAGCCCCCATATTGTTATTATTGTGCCCCTTAAAAAGCCACTATTATTATTGTTGTGCTCTTACATTATTATTGTTAGGTCGGCTAGGATTATATTGTGACCCCATCGACTCCTATATATAGAAAGGAGGTTTTATCATTTGTATGATCAAAGAATTGTTCATTTATGTAATGTAAAGGAGGTTCCCCCCTGAAAGTGGCTGATTTCTAAGGCATTGATCTCTCTTTTCTTCTATTTTGGGAAATGGTTTCATAACATCAAACTTGTGATATTTATTTACATAAGCGAATATATCACCATAAAAATTCTGATATATATTTGCATGAGTGAATCTATCTAGGTGATTAAGCTACCACTCAACATTTTTGTCATTCCTAGTGGATTCAAGAAAATCCATGTTTTGAGAAATAATTAACACTTTTCTTACATCATCATAATGATTGTATGTCTTAGTGGTATTTGAGTACCCCAAGAATATGCACATTTGACTCCTTTCCCCAAGTTTGTTTCTTTGACCCTTAGGAATTAAGGCATCACATGTGGAACCAAAGACCTTGAGATGCCTCACCAAAGGAATGTGGTCATAACACATTTCAGAGGGAGCCTTGTTCCCAAGTGCATGGCATGGACACATGCTTTTCACATATATTGCACATAGAGTTTCATTCATCCAAAACATCAAATTCACATTATTGAAAAATGACGATGAACCTACCATGTTTAAGAGTGTCATGTTTATTATTTTTTCTACACAATTTTGCTAAAGATTGTAATGAACAATGGTTTGATGCTTGATCCCAAGTTGATGAAAATATCTTTCAAATTCATTTGAAATGTATTCCACTCCATTTCAATACGAAGAGTTCTAATATTAGAGTGAGATTCATTTTCAATCCATAGATGAAATTTTTTGAATGTTTCAAAAGCTTAAGATCTATATTTCAAAAAACAAACCCAACCTAATCAATATAGGTTTGAACCATGCATAGATCATACCTGAAAACAAATTATCAATATAAAGTATAAAATATTCAATAACACATGCACACAATTTGCATAAACATTTTAACCTAGAAACCCAAAACTAGAAAAGCCAAACTAATTCCCCTATATCTCTCAATAATTACATTGTCGCTATACAATTCCCTCACAAAAGTGGGTTTCCTTCTAGGGAAAAAAAACATAACATAAATTCTACCATTAGATCTACAACCTAATGGTGAATGGTTCAAGTTGAATATGAAATTACAATATTTTACAAGGAAAATTTTCCAAAAATTTCACTTCAAGGTTGTTTCCTCGAAATCCCCCTCCAACAAGGGACTCCATAAAAGTTCTGTCACCCCTTGGACCCCCCACGTGACAGTTGTATGAGAGGGAAATTTACCTCATTAGAAACTAGAGTCCAAACATAGCTAATCATGCAAATAATATAACACATACCCAACATTCTCCAATTTGTTTTTTTCTTTGTGTTCAGGGGGTCATAGAAGCACATGATCAACAATACAGGTAAAAAATGCCTATTGCTTCTCTACACCAAGAGAAATTCTCAATATTCACATATTTTTTCAATGAATATGCAACATGATTGAAATTTTCCACCTTTACCACTGACACCTTCTTCTCTTCAACCCTATCTCACAAAGTGATATTAAACATCAATGTGATTTATTTCTAAAAATAAGTAGGGTTCTTTGATAGGAAAAAATCACTTTGAATATTAAAATCTATCCTTAGAGCTTGTTTTACCAACCCAATACCCGAGCATAATATTTGTAACTAAATTGATTCCTTTCTTCCATGAGTAGCTACCATGTATTCATTTTTTGTAGTTTAGAGTGCCACTACAAATTGTATATTTCTCATACAACTAATTGATCCTCCAAATAGATTAAACACATAACTACCTGCAAACATTTTTCCATTCAGATCTCCAACCCAATTTGCATCAACAAAGCCATGTGTTCTAACACTTTGTTCAATACCAGTCTTCCTTGCTAGCATAATCCATAGTCAGTAGTGCCACTTAGATACCTAAAAATCCTCTTTATTTTTGGCCAATGATCCTTCCTTGGTTTTGATATTTACCTTCTTAATACTCTCATTACATGTGTAATATCCAATCTGGTACAGACCATTTCATGCATCAAACTTCCAACTGCATTGGAATATGGAACACAAGCCATTTTCTCTTTCTCTTCTTATGTATTGGGACAAGGATTTGTAGATAATTTTACACCTACAGGAATAGGGACCTTTACTAGTTTACTCATCTACATATTAAGCCTCTACTCTTCCTTTAATTTAACCAAAGTTTCATCTTTTCTTTATCTCTTTTTATTTCCATGCCCAAAATGAAATTTGCAGCACTAAGATCCTTCATGGACAAGTGATTTTTCACATCCTAGATAATTTCCCTACCATTTCCAATTAGCAATAAATCATGCACATACAATACCAAATAAATAATATTATCACCATCTAATTTAAAATATACATAGTGATCCACTTTGCTTATTTTGAATCCAAGTCTCTCTTTCTCTCTCTCTCTCTTTATGTGTGTGTGTGTGTGGGTGTGTGTTACACGTTATTTTGTCACCATGACATTTAATGGTCAACATGGATCTATCACCATCCATACTCATGATTCCTCGGAAGTCAAACATTTATATTCCTTGACCAAGTTCTGAATTTTGGAAAATGACTATTTAAAAACTCTTAAAATTGACTTGCGCACTTTTTGCCGCAACTTCTGGCGCATGCGTGGATATTACAAAGGTTCCTTGCAGAAATTTGGGCTCTGTTTTCCATTAAAACCCATGCACCTTACTTCACGAAAAGTAAAAGATAAAAGTATCATCTAGAAGCATAGTTGGGCGCATATTCTCCAACTAAAAATCCTCTGAGTCATATCAATTCGAGCCAAATCCCTCCAATCATGGAACTAATTCCCTTGGTCATGGGATCCTCATCCCTCACTTGTGGATCTCACTCCTATTTGGTGGATCTGAAATATCCTCAGTCTCTCCTATAAATTGAGTTGAAACTTCTAACTTAAGGGGGTTCAAATTTAGTAATCTTATGCTGGTCATTTTAGAGTGGAGAGCTTGTTAACCAAGGAGGAAGATTGGAGGCATATATGAGGAATATGTATGACATCAAGGCTCAGTTGTAATATTTCTCTTCTATTCCTAAATAATACATTGGCATAATTTTTCTCATTGTATTGCGTTCTTGGACTTGTGATGATTAAAATTCATAAATTCATTAAAGCAATTTCATTTCCTAATCTCATTGATCATTAGGTTAAGATGGTTTTTGGATTATTATTATGTTGCAGGTTATTTTGATCTCTTGTATGTTTGTGTTTGCAGGTTTCTTCTAAGCATTGAGGAGCTGCATCAAAACATAGCGCAGGATCTTCAACAAGCATTTCGGTTGAAAGGTAAGAGCATCATCCTCTCTTTTCTAGTTTTGATAATCTAAATGCTAATAGCTTAGGGAAAGAGATATTTTTATGTATGTTTGTTTCTATTTATTCATTAGAATACTAGGGAAATCGCTCTTGTCCGCAAGAGGGATTTATCCGGGTAACAAATTGGCAACTCCACTGGGGAACGTCTTAGTTCTCTCAGTTCTCTTTGGTTTAGTTCTACTATTTTTCTAGTTTGATCACGTCTAAGTGTGGTTGGGTTAATGAACTATCAGATCCTTTGGTTTGGAGTGCCTTGTTTTTATTTTTTTTGATATTTCTCTATCCTGCGTGGTTCTTATTTAGAAACAAAGCGCAAATTTGTACAGATTTTTAGTTTAACACAGTGTGCATGCACACTAGATTACATTGTTTACCTGCGCACCCACTGGAAATTTTTGAAAAAATGAATTATCTCCTTGTCAGAGTTTGATGTCTAATTTTTGAATGTTCAAACTTACTTGTATCAACCCTCAAAGTCTGTTTGTTAACGTATTTTAATTACCTTAGTGTATTTTTTGAGAAATTATCCCTTTTGCATTTTACGGGTAGGGTTTTCCCTGGTTTTCTGAATTGCTCTATTTCGAAAGATAGATTGACTCCCTAGATCATTAATTTTCTGTCATTTCCCTCTAGAGATACCAGGTGCCTTGTAGGTCCTGCTTGTTTGAGTGATTGTTTTTTCTCATTTGTAAAGGAAAACTTCTAGATAACTGAATTAAGATTTGTCTCGGAAAAGTAGTCTTTTGTGAAATTGCTTCTGTTTGTTAAAGTGAAAAAATAATTTGTTTTTCTTTCAGCTAGAAGTATTCATGAAAGTACACTCATAGGTATCATTAGTTAAGAGCTTTTGTTTTGAATTTTTTTTTAATAATTTTTAGGGTTTTTGTAGCTTTTCTTTGATTTTGAAGATTTGGAAGATTGTTTGCAAAATCATATATTTTGGCTTGAAATCAACGAAAATTTTCATGAAAAAATTTATTGGTCATGCTTCAATGAAATTTATCTCCTAATACAAAAGGAATTTTTGGGATTTTTTAGGGAATTTTCACTTTTTAAGTTCAAAAAACCTCTTACTCTCCCATAACTAAGAATTCATTGAAATGAAGAATTGAATGTTCATTGTTGAATGCATCTAGATTATTTTTGAGTAGATCACAACATCATTAAGTTTCATTTCCATACCCCTCTGCGTAAACAACAACCAAATTAATACAACGCTAACTAAAATAAATCTAGATAATTTTACATTTTTTAGGGCTCATTCCACCAATCTAGCTTAGGACTAGTGCTTTGGAATAGGGAGTAATTAAATTTCCAAAGTAGTTAAACAAAAAAATAGTATCTTGCGGTAGGGAAAAACCCAATTGTTTAAATTTTCTCTGGGAAGCTCTTCTTAAAAGAGTCAAGCACGAGGTCATGTCGGACCTAGTGGAGTAATCGTACCTACTTCATTGGTAAATATAGAAGATGTGCATGTATTACAAATGGTAAACCTCAGATTAACCATTGTTGAGGAGCCTAAGATCACTTGTTAGTAAACCTAGTATTTACCATGTCGAGGAATTTTTAAGAGTATTGAGCTTTGATACTCTGCCCTTGCGTGTATATTGGGCCACAGATTGTTCCCCCAAGTTGAATTGTCTCAGTTGGTAACCTTAGTGGCTATAATATTAGGATTTTTCCCAAGGTGACGGTGGAGGGAAGGTTCCACTGTACCCGGAGCAGATTTTGACTAGACTCAATTGGACTTTCTAGAGGGTAGCCTTCACTTCGAGATGGCATAATGGAGTTACTTGCACAAGACTGTTTCATGAAGAAGGTTGTCAGGGTAACTATTCTGACCGCTAGTGTTCCACATTGATCTCTGCGAGATTGGATTTCATCACCAACTAGTGATTTTATTGTGGAAACATATTGTTTGTGTGTGGATTGCTTCCTAGATTTTGTAGTGTGTGTTCATTTTTTTGGTTACTTTTATAGGCCTTAGGTGTGATTTACTGAAATTGTTTGATTTTGTGTGTTAAATAAATTAATTATGTTAGAATTACAAATACATTCACGTAGAATTTAGGGGAAACCCCCTCAATATACACCTAGTTAACTGGAAAAAATCAAAACTGAAAGGGTTCAATCATCAGGAGCTAGGTCTTTTGAACGAGGAGAATAATCTATTGTAATACATCCTGATTTTGAAGTTAATAGATGTCAAACATATGAAACATTCTTTGAAAAAAATCCACCAGAAATTTCTGAAGCAGTCACAGTTGAATCTGTCACTGGTGATTTCTTAGATAAGAATCTTACTGAACAAGAAATATCTGAACATGAGTCTGATTCCACTTCATCTAAATCACTTTCGAATGTTATAGCCCCTACTCCTGGTCATCCTTGTTCACCTAGAGTAAATATTCTCATCACTGAGACTCCTCCTCCTAGCCTTATTAACATTGTAGAAATCATTGACGAAGAAGAAGAAGTTGAAATTCCCTCTCATCAAGTATCTTTAGATTTAAGGTATAGTGAACCAATCTTTAGAAATATTTTTGTATGGTGTTCCTTCTGTTCTTGCTGGGTATCATTCACTTTTTGGAACTTTTTAGGAGCATGTCCTATTTCTCAAGCTCTTACTATGACGACTAGTTTATTTGATTCTACTGCCCAATTTTTGACTACAGGCCATATTTATATGTTTTCCAAGAATGCCCCTCAAGCCAACTCATCAGGTGGTTACATTGCACCTAGGGGGAAACAACCTCTTCCGGGAGGACAAAATTTCACTGACTCTTATCCTATAGTTGTAGGGCTACCTATTCCTGGTAATTATCAAACTTATGGTCCAATGCCTCAAACTGGCTATGGTCAACCTTATGCATCACAACCCTCAATGGTAACTCCTTATCTAGGGATCAAAACTATATGGAATCCATCATTTACTCAATAACCTTTGCAACCTACCTCGAAAATGCCTTATAATCAACCTGTTCAACCGCTTGGACTATTTGGTTACTCCCAAGTTAAACCACCTTTTCAGGGTACACTTCAAATTACCCCAAGGGAATCTATGCCAAGTAGTCAGCAAGTTGGTCCGAGGACTCCTAGTACTCCTGTCCAATATTTTTTGCAAACATATGTTCAACAACCAGGCACACCCATCCCAGGAGTTTCCCAAGTTTCTATTGCTACAACCCTTCAAATTTCAATGCCAACTGTTACATAGGCTATCCCTCAGACAACTACCCATCAAACCGGACCTACTGTCCAGTCAATTCCTCAAGCATATTTGGGACAACCTGGCATAACAACTACGCAAGCAAGTCAATATTTTTTAGTTCAACCTGTTCAAGGGTAAACCTTTGTAGGTCATCCTTTTAAGGGGAAACCCTTTGTAGGTCATCCTTTTTAGGGGCAACCCTTTGCAGGTCAACCTATTCAGAGACAACCCCTGGTAGGTCAACCTGTTCAAGGTCAATTTTTTCAAGGACAACCATTTTAGGTCCAATTATAATATGGACAATTGGGACAAAATCCATCTTTCTAGAGTCAACCATACCCTGGTCATACATTTCAGATACCAACTCAACCAAAATTTGGTATGGCTGCCCCTAGATATCCTAGAGGTGTGCCAATTCCAACTGCTCAAGCTATTCCAGGTTTTCTTGGATACCCTCATCTAGGCACCATAATTGTCCCTCAGGGTTATCAATTTGCTCAACAAGACCCTAACCAACGATCACCTTTTATAGCAAATTTAGATTTACCAGACTTGTCTTGGCTAACGAATGACCTAATTTACTATCTTCCATTTTGGTCGGCCATGCCTACTAAGTCGCCCAGTGATATTACGAATTTTGAAGGAAATTCAGGAGAGGACCCCTCAAACCATGTTATGAATTATCATCTATGGTTTGCGTACAAATATTTAATCGATGATTCCATTCGTTTAATATTTTTTCAAAGAACTTTGATCGGCTTAGCTGTGAAGTGGTACATTGAGTTACCATGAGGCTCTTTTAATAATTTCAATGCCTTAGAAACTACTTTCCTTACTAATTTTTAGTTACCAGACCATTATGATAATGGCGCAGAAATTTTGAGTTCACTCAAAGTAAGTACGTACATTTCAGATCACATCCATGAATGGTGACGTAGACATCGTTTAGTCAAAGTTTTCATCATAGATCAAATTCTGGCTGAGTGGTTTATTAAATAATTACTCCCTAATATTACTGAAGATGTAGCTAAATGAGGCGTTGTAACAGAAGAGCAAGTTATCGCTTAAGCCAAATATCTAGACCTTGTTTATAAACAGTTTGGTACTTCGTATGAAAATATTCCAGATTTACCTTGCCCAGGTCAACTTACTACGACTCCTTCCAGTTCTCATGCCGCAGATGGTGTAATTGGTACAATTAACACATCGAAGAGTAAAAAGAAACAATCCAAGTCTACTACTCCAATCATAACTTTACCCGATTCACCTAAAGGAGACTCTTCTCTAGAAAATTCTTCCGAAATCCATGTCATAGATTCGTCTACTGCCAATAATAAATCATCTGGGAGTAAAAATAAAGGGAAGGGTAAAAAAAAACAAAATAATTCCTCAAAAGAGAAGCAGATAAAACCGAACCATCTGACGAAAAGAGGAAACCTCTTTATCTGTTTCTTATATGCGACGAGGATCACTACACAAAAGAGTGCCCTCATTGGGCCGAGGTATCTAAATTTGTCAAAGGTTCACCCACACTCGTTGTTATTAAAGATAATTTTCCTTTATAAGACAAAAAAATGATTTCACACAACGAATCTTATTCGAATTCATCGACGAATATCCTAATGATGTCCTCCCAGGTCATTTTTGCAACCCGATCTCAAGATTATGGATCTAAGAGTCCTGTAACTGGAAATTAAGTTGGGTCACCCAGTCAAACTTCGACGTCGAATCCTCCTATTTCCAAACCATTACACATTTAGAAACGTAATCCTGATTTAGTAATTAAACTACCTGCCAAAGGTGTACTTCAAAAATTGACTTTCAACCCACATGCAAGAGCTGCTCAAAATTACAATATTTTTGAAGATCTGGCTATGTCACCTTCAACATTTTTGGCCCTCGAAGTGCTACAATCTTCTCCAGCCCAGAGGAAGTCACTATTGTCAACTATTGGAGTGATTGACCTTGAAGACTCTAATCTCATCGTATTTTATCTCGAGAACTTTGTACCCAGACTTTCACACCAAATGGATTTTCAAATTCCTATTTTAGTCAAATCCAGGTGAGTTTTTTGCACGGTTATTGATGAGGGAGCATCTACATGCATAATGGCTTTAGATTGCTCGAAAATCTTGGTTCTCCGATAATTAATCAATCACCTACAATTCTGAAGGCCTTTGATGGAAGAGGCTTTCGTCCATTTGGAATTCTCCATGATTTACCCATAGAGGTAGAAGGAAAAATCGTTACGCTTGAGGTGGAAGTCATTGATTCCCCTCTTGACTACAACCTTATTTTAGGTCAGACTGGGTCTTATGCCATGACAGTTGTAGTCTCATCGATATTTCAGCTAATAATGTTTCCTCATAAAGGAAAAATAATCAAAATTTATTAGCTGTCTTACTACACTTCAGATCCTACCGCTACGTATAGTATCCCATATGTCGGAAAGTTTGTTATCCCTTATGAAGATGTTGGAGTATATTGACTCAAGGATTCCGCTCTTATGGGAAGTTTTTCCATACCTCCTCCTAACATGCCTCGTACTATTTCCAATATCAACAGGATTACATCAAGCACGATACCATTTGACGACCCATGGATTGTGCGTTTAAAATCTGAGTTAGACTTCTATGACAATGAAATGCCTTTAAGTCCATATGAATTGGCATATGTGGTAGTTGAAATGATTTCTGACCCTTCATCAACTGATACTATTCAAGGGAATGTGATAAGTGATGAGTCTTCTTCTCTACCAGGTTTAACCACAACAGTTTTTTCTGATCCTTTTCAACAAATACTTTCAAGTGATGAAAATATTTAGGAAAATTTGTCATTGGAAGAATTACCATGGGACGCTCTTCACCATCACTCCTCTTTTCTACCAGACCACAATAGAGTTGAAAATCAATTTTCAACAATATTTTCGACTGAATATGTTAATGAAGCTCAAAATCCAATGTTAATCCTTCATTCAGATTCTGAGACGAATTTATGAAACATTTCGGAAACAATTCCCATTGAAATATCAATCAAACTAGGAATAACTGAGAACATTCATATAGGTGCTTCATGCTCAATTGATGAAATTAACATGTACAAAGCCCTATTTAAGGAATTTTGTGACATATTTGCGTGGTCTTATGAAGAAATTCCATGAATTGATCCTAACATTGTAGTTCACGAAATTAAGACATACCTGAATGTTAAACCTATTAGACAAAGATTACATCAAATACATCCGCAGAAAGCTACTTCTATTAAAGATGAGGTTGAGAAAATAATTCATGCAGGTTTTATTTATCCTATTCCATTGATATATTGGGTATCTAATATAGTTCCAGTGACCAAGAAACATGGAAATATCAGAGTATGTGTTGATTATAGGGATATTAATAAGGCCTTTCCCACCCCTTACATTGACCAAATTGTTGACGATTGTGATGGGAACAAAATATTTTCATCCATGGATGGATTCTCTGGTTACAATCAAATAAACATACTCCTTTCTGATCAACCCAAAACTGTGTTTATCTATCCATGGGGCACATTTGCATATTGGAAATTACCTTTTGGATTGAAGAACATTGGTGCCACTTTTTAAAGGGCCATGTCTTACGCATTTCATGACATTAAACATATTGTGCAACCGTACTTGGATGACTTACTTGGTCATTCTATGTGCTGGAAATATCATCCTACACTTTTACGTACCATTTTTATGTGATGTAGGTATTAAAATATTTGTTTGAATCCACACAAATATGTTTTTTGTGTACAATCAACACGATTGTTGGGTTTCATTGTTTCTAAGAAAGCCATTCGTGTTGACCCTCTGAAGGTTGAGGCTATTGTCAATTTACCTCCTCCTTCTACTCTTCGCTAACTCCATAGTTTAAAGGGAAAACAAGATTTTTACGTCGATTTATCCCTAACTATGCGGAGTTAACTAAAGGTTTTACTTGATTATTAAAACAAGTTGTTCCTGTTGGAAATATTGTCATTGATGGAAAAGGAGAAGAATGGATTAGCACTAGAATTATCATTAAGGCAAAGGAGCAGATCAGGCAATGATGTAGTCAGAATTCAAAAAGGAGGCAAGGAGCAGCAATGTACAAAAATGTGCATCGAAGAGGAAAAGGAGAAAGGAAAAGGAGCAGCATTAGAAGTATAACCTAAAGTAGAGAGAAGAAACAAAGAGGCATGGAGAAGCTTTAGTGTTATTACTTATGGCAAACGAGAAGAAAAAGAGAAAAGGAAGTTAAGGAGGAAAGGCAGCAAAGGCAGCAAGTTTGGGTCAAGTTGTGCATGTGCTGGACAGAGTCGTGAACGTGTTGGGTCAAGTCGTGAACGAGTGGGAAGAGCTGTGAACGTACCTAATTAAAGTAATAAATGCGTGCAACAATAAAGAACAGTGGTGAAGAGAGGGAAACGTTGTGCTTATTTATGTTCATAACAGTGCACAAGTCAGGATCAAGTTGAAAAACCAGAGTGAAGATATAATGTGGAATGTTAGATCTAGGTTTTAATCAAAGGTGGAGATTAAGTCGCAATCCCATGGTATTTCGTACATCGACAAGTTTTGATGTTATCATTAGAGACTTGCACGGTAAGTAATTTGGTTTATGATGCGATGTGATTGCATATCACAAATCACCACGGAAGGAGTATTGCAAAACAATAGAAACACAGATAATGTGAAATGCGAAGTGCAGGTGATGATGTGGCAGTGACGTGGCAAGCTGACATGGCAGATGACATGGCCTCAACCCCACAGATCACAATTAAGTTATGGTGACATGGCAATGATGTGACAGTGATGTGGCAATGACGTGGTAGTGATGTGGCAATGACGTGGTAGTGACGTGGCAAGGTGATGTGGCATGATGATGTGGAGATGACATGGACCTGGCCTGCATACCGCACATCGCAATCGGTGATTCTTATGTTTATATGTTAAGACTTCGCAAGTTATATGTTTTAAGGTGCAACGTGTGATGAGGTTTTTACCACGGGTTGCGAAATCGCGAAGTCGCAAATACCGTGAAATTCTTAAAGCTATGAAGTGTGATAAAGAGGAGCATATGCGAGGATTTTCAAAGTTTAATTGCAATATAATCAACGTCCAAAGTTTCATTTGTGTGTGTTTTTTTTATGAAGAAATCGTTGGAAGCGAAGGCCGAATTGGGTTACATAGAAAAGGCCTGAACGCATGGAAAATGGACTCGGGTAGAGAGACCCGAAAGTGCATGCAAATAATGTTGAATGTTGCGATTAAATATAATAGACAAAGTCGGGAAAAAGAAGGGTATAGTAGCACTGTTTGAAACGTAATAACTGGGGAAATTAGGGCTAAGATAGTAATTCTACAGCAGAATTGGAAACATAAAAGCAGGAAAAGAAGACAAAGGGACAAAAGGAAGAGAAGACAAAATGAACATAAAAGCACGAAGATGAAAGGGCTGAATTGAAATATTTTTGTAACTGTAAATGTAAATTCATTAATTATTTTAAATTGTTTGTGATGCAAATTCAAGTCTTCGTAGGCATAGACAAACCTCCAATGAGTGTTGTAATGATTATTTCTAATGTAATAGCCTGAACTGAGGGGTAAGGAATCAAATGGGTGGAAGGCAGAGAGTCAGGCCTGTTCACTTCATAGTCCCTGTAGAATACAAACAATAAAGTAGTTATCTGTATAAAACATGTAATATCAGTGTGCATAAAGAGGTGAAAATGAGAGAGAGAAAGGAAGAGAGAACGACATAATTGAAGAGAGATGAAGAGAAGTGATAACTGCAGTATGGATGTGAGAGAAATAATGTAAGAGAGCTACAGAAGGTTTGATGGTGGGTAAAACCCACATTCCCAGCTTTAGATTATTTCTACCTCAATCTGTGTGTAAAATACATCCAAAGTTTCTTTCCCAATCAACTTCACAATCTGGGAAAACTCAACATGCTCTTGTTCAAGTCTTCATGTGCAGAAGAAGCCTTATTATAAAATCAAGCACCCCATATCCTAGGCTGTCATCCTATCGCACCCTTCACCTTGCAATAGGCCAAAGCACCTTATTATAAAAAGGTATAATTACAACTCCTTGTATGTAGGCCTACTACAATTTTGATGCGCCACTCCGATCTAATTAATCACACCATATAAACTCTTGGAATATCCACTCTATAACAAATATTAAGTCCCCTGCCTTTTAACTATGCTCTTAAATCACAATGGAACCCTTCCCTTTAAGCACCGTATCAGTTACTGTCTACCCGACGTTCAACCTCTTCACACCATTCGCTATTGCGCCAACTCTGCATATTCAAACATTATATATGCTCTACTTCAATACATATATTACGACATTATTCAATTATTGGAAGCTTTACAACGAAACGCGACAACATCAAACATACCTCTATTAAACTCGCAACCTTAGTTTGAACAGTCCCGATCAATATAAATTTGAGCTGGGGCCCAGCACCAACGACCCTTCCACATCCAACGGTGGATAATACGTCATTCTGGCCTTGATGATCCAATGGTCCAAATGGATATCGCACGAGTTACTTGCACAATCATTAACTCGCGATGAGAGTGGTTTTCCAAAACTGCTTAAGGCCACGTGTCGGACTATGGCGTTGATCGCATCCAAATGGGAAATACAACTTACCACCTTTGTGACTCACGATATATTGCTAGATTAAGCTCTAAACCACGTTCACTATTTATACTTCACGTTCCGGTTACTTCTCTGACCTTAGGGTTCCTTCATGCTCTCCAACACCTTACTGCCATTGAACTCTGCCTCATTGTTCATCCTTTGCGCAGCCATACCAAACGAACTCTGGCACAACCATTCGAGGAGAAACGACACATTACATATGCCACGGTTTATGTCTCATGGGTCCGACAAGGTTAGTATCGATTCTGCAAATCGATACACCGGTCCTTGGTTCATTCAATCGCCTACACATTCACAACACTCATTACGAGGGTTTACCTAGCTCACGGAGGTTTGAGCACAGCATCTCCTTGTTCTACCAGAGGCGTAAGGGGATGTCGTTAACCTAATTCACCCTCTGTTCACACAACTGATTATAGATTGATTCCCCAAATGTTTGACATAGTTATCTGTGGAATCCACCAATGCTCATAAGTCCTGAGTCATTAGTTCGTGTTCCACCGATAACTCAACCAGTCTATATGCACATAATCTCATCACAGGGCTTCTTAATTACTAAGGGATTTCAGTTATCCTTCATCAGGATGTATACATACATTCACACACAAAAAAATTACTCACTCAGCGCACATATAATACTAGTAGATTCATTATATAAATGAAATTTATTATAGTCTCCTGGTCCTCGGCCAGATCTTTGATACAATGGCCTTTCTCTCTACTCTGTCTCTACGATAGTCCTACGCAGCTATGTAGTTCTCTATGCAGGTCTATCGACTTTGTCACAGAGGTTTATTTTTATATCAATTACAATGAATCAATTCGAATTCCTCGATGACTCACAAAATCTTTAAATTCCTACAGTTCCAAATTAGACTAACGCTTTGACATACAGAGTCAGACTGTCTCTTCCTATACCCACTAATCATTCAGGCAGTTACATTTTCCTCTACAAATTAACTAAATTAGCTCAACTATGGATAATTTCATAGGGAAATAAAACATGAGACCCCCATTTACATTTATTTATGTACAAAATCTGTCTTGGGCCTAATGCCCCTGCATCAGACTCCCCAGGTTAAAATAGTTCATGATCTCCTGATCATGTGCTTCATGTTTATCTACCTAGATCCCATACTTTGTTCTGAAACTGGTCATCTGTTGCGGCGTTCTTTCTTTGTATACCTCCTGGCTTCCATACCTTGTGCTACAACTTTCCACTGGCTGTACTTTTATAGTCTCCTTCTATTTTCTCTTTGCTGGTACTTCTTTGTTTCTTCGCTGCTGTCTTTTTCTCAGTCACCTTTATCATCAACTTTCTTATGAATTTGATTTCTTGATCCAATGCATCTTTTGACTGCTGGACACCACTTCCCTTTGGTTTCTGAACTTTAGTTGTGTCTGTAGCCCTTCTTACTTCTCTAGTTCTTACTGCTGCCCTAGCTGCCACCCAATCATCCATGCCCTCTCTACAACAGTAAAATTCTTGCTCCTCTGCTGGCAACGCTTCAGCTTGTTGCTCCAGCACTTCTCCCAGCAACACTTCAATCAGTTTCTGCTCTGTAATTTCACTCTCTTCTCTGGATGTTTTCTGCAAACGTTCTCGCCATCTCCTTTGGCCAAACACAACTTCAATATGCTGCAACTCAGTTTCAGCATCTTCTTCTGTCTTGGAAATCTTCAGCAATTTCCTTCCTTCTTCTTGAATGATTCTGCTAATCACCTCAAGTCTTTCAACCACTGAGATTTCATCTTTTATCAGAGTAAAAATCTGATTTTCCATTGCTGTAGAATCCCCCTCTTTAACCTTCTCTCGGCTATTCGGACAAGCCAATTCTTCTCTGCTACCAATAGAAACCAACTTCTGTCCATGAGACATGATTGTCTCATCTTCTTCCAGCTGCTCGGTTTTTATTCAAGACATAATGGCCTACACAAAAATCCTTCATTTTCTAAAAATACCTCATGGTTGAGGAGATATAGGCTCTGTCCCAAGACCTAATTTTCAGGGAAAAACAAGAAAAATTTGCAAATGAAGAAGGAATCTCATGAAGATTGTTAAGAAAGTATTTTTCACTTGATATTTTTGTTTTAAATGTTGCAAGAAGGTTGATTTGGAGTTTTGTCACATTTTCAAATTTTCATTTTTGAAAATTTTGAACAAAAATACTCACTCAGCAGTTTCGTAGCGCCAATAGTGCAAAATGAGTGAAATGCGCTACGAAACTGTTGTAGCAGGCTTTTTCACTCTCTCTCTTAAATTTTGAAGGGAAAAAATGTGAATTTTCACTTGAAATTTATAAGGGAGTTGTGTTAAGTGTCAAGGAAGATAAATCTTAAAACAAGAAGCCAAAATTTTGAAGGAAAAAGGTTAAAAAGACTGCGCTACAAAAAGTGCTACGAAACTGGGATGTTTTCGTAGCGCAAGTATGTTTCACTATTTTGGAGAGTTTGAAGTGGATTTTGAGCAGCTGGCACTAGGGGATGACTTTGGAAATATGATTTTTCAGTTCTTGACAACAAATGGCATCGAAATCATGGTTCATAAGGGTTAGAATGCCTCAAAAGATTAAAGAATCCAAAGCCTAAAGAATAGGGAGACGGTTTCCTAGATTGCAGGAGATCAACATCATCAGCATTATGGTCATAACAGTTTGGAGCTCATCATCAAGTTTTGAACTCATGAAAATACAAGTGGCATATGATGTAATTAAGTCTAGATAAATTTTTTTTAAATAAAGTGAAATAATCCTAATCCTACTTGTAATAGGACTCTGTTTTAGGTTTGCAGTTGTCTTATGTAATAAATACCATGTTATTTGGTTAGGATAGGTGTCATAGGTAGGAATTCGATGTATCTCGCTGATGACAAGCTTATCTCATGAGGTAAATGATCTATTAAAGACCAAGAGGTCGAATTAGCAAGGGGTTGGAGACTTTTTGGCAAAACTGGTGCATATTGTAAAAAGACTATTTTAGCTAATGCAGAGAGCTTCTACTTGACCAACTTGAGATTCAGAAGGGATTTTTAGTGTTTTCCTATTCTATCAGTGTTTCTTATATATCTTATTTGTAGTGGTGTTCATCTATATTACTCAGAACTCATCTTTAGATGCTCTGACTTCCTTTATAAATGGACTAACTGTGTTTTTACATGTTTCAAGTGTATGTCTCATGACTAAAAACCCTGATATGCCTCAACTTCCATGTCAATTAGATTCATTGATTTTCTGAGATTGCTTTGACTCCATAAGCCCAATGTATACATGTTGATGTTGGTTTCAACCTACAGGTTGGAAAATTTTATCTAAGCAGACCACTTTGTAAAGCTTTGGATTGAATGATATATACAGTAACATACAACTTTTCTTCACCTAAGATTCTTAGTGTATTTTCAATGAGTTTTATGTCCTATATTTGAAATGTTTCTCTTCCATAGCCTTGATGTATCATTACTCAGAATTAATGTATTACATGCTCTGACTTCCTTTGAACTTCAAGTTATTGGGATTTTCCTAAATGTGTTACCCTTTCATTGAAGTATATACAAGCCTCAGCTTCCACAAGGAAAGCCTTTGTTATTGAGAGCCCTATCACTGACTCCATAGCCCAATGGTAGCAAGCATTCATCTTCTCAACCTGAACCAAAACACAAATAATAGAGTTAGCCATCTATCTATATCCCATATCATTAACCCTTAAGAGAGCCCTCTCAGGCTAAGGAGGCTAAGCCTCAGTCACAAGATTGGTTTGAAATAGTTACATTGAAGTTGTCTGATCAGGAGCCAATCAGGTACGATTTTGGTGATAATAGAGGCAACATGGAGTGAATTACTAATAAAACCATTAATGATATCATCCTCTGTTTCATCCTTAAAGTATTGTGCTTTTCTAAGAATAAGAAGAGGTAGGGAAAGATCATATTCAGGTGAAAATTCATCCCACCAGGGACTACTTGAATCAATATGAGGTTTTTTTGGGGGATAAAGGTTTAGATTCTAAGTGGCCCGCCCATCTGAGATCACCATAGATCTAGACCTACATCTGATATATGCGTCTACAGTGGCCAACCATGGCCTTCCCAAGATTAAAGGATGACCCCCCAAGTTGGATTTGGTTTGTAAAATGAGAAAGTCAGCCAGATAGTTCCAAGAAGCCAAATTGATAACCACATCTTCTATCATTCCCTCGGGCTTGACACTAGACCTATATGCTAATTCAAGCACTGTGGGTGTAGGTCTAAGTTCATGAAGTCCTAGAGATATGAAGAGGTCTTTAGTCATGAAATTAATAGCTTCCCCTAGATCAATCAAAGCATTTATTATGGGATGATTTTCAATATGAACAATCACTGCAGGGTTCCTAGGTCATTATATTTAGTCAACAAAGGTTGATCAATCATAAGATCGGACAATTTCCCCATGACATGGATAGTAGCAGGGTCTTTTGGTTTCCTTCCAGGTCTTTTGACGCATATATCCCTCATTTTTTTAGCATAGATAGGAACTTATTTAAGAGCTTGTAACAGTGGAATCCGCACATACAAATTTTGCAACTCCTTGAGGAATTCGGATTCAGGTTGTGAGACTAACCTAGTTTCAGTTAATTGTTGAGGGTATGGAGGATTCTGAATGCTAACATCTGAGTCAACTATCATAGATATACCAGCCTTACTCGGATTGGCTGTTGTGGAAGCAACAGATCCTCCCGAGTTGGCTGCTATAGATGTAACAGTGGGTGTTGTATGAGCTGTTACATGTGTAACAACTCCCTCAGAATCGTCGATATCCTTCCTAGGTGATTCACATTCTTCGATAATAATGGGAGTATGTTCAGATCTGATTACTTTCCCTTATCGAAGTTGAACATTGTTAAGTCCAATAGGAGTAATAAGATAAGTCTGGAGAGTAACCGGAGCATCCATGCTTTGGGATACCTTATTATTTGGATTGGGGTTAGGTTGCACAGGTAATTAGGGTCGGACAGAAGGTGTAGGATTTTGAATAGAAGGAAGTTGTAACTGTTTCTGTTGCATTATTATTGGAGGGGGTACCGAACCTTGGCCATTACTTCTCCAATTCTAACCCCAAGGATTGGGTTATGATGGAGGATATTGCATTGGTGGAGGAGACGACCACTGGTTCCATGGTGAAGGAAATTATGTTGAGGAAGGAGTAGGATACTGCCATGGATATTTCTGACTATTATAAACATTACTCCAAGGATAAAAAGAGGAAAAATTTGAAGGCATACCTGTAGGTCACAACTGCCATGGTCTCTTTGATCCGATGAAATAAGAATATTGCACATCCTCGCTTGATTTTTGAAGTACCACCTTCAGTCTAGGAAACTCAGGACACTGATTCGTAGAGTGCACCAACTCACAAATGTTGCATAGGCTGACACTATTCATTCCAAATTATCTCTCCAAATGTTTCTTTTTGCACTGGGGACAGAATATTGCTAAGGCTACTTCAGCTTCTGCTTGTGCTTTCTTGACTTGTACCATAGTAATATGGGCAGAGAGAGTGCTAAGGAGGTCGGTTTTAAAACCCTCAAATAAGTTCTCGATCTCTGCTCTGGTTACTCTCCCGCTCATGGACTTCTATATCCGGACTGAAGGATTCCGAACTGAAACATTCCCTTTGACCGATCCTCTTGAGCTACGCAGGCAAAGCTTCATTATCTCATCAAGCGTTTCTTGCGATATGTCTCCTTTTCCCAATAGGTTTAGATGCTCCAGACAATCATCTCTTATACCTCTTAAAAATATTGTCTTTATAATTTCTGGATCTAAGTTACTGAACTTAGACCTCTAGAAATTGTAGTGAAATTTCTCGAGATAGCCTTCTAGGCCTTCCTCCTTCTGTGCAATTCTAAAAATCTCATCCTTCAAATCCCTTGTTCGATAGTAATCCTGATACTTAAAGAGGAAGGCCTCTCTCATGTCATTCCAAGTTCAACTCGTGCCAACACCCAGTCTCATGAACCATCTTAATGCTGCTCCTTTCAGAGTAGGAGGGAATAATTTCAGCTTCTGGGCATCTGAAGTGTAGTCATAACCTCTACACAGAACATCAAATTCGAACAGAAAGGTATCAGGGTCTTCAAAAACCATCCCTTGAAAGGATGGTAGGGATGATAAAGGAATATTCTTCATAGGAGCCTCATCCTGTGTTACTACTATTGGGAATTCAAGAGTAACATAGCTATCTATTTTGACATTCTCGTCCCCCATGGTTGATTCTTCCTGATGGGATGAACTGACCTCGAAGTGTTTTGGAGATTGACAAATAAAAGGATCAAGTTGTTCCAAGACTAGCTGTTTAACAACACTACCAGCATACAACTGATGATCAACTGAATGTTGTTCCTCAGGTCCCTAATGCTCCCCACTGGTCTCTCTGTGTCCTTCAATTCTCAGATCTTGATCAATATTCTCCACTGTTGTTTTGAATCTGGATTTTTGATATCAGGGGTGGATATGATGTTCGAAGGATGGTGAGGTCCAGACATGGAAGACACCGATGGTCTAGGCTTTGATATGGTAGTTTCTTTCTGTGGTCCTGAGTTCCTATTATCTCTGTATGACGTGGACTATTCACTTTCTGCCCTTGAGATCAGATCCCCAAAGAATGGCTTTCTTCCCAAATCTGCACTCTTCTTTTCCTTCTTACGACCCATCTTTCCTGTATTCAGTAGAGTGCGGGGTGCTTGTAGATGTTGATGTTGTCCTACCGACACACATGGGCCCTATGTGTATCAATTCATCCTATGAGTGCTTCAGTTTCTACTGCAGTGAGCCTGCCCAGGTTTGTTAGAGTAATGCACAGGTTCTTACCTCTCGTCTTACTGCCCAATGACTATATAGCTGAACACACCTTAAGAAAAACACCCAAAATTCAACTCCTGAGCATCCCAGCAAGACATTGGTGATCCCGCTCAAGTTTTTTAGAGCGATGTGTAGGTTCTTACCTCTCGTCTTACCGCCTGACAATTGTGTCACTGGAGACACTCTAAAAAAAAAAACAAAATGCTCAAAAATTTACTCTCCTAGTGTCCCAGCAAGACATTGGTGAGCCCGCTCAAGTTTGTTAGAGCACTGTGCAGGTTCTTACCTCTCGTCTTACTGCCTGGCAATTTTGTCACTAGAGACACTCTAAAAAAACACATGAAAATTTCACTTCTAAGAAACAACTCTAATTGATTGGATCGTCACTGCCATCCCTTGCAACGACACCAAAATTTTGGGCTGTATAAATCACTGTTAAATGACTAAATATTACACATTAATTATCAATCCACAGACGTCTTTTTATTCCAATGACATTTGCACTATCTGTGTTGATACACCAACCAAAAGCAATTCCAAAGAAAAGAATTTGTTGCTGAAATAAATGATAGAAATAAATCAATCATGCATAAATAAAAGGATCTAAAAGACTGGAATCACACTTCAATTAATCTGTCTAGCGCGCCACACAACAAGTATCCAGCTGGTGTCTCTAATATCACATGTGTAACAACATACAAAGTATTGAAATTGAAGCGGATATACATTCACAACTGAACAACAAAAACAACACTCTACTGATACATAAAATGAAATACAATTACATACACATAACTACTTTAATCACTACAATCCCTGCTAAGAAGGAGGGCCCTTCCTCCCTAGCAGGGCGCAGGTAGAGGAAGAACTTTAACATAAACTAAATTGAATGACCCATGTAACAGCAATAACACAAGAATCTATATTAATTTGAGCACAATTATAGAGACAAAATAATGTTTTTCTCCGCTAAACTTTCGACCTCTAGGGCTAAGATTTATATAGCGATTACATCTCAAAAAATCAGGGGATGGATTAGTCATGAGAATCTTATGATTCTCATGCTGATCGAAATAGTATACATATAGTTATAACCTCTCCTTATTAAAGTTTTGACTAGAAAATTATAGATTACAATCAAAATTGCCCTTAGGTTGTTATCCCAAAAACACAATGCTAAACAACTTCTACGACTATCACAATAAAACCATAGCTGTACTGTGACAGCTAAAGGATAGGTCATCAACAAGTGTTGATGGGATCTAGTCAATGGCACAACTCTATCAACAGTTTGCCAGTGGGTCTGTAACAACAAGGTGTAATAGCAGTTGCTGGCGGATCTGTAACAGCAAGGTGTAACAACAGTTGCCGATGGATCTGTAACAACAAGGTGTAATAGAAGTGCTCGATGTAACAACATGCCCTTAACTACTCCTGTGTGCTTCGTGCTCAAGATATTTGGTGCGACAAATAACATCTGGAAAGTCAACACAAAGACCATAGATCTTCTCCGAACATTCATCCTCAATTAGTCATAAAAAGGCACAATATATCATAATAATTGATGAAATGGAAAATTAATGAAAACAAGGTAAAACAACACAAGTTAGGATAGAAAGGTAGGAAAAAGAGGCAAATATAGTCCCATTGGTTATGGTCATGAGGAAAAATAGGGAAAACAAATGTAGGAAAAATGTGCAAAACTGGCACCCAACAATAATCACTTGTAATAGTTAACTGAGTATGATAGACTCAGTTATCTCATGAATTTGGAGTTGAGGGTTAATGCTGAGGCATGTAGAGTGATTATATTTGTTTTAGAGTCCAAGTTTCAGTTAGTGTGTTAGTTTAATGCATGAGAAATCACTTAACTCAATTAAGTGAGTTAAAGTCAGTCTAACTAGTTGTAACTGATTGGTGTACTAGTGAGAGGTCGAGTGAATTAAATCAGATTTAATTCACATGTAGTGATCTGTCATGTGACTGATGATGTACTATTAATAGCTGCATGCATGTCAATTCCGATGAAAACCCAGTTGAGATAGAGGTTTAAGGGATGTTAACTATCAATTGTATTTTTAGAAAACTGTCCAGATGCAGTTGAATACCCATAGGATTGCCCATGATACTTAGCACATTCAAGTTAGGCTAAAATTCATAAATAATAGTGATTTCATTCCATAGGGATTTCATGAGCAAGGCAGGCTGAAGATAGGCTGGGAATTGGCTAACTGTTGGACCAATTTTGTCTGGATCAGTGTGAGACATTTAGCATAGTGCAACAGACTCTTGTGGGAAGAGTGAATTGTATTGTTTCATGATTTCTTGGTTCATTTTACAATAGAGATAGAGGGGTTTTGAGCATCAAGATTTCCCCAGGAAAAATATATGTGTTGTGGATTGATTTTATTCTTTCTCTTACTTGGTGTGATTGTGCGATCGTGTTTAATTTCCGTAGAATAATTGTAGAAGGTTTCAGTATCTTGCTCTAGTATATTGCATGATCGGATTGAATCCATTGGTGTACATATTATTTATATAATTTCTACAGCCTCGTGTTGGGTGGCCACTACCCCCAAGTGTGGGAAAGGATTCTTCATGATTATAGGTTGTTTGTTCGGTCCCAACTTCCCCTAGCCTCTCTCATTCTCTTCAACTTGGGGAGTGGAGGGAAATTATGGGTGTAATACCCATATTCCCTACAAATAGTGCAAGCATGGTTGGTCCTAACATAGTTTTTTGTTGTTTGTTGGCCCCTTGCATATTCTCCCCATTTTGTTTATTCTTTCATTACTTATTTTTGGCATTTAGAGGTTTAGTGGTTTTGAGGCCTTCAAATGCATGTCATTGTTGGGGAAAGGGAGGTTGAACAAATTTAACTCCTATGTTTGGATGATGCAATGGGTTAGGTTTCTGAGGTGGAGGAAAAGGGTAATACAGGTTCCCTTGTCCTGGGTTGGTGTAATTTGTTTGGAAGGTTGACACAGTTTCTAGAATGTGTGAAGGGTATTGGTTACCCTGCATGGGAGGATATTGGTTTCCCTGCATGGGAGGATATTGGTTAACCTACATAGCATGGTATAAGTTACCCTGCAAGAGATGGTTTTCAGATGATGTAGGTAGACTAGGGTAGTGTCCCGAGGTTTTTTGGGATGGGGGTGGACCACCAAATGATTGAAAGTGTGGTTCTCCACTATAAACACTTCCAGAATGTTGGAAGGTGTTTCCAGTTTGATTTTGGGTGATGTTTCCAATTAAACCATCTACCGCATTAGAAGCTCCTGGCTTATCTTGTCCAAAGGATTCTGGGCAGGGGGCATCAGGAAGAATTGTGTAGATATACCTTGATTACGTGTAGATAATATCATGTTTTTGTTATTTTTTAATAGCCTCTTATTTTGTTTGGGGCATGGTGGTGGTCACATCTTTGGCGATTTTTGGCACAAGATATTTCAAAACTAAATCCATAAGAAGGACAGGTCTGACATTGACCTTACACAAACTATGACATTGTCTCCATTCATGCAAATGGTCGGAGATATGAGTGGAGGTAGTTTTTTGAAAGTGGGTTAATAGTTGTAACCCATTATCATGGAAAAATTGGAGCTAAAAATAGGTGAGGAATGAGTGAGCATGGGGTTCAAACGTGTGATGGGAACTAGTTTCCTCGCTCACATACCACTTCATGATAAGGCTAGTGAGGGTTCGTTGAAATAGCCTTAGATGAAATGAGTCCTCAATGATGTTATTGGAGGAAAACCATAATTGAAAGGTCATAATGTGATCCGGACTTATGTAGGAATGCAACAAATACATAAATAAACATAAACACAGAGATGCAATAGGAATAACACTTCATTTCATTAATATCAAATATTCAAAACAACTTACAGATAATGGAAAACAAACTAACTCGAGCGATGGTAGCTTATCTCTAAGAATATATGTAGTGGCTACATGCCTCTGAACTATGCTACAATGAAGCTCAAGGGTCATTTTATTATTGAACAATAACATAAAACCCTAAACAACCAAAACCCTAACTTGAGGAGATGTAACACCAACAGTTTATGGGCCTCGTTGGGGTTAGTTGGCCAGCCAACTTCCCAGAGTCGTAACTTGGTAATATTATCTATGTTTGGCGAATATGATACCTCATTGAAAATATCTCTCCAAGGACTAAATCTGGTGTCACATTTTTTACCCCATATTTAGATCAATCATACCCAAAAAACGTCGTTTAGGGCCTCAAAACGGCTCCAGAAGTTCAGGACCCATAAAGCTGCTAAAATTAGTAAATAAGAAAACTGATGAAACTGACTAGGTGTAATAGATGGGTGGCCACTAATATCCACCTAGATCATTCCTCCCACCTTAGGAAGAAATGGTCCCCATTGCCTGCAAATCCTCCATGAGGTGGGGAAATTCTGTTGAACCTGGTCCCTAGTGAACCACTTTCCTTGGTGAAGGAGTTGGCCAGCTTTGACAACCCGATACAATTGTATATTCTACTGGCGAGTGCTTTTAAGTTGTGTGTTCGTGGTTTGATTGGTTGTAGCCTATTCCATTCATTCTAGATTAAACTCTGTCGGGGTGAGTTGTTCTGCAATGTCAGATGTGTCGAGTAATGGCGGAAAGTATGGTCGAAGGTGATCCACGTTGAACACTGGGTGTAGTCCAAGGAATGGTGGAATGATAAGCTCAAAATAATTTTCTCCCATGACCTTGGTGAAGGTATATGGACCATATTAGAGTGGGTGTAGCTTTCGGTGGGGTCTAGAGAGGTGCTCCTTCTACAAATGTAACCAAACTTTGTCGCCCACCTAGAAGTTGTATGGCACCTGATGTTGATCATGTCGCTACTTATACTTAGCATTGGATCTGTCCAATATGTCATGAACCTATTGGTGTATGTGTTGGATTATCTCAATGAAGTTGTTCGCCTTGTCAGCTTCAAACTGGATATGAGTCAAATCTGCTTGAGTAGCTGCAAATGGCATGAATATCTAAATGGGACATAGTGGTTGGGATCCCACGCCTGCCTGAAAGGGGATGTGGTCGATTCAACTATGGAGAGTCAGGCTATAGCTATGTTGTACATAGGGGTGGCTCTCATCACATGTGTTTGGATGCTTTGAGTTGTACATGAGAGGAATGTATATGATCATCATGTTGACGACCTCTGTCTACCCATCGATTTGGGGATGGAAATTTGTGGACTTGGTGAGCTTGGTGTCCAGCATCGACTAGAGACTAGACCAAAATGTAATGAAGAACCTGATATCCCGATATGAGATGATAGACTGTGGGATCCCAAAGTGTACCCACACTCATTCAAATAATATTTTCGTAGTGGTTTTTGCTATGATATTCTTCTTGTAGGCTACCATAATGACCATCTTTGAGAATTTATTGACGAACACAAAAACACAGGCGTTTCCATGCATATTAGAAGGAATTCCTGACATGTAATCCATGGATATGGATTCTCAAGGTTGACTAGGGGTAGAGAACAGAGTATAGAGACCTTGCTTCTTGATGGTCAGTTTGGAAATGATGCAGGCAATGTAGGATCTGATGTACTTGCCATAATCATGTCAAAGTTTTGACCAATAGAAATACTTTTGCAGTACTGCCACTATTTTCTCGACCCCGAAATGCCTAGCGACCCGACTGTGGTGTGCTTCCCATATCATCTTGGAACGCTCCCTTGAAGGAACACAAAGGTGTCCCAGGTGACATAGTAGTGCATCTTAGAGGTGAAAATTTGGAACTTTCTTACCTTCCAAGAGCTTCTTGTATGTGTGTTTGAATTTTTGATAGCTTATGTAGAGAAACGGCCAATCGAAAGTCTCGTGCCCACAAGAGTTGAGCATGGCGGTCAATGCCACGAATAGTGGTCGGCTGAGGTAGTTTGCAACATTATTGGTGCTACCCTTCTTGTACTTGATGTTCAAATGAAACTGTTGGAGGTATTTGGACCACTTCTGATAGCGATCATTCTGCAATTTCCCTTGTGTCTGTATGAACTATAGGAGTCGGTGGTTTGTGTGGATGACCATTTCCTTCCCCAAAATGTAATGCTTCCATTTTCGGCAAGCTTGCACAATGGAATACATCTCTTTTTCATAAGTGGGGTACTTCCAGACTGTGTCGGAAAGTGTCTCAATGTGATATGCCACTGGATTCCCCTGTTGAGTAACGATTGCCCCAATAGCATAGTCAGAGGCATATATCACAATCTAAAATGGCTGTTGCAAGTCTGGTAATGTGAGCACTGGTGTAGATAAGAGGTGATGATTCAACTCTATGAATGCCTTTTGTTGAGATTCAGACCAAAATAATTTTGATTTCGCTCCTCCCTTGGTGACTTGCCTTAAGGGCCAAGTGATATGAGAGAATCCCAACACGAACCTGTGATAGAAATTGGAAAGACCCAAAAAGCTACGGAGCTCTTTTAGAGTGGTTAGGGCTGGCCAATTCCGAATGACTTGGATCTTGGCTAGATCCACATGCACTCCCTTCTCATCAATAATTTATCCCAGATATGGAACCTAGGTCATGCCAAGATTTCACTTCTCCAAATTGGCACACAACTTGTGTTGCCGCATGTTGAGCCTACATTTTGTCTAGATTTTCATACTTTTTGTTGAATATCTCTTATGCCTGCACCAGGTTTTTATTGTCATTATTATCCTTTTTATGCATTATTGGGCTATTATAGATGCATTTTGAGGTAACATGTTATTGATCTATGAATTATCTTTGTTTTGATCATTTGAAAGGATGTATTGTGAAAATATCACTAATAGTAGGCTTTCTTGTGGTAGGTGTATAGTTCATGTTCTAACAATACATTTCTTGTTCTAGCAGCACAATTCATGTCCTAACAGTGCAGATATTGTTTTCATTTCCATGAATTTCATGTGTCTAGCTTTCATTATGGAAAATAATCATATGGGTTTTAAAGAGAAAAATTTCAGGATGGTGATGTGTTCTCTTGATCGCACCCAGGTCTTCTAGATAACGCATAAAGCGATGGTCAAAGAATTTGATCAAACTTACAAATTTTGTTAGCAGCGTGTTATTCCAGTGAATATTTCATGATTTAGTATCAATCACAATGTTTATATGGATCTTAAGGACCGATGGAAATCTATTATAATAAACAAACTCCTTATTTTGGTTTAAAATCGGTTCGAAACTCTAAAATTGTATATGTTGTTTGAACCTCCAATTAGTAAACAGTATTGTATAAATAGGGAGACTATGTATTGTATAAGGGAGGGGGGAAGTATATTGGAATTATATAGGAAAAGGTCAAATTTGGTTAAGGAAGGTAGGGAGGAGTTTGTGTGTCCAATGGGATGATCCCTGGAGGGGACCACTGGAGCCAAGCTCTGCATTGTTCAATGTCTATGTAAACAACACTTCAATATTAAAACAATTTGGAATTCAAATTATGTTTATTATTCTTTTGAATCTTCTGATATTGTGATTTAACCATTGCAAGGGCGGCGCGCTAGGTGGTTTGGGCCCATCATCCAGTTCGTTGCCCCATACCTCTTAGGATTTTTCTACATTCTATTCTGACAAATGCATAGTGTCTAAGTGTGATTTTATATAGCTTTTTAATTTCATTCCATAACTCTTCTTTATGCTTTGATCATTTGAGATTTGTAATTTCATTCCATAGTTCTTTTTCATTGCTCTGATCATTTGATTTTGATTAATGATATCGTTGTTTTCTTGGAATGTATTTTTATGAAGATTGAGATAAGAAAGACAAATTACATATAATTAATGTTTTCTTATGGCATATCTCATTTATATTACAAGTTAGGTGTGATACTTATCCTAATCTCATTTGCTACATAACGAGGTTTACTTTCAGGAGAAAGTCTTTAATGATTTTATAATATTAGGGCAAGATTAGAAGCAGTAGGAAATGTATTTGTATTATTTGTTTCTATTGCACACTTTCCTTATATTTGAGTACTAAATTATTTCTCGAGAAGAAGTGCAAATATAGCCTAGATTCATTTTAAACAGAAAGCATTCAATGATTTCCCTCAGTTAACATAGAAAGTAATCCTTTAAGAGGATTCACATTCTTTATTTCCTGAATGGTTTGTCAATCTAAATTCCCTTGTCACCTGGACAACTGAGTTACAATTTTTGCAGGAGTCACTCAACCCAGAAGAGGAGCCAAAAGTAGATTTACAGTGTGTTTTCTTTACTTTGAAAAATATTGTTCCTTTTTCTGAATGATGCCTTTTGAATTGTTTTCAAGAGCTTGATTTTACTCCATATATCCCTGAGGCCATATTCTAGCATTTACTATGCTACACCTCTAAGCTTACCAACCCAGATTGACAATTTAAATTTGGTGTAAATCTTACATTTATACCGCTCAACACCAAAGTGTTTGGAGGTACTGTCGGATGTGGTGGAGGTGCTCTTCTAAAGTCTGGCTGAAGATCAGGATGTCATCCTAGCACACCACCACAAATGAGTTGGTGAATGGCCACAATATGTTTTCCGTCAGTTGCATGAAGGTTGCGGGAGCATTCGTCAAATAGAAATGCATGACTACCCATTCGAAGAGGCCCTCCTTGGCTTTGAAGACATTCTTCCACACATCAGAGGGTTCGATTGCTACCTGGTGATACCCAGACTTCAAGTCGATTTTGCTAAAATATTTGGCCCCCTAAGCTAGTCTAGAAGGTCATTGATCGATGGGATTGGATACCTACTCCGGAATGTGATCTTGTTTAGTGCTCGATAGTCAATATAGAGTCTCCAGGTGTTATCATTCTTCTGTACCAATGAGATCATGATCCTACAGGGTGAGGAGCTTGGCCTGATGTGCCCTTTCTACAACAACTCTTAGATAGGTCTATTTATTTTATCATTTTCTAGAACAAAGCATCAATAGATCAGCCCATTAGGTAGCGACACACCTAGGTCATATCAATGGAGTGCTTGACCTGATAGTGTAGAGGAACCCATGTGGGTGAGGATAAAATGTCCTTGTATTCCTCCACGACTTTGTCCATCTACTACTAACGCACAGGGGAGTTTTGTTTAGAGGTCGCGAACACAATATTCTTCTTTCCCTGTGGGCGAATTGTAATGAAAACAAATTTCACTGTTTGGGAAATCATCTTACTACATTTCTTTGTAGTAATCAAATAGATGGAAAAAGGTGGTAATACCTCTGGTATCCTATACAACTTATTTTCCAAATTAATAATAACAGAACGAGACCTAGATTCATACACAATGTGTCTCTTCTACAAGTATGGTTGGCCTAATAATACATCAGAAACTTCAAAAGGAGAAATATCACACGGTAACTCATTCATGAAGGGCTTGATGTTGTAGGGAAGGTGACACTGTTGGCTGACCCAAAGATCTCTTCCTTGGTGAAGCCACCTGATGGTATACGATTGCGGGTGTGTTGTGGTCAGTAGGTCAAGCCTCTTCACAACCTCTGCTGAAATGAGGTTCTTTGGATTTTGCTATCGACGTTGAATTGCACTGGAGAACCCTTCACCCACATATGGGAATGGAAGAAGCGCTCCCCCTCCTCTGGATCTTCGAGTTCCTCCTTAAGGATCTTGGTGGTCGATTAAAGTGGCACTGGGTTTCACATCAATGATTTTCTTCCATTTTTCATTCCCCTTGTCTGGTTCTGACTCAGAATCAGCACATGTATCTGATTCAGATTCCTTCAACTTGGCCACTAGCGATTGTTTGGCCTGACACTCACTTGTGTTATGAGTGGAGCTTTTATGGAATTCACACCACTTCCCCGTGTCCTTCTTTGGATTTGTGGTATTGTTTTTTGCTTGCTACTTCGGTGAGTTGTCCTCAGTGGCCCCTCTTTGGCTTTGCCCCTTGTTCTATGTTTTGGGGGTGGCTTTCCTTGGCTTTGGATATGTGGATCCAAATTCTCACTTCTTTTGCTCAAATTTCTGCTCGATCTTGGCGTCATATCGATATGTCATGCCAAGTGAGGTAATGTAGACGAATTCCATTTCCTCCTGAATGTATATTTGTAAAAAAATTTGGTACTTGAGACCCAAGTGTTTCTCTAAATCTTTAATACCCAAATTTGAGCACAGGGTATGGAACAAATTCATCAGCTCGTGCACATATTGATCCCTTTGTTGCCGCAGCATGGTCCATTGGATGTAATTGTCCTCATAGCTCCCCATAGGGAAATATTGTTCCTTGATGCCATCTAGGAATGAATTCCAAGTGGGTGTGGCTGAAAAAAGTGAGGTTCATTCCTCATCCCTCTGTTCATAGTAGGTTTCCGACCAATATTTGACATGGGGGGCGGCTTTGAGGAGCATAAAGGTAATATTTTCTTTATCAGAGAAATCATGAACCGAAAAATACCCTTCCAACAAATTCAACCATCTATCTATGATGTCTGCATCTATTTGGCCCTCAAATATGGGAATGTGAAAGTTTACTTGTACCTTAAAAGGAGTGGTTCCTCCAAAGTTCTTGTTGGATGAAGATGCGCCACTAGTGGGTAGTCGTGGAAGGATCTGGGCAAAGTTATCCATCATCATGTTCCTTTGTTTCTCGACGACATCCTTGAGAAATATTTTGATAGGATCTCCTTCTCCCTCATCTTTATTTTCTTCCACCATGGGAGGCCTTCGGGATTTTCGAGGTTGATCTTGCAAGGGTTCAACCAGATTGAGCCCTAACTCCTTATACCCCGACCACGTTGGGGACGTGCAAATAAATATTGAGAAAGAGCAGACCGCTTTGATACCACTAATATGGAATTATGAAATAATGCAATAAAATACATAGATAAACATAAAATCAAAGATGCAGCAAGAATAACACTTCATTTCATTAATAGCAAATACTAAAAAATGCTTACAGACGGAATGGAAAACAAACTAGCTCAGATGATGGTAGCTTATCTTTGAGAAGAGATGTGGTGGCCACATGCCTCTGAACTGTGTTACAATGAGGCTCAAGGGAATTTTTATTATTGAACAATAAGATAAAACCATAAAAAACTAAAACCCTAACCCGAGGAGATGTAACACCAAGAGTTTATGGGCCCCATTTGGGTTAGTTGGGCAGCCAACTTCCTGGGGTAGTAACTTGGTCATATTATCTTTGCTTGGTGTGTATTATACCTTTTTGGAAATATCTCTCTGAGGAATACAGTTGATATCATGTATTTTTCCAAATAATTGGATCAATCATGCCCAAAAATGACTTTTAGGGCCTCAAAACGACTCTGGAAGTTCAGGACTCGAAAAACTGCTAAAAATAGTAAATAAGAAAACTGATGAAACTGGCTAGGTGGAATAGGAGGGTGGCCACCAATATCCACCTAGACCATAATGTGGTTGGCGGGGTCTTCTCCCTACTTACCTTCAAACTTGGGAATGTAAGATAGTTTGGTTAGCATGGAAGGCCAATTTGGATTATGGGAAATTAGATCATTTGTGAGCTTGATTAGATCCGATAGGTTTAAATAAGCTACAAATGGTATTCAATTTTTATTTTCCATGTTACGATGAACTATATTCTAGAAATATTTCCCTCGTGGGGGGGGATGAGTAGGGCTACTCAAGGGAGTAGTATGTGGACTCCCTATAGGGGTAGTAAAATGGGTTCCTTGAGGGGGAGTGGTCCCAATAAAGTTAAGAGGCCCATCATTAGGTATAATTTAAGGGGTTAAAATACCATCCTTCAGCCTATTAATTTACCTCTCTCTCACATTTATTTACATTTTTTTTATATTGTGCTTAATGAGAAGGGTGAAATATGTTTGGCATGTCTTGTTGCCTAATATGATTTAATTGCGGGAAATAAAGTTATTTTTGAGACATTTTCCACCTAAGGGCTCATAGTAGAAAACAAGGAGATATTTTAGGAGGGTTTTCCACCTCCTTATGTCCTTCAATTAGCCAAGATGACCCCAGTATCTCTCCTAATAACTCAAAGGCAAAGGTAGTCAAGCAAGTCATAGTTATGAGGAGACAAGCTCCACTCTTCTCGAGATCAAGGATGCCATATTCCTAAATTTTAGGGAGTTTTTGGTAGCTACCCATTTGTATAAATAATAATGTACAATATATCATTAGGATTCAAACTTTTTATTCATCTAGGTAGCTCTTGAGCTCTGATTTAGTGTTATTTTTTAATG